>JAZKJV010002366.1:1800000-2300609 GCA_037367405.1 Ottelia alismoides | reverse complement strand
TATCAGAATAGTTGCGGGTATCGTGCCCGCATGTCGGCTTCAGTCTCCCATGTTGCTTCTTTGACGCCGTGTCGGTACCACAAATTTTGACCAATGAAATCTCTTTACTGCGAAGCTTCTTCACGGCACGGTCAAGTATCTGGACAGGCTTCTCCTCATAAGTCAGATCTGGCTCTACGTCAAGATTCTCGTAACTGATGACGTGCCGAGGATCGTGACATATTTCCTCAGGTTGGATATATGGAAGACATCATGGATAGCTGATAGATGTGGAGGAAGGGCTATTCGGTATGCCACGATTCCCCACTCTAGCCAGAATCTCAAAGGTCCAACATATCGCGGCGCCAACTTGCCACGGAACACCGAATCTCTGTACTCCCCTTCATGGGAGATACTCGCAAAAATACCCAATCTCTGACCTATAATTTATAGGAATGTCATTAGTATGAGATTAATTTGGACATATATATATTCAGATGAAGAAGAAATAATTAGATTACCTGGAACTCAAGTCTCTTCTCCGACGATCGGCATAGCTCTTCTGGCGGCTCTGTGCCGTCAGAAGCCTCCGTCTCACAAGATCAACAGCTCTCGCAGTCTCCTCCAGGAGATCTACGAATAGAGAGCATGATCACCTACCTCACGCCAACTGAGAGGTGTGAGGCATCTCCGCCGTATAGGGCTTCGAATGGTGCCATGCCAATACTGAGATGATAGCTGTTGTTGTACGTGAACTCCACTAACGGCAGATGGTCCTTCCAGGACCCTTTTCCATTCCAAAGTGCAAGCACGAAGCAAATCCTCTTAGTGTCTGAATGGTGCGCTCACTCTGACCGTCAGTCTGTGATGATATCAGAACTCATCTTCAGCTCTGTCTGTAGTGCTGATCATAACTGATGCCAATAATGAGATGTAAATCTCGAATCCCTGTCAGACACCACTTCTCGTGGTATACCATGCAGTCTGATGATGTTCTGCACATAGAGCTTGGCCAATCTGGATGGAGTGTAAGTCGTGTTGACAGGTATAAAAATGGGCTGACTTGGTCAACCTATCAACAACGACCCATATAGAATCATGGCCACCTGGTGTCTTCGGCAGACCCGTGACAAAATCCATAGAAATGCTCTCCCACTTCCACTCGGTGGAATGGGGAGAGACTGCAGTAATCCTGGTGGTCTCATGTGCTTCATCCTTGACCATCCTGACAGGTCATGCATCTGCTAACATGTAGCGCCACATCACGCTTCATTCCATCCCACCAGAAATGTCGACGCAGATCACGGTACATCTTTGTACTGCCTGGGATGGATAGATAACCGTGAACTGTGTGCCTCATCGAGAATGTCTCTGCGAAGCTGCTCATCATTGGGTACAACGACCCGTCCTGCCTTCCATAAAATAGACTCCATCACAACAAAGTCGTCAAATTCGTCCTTGACGGCGCGCATGTATCTATCATGAATCCAAGGATCGGTCTTCTGGCCCTCAACAATACGATCCCAAAGACTACTGTATCGTGGAGGCACGGCGGTAGAATGGATGCGCTCTCCTGAGGATGCCAATCGGTCAAAGCTGCAAGCGTATCCCATGTGTATAGCCAGTTCGCCGTACCATCAGCATGCGCTCTCCTGCTAAGTGCATCAGCTACACGTTTCCCTTACCGGGATGGTAAGAGATCGTGCAATCATAATCCTTCAGCAATTCGAGCCTCTACGCTGCCTCATGTTCAACTCCTTCTGATCAAAGATGTACTTTAGGCTCTTGTGATCGGTGAAAATTTCGAAGTTTACCCCATATAGATAGTGGCGCCAGATCTTCAAAGCGAAGACAACTGCCGCCAACTCCAAGTCATGTGAGGGGTAATTCCGCTCGTGCGGTCTCAACTGTCGTGATGCGTAAGCAATCACCTGTCCTCTCTGCATCAACACTACTCCTAGACCTTCTCCAGATGCATCTGTGTAGATTGCAGTCCTGAGTGCCTGAAGGAAGAGCAAGAATAGGCGCTGTAGTCAATCTCTCCTTCAGTGTCTGGAAGGCCTTCACATGAATCGTCCCAAATAAATGGAACTCCTTTCTGCGTCAGTCGTGTCAGAGGGCGAACAATGCGTGAAATCCGCTGACGAAGCGTCTGTAATAGCCCGCTAATCCGAGGAAACTCCGAATTTGAAGTACTGTCTTGGGCTGCTCCCAAGACATAACTGCATCTATCTTCGCAGGATCAACTGCAATGCCTGCTCCAGAAATGAGGTGCCCCAAAAATGAGACCTGGGATAACCAGAACTCGCACTTGCTCAACTTGGCATATAGCTTGTGCTGCCTCATGTATCCAAAACAATTCGTAGATCATTCGCATGATCCCATTCATTCCGTGAATAGATGAGCACATCATCGATGAAGACCACTACAAACTTGTCCAAGTATGGACGGAAGATACGGTTCATCATATCCATGAAAGCCGCAGGTGCATTGGTGAGCCCAAACGGCATCACCACAAACTCATAGTGTCCATAGCGAGTCCTGAAGGCTGTCTTCGGAATATTTGACTCGCGAATCCTCAGCTGATGGTAGCCTGAGCGAAGATCGATCTTCGAGAAAATCGAAGATCCATGGAGCTGGTCGAACAAATCATCGATGCGCGGCAAAGGATAACGGTTTTTCACCGTTCTCTTGTTCAGCTGCCTGTAATCGATGCATAGTCTCATGGATCCATCCTCTTCTTGACAAATAGAACCGGAGACCCCAAGGTGAAGTGCTCGGCCTCACGAATCCCAAGTCAAGCAACTCCTGCAACTGCACCTTCAGCTCCCTCAACTCGGCTGGTGCCATGCGATATGGTGCCATAGAGATCGGCTGTGTATCTGGCAACAATGTGATCTCAAACTCGATCTCCTCTCAGGAGGTAGCCCTGGTAGCTCATCAAGAAATACGTCAGGGTATTCTGAGACTACTCAGATGTCCTGTATCATCGGCTCCTGATCAGACACCTCCCGAACAAAAGCAAGATATGAATCGCAACCCTGGTCAACAAGTCGCTGGGCTCGCAACACTGAAATGTACTCCATGGTGGAGTCATGTATAGTACCCTCAAAGGTGAACTCGGGTATATCAGGAATCCTGAAGACAACCGTCTTCCTAAAGCAATCAACTAGTGCATGATGAGTAGATAGCCAATCCATGCCCAAAATCAAATCGAACTCATCAAGCTGCAGAAGTAGACAATCTGCGATCATCTCATGACCGCCAATCAGTACGGACAAGTGCCTGACTATCAGAGATAGACAAATAACTGGCCACCTGGCCGTCGGATGTGATATGGAGACGATAGCGTCTCTGCAACTCTATCTAAAGAAACAAGCACCTCGAGGCAAGGAAAGAGTGTGTTGCGCCTGGAATCGAATAAAACTGAAAGGTCGGCCCAAGACTGAGACCATACCTTTCACCACTGTAGCCGCTGAACGTGCCTGCTCCTCAGTAACGGCATGTAACTGTCCCTGTCTGGCTGATGCTGCACTAGATCCCGCCACACTCTGCGTCTGTCTCTGCTGCTGCCGCCTAAAGTTGGAGTTCCTGCACGGAAACTCCCTGGACGCTGTACCTGAGGCTGTGACTGGGAAGGCTGTGGCTGAGGTTCGCTAGAGGCCTGTGGGCACTGTGCTCGGTAATGTCCACTCATGACATCGATAGCATCTGACTGGCCTGGTAGGTGGAGTAGCTGTGCCTGTGCTCCGAGCTGGTCCGGCTGGTGGTCTATCTGCTCCGCTGCGACCCAGATGGTCGAGCGGACTCTGTGCCACGTCCGGCGAGTGCTCCTCCTAGAGTAGTCGATGGAGAAGAGCGAGCACTGCTAGAGAATGTCGAACCTGTAGGTCGAAATCGTCTGTCTGACCTCTGCTGCTGAAATGGTCGACGTATCGGTCCAAAAGATCGTCGCGGTCTAGGTGCTGCTCCAGACGAGCTCCCGAAACGTGCTTCCCCTGATGTCCTGAACTTCTCCGCAGCATCGGTAGCCTCGGAGATAGAAGTGATATGCAGTCCAGCCAGCTTCTCCTGCACCTCCTCTCGCATGCCGCCAATGAACTTCTCCAGATTCTCCTCTGGAAATGCGCCAGCTGCTCGTGTATGTCGTGACAGCTCTGTGTATCGGATGAAAATAAATCTCTGGCGGTCATCTGTCCCTGACGAAGCTCTGCAACAGTCGCGCTGGGACTCCTTCCACTTCGCAGAGAAGAAGTGGCCTCGGAACTTCGTCTCGAAATCGTTCCAAGTAGGCTCTCGGCCTAACTCGGATGCTACAGCCTCCCACCATCGCTCGGCGAAGTCTGTCAGTGAATACTCTACGAAAGATAGCCACGTGTCTCGTGGC
This sequence comes from Ottelia alismoides, assembly GCA_037367405.1. Taxonomy (NCBI): domain Eukaryota; kingdom Viridiplantae; phylum Streptophyta; class Magnoliopsida; order Alismatales; family Hydrocharitaceae; genus Ottelia; species Ottelia alismoides. The sequence continues at coordinate 2,296,243 of JAZKJV010002366.1, read as the reverse complement.
GCATGAATTGCCCTGAGCACCTTCATCACTCTCTTCAGCCACTGCTCAGCATCATCTGTGGACCTGTACCCTCAAACAAGGGTATGTTGGCGCTGGTAAGAAGTGAAGACCGACTGGTGCCTGTGAATGACTGAATACTCATGTGCATGCTCGCCAGCAAGGTCAACAGGGTCCTGCTCCCTGTCCAAGTCTGCCTCCTCCTGAGCTCCATGCTCTGGTATGTCCTCTAGTGCATCATCAGGGTGAGGCTGCTCCACCTCAACAGACTGGTGCTGGTCCTGTCGTGTTCCATCCCGAGATGGATGGTACGTGAAATCTGACAGATCCTCAAACCTCATCTCTATGTCTGTCTGCCTGTCGGCAATCTCGGTCTGCTGGGCCAATATCTGCTCCTGCTGGCCTCTCATAGCAGCCTGCTGCTGCTGAAGATCAGTAAGTGCGCTCAGTATGCGTGCCAGCTGATCAGAAGTATCCTGACCTGGTCGAGATGCCATGGCTCTGCATAAGAACCATAATTAGTCATAAAAATGTCCTAGACAGATACTTATCGTAAATGCTTTTCTCTCTTGGGATATAATATGAAAATTAATGAAATTGGTGACATCTGTGGTTATAGAATATGAATGTCATATTTCCCTTCTCGAACTCACGACAAGTCGGAAGACTGTCGCTATTCGAGAACTTAATGCGATCGGAATTGAAATACGGCGAATGTGCGTATCGGGGTACCACTGCTCTGATACCAAACTGTGAACCCCTCAGGATCCGGGTACCCGTTTACGACGCATTTCGCAATATTTCATTCACAATGATCGCAGAAGTTGGAGAAAAGTAGGAAAAATTTTTTCGCGCGGCTAATTATTCACATGACATTCATATTCACAACATAACCACAAGTAAAAGAGATACAATTGACACCAAAATTCTTTTTCATTAATATTCATATCAGTTTTCAACATATACAAGGATCTTCCAATTACAACATATATCCCAAAATGTGATACAAAAGAGATAGCATTTACATCATCATCTGAACAAAAATTGAGACAAGTAATTCATACCGTCTAGTATAAACTCTGTCTCCAGGAAGCATGTAGCTACTGAGCTGCAGGCTGTTTGCCTGCCACACACAAAATAGGAAAGAAGAGGCGTCAGCCATTGCTGGTACCTCCATAAAATTTATAAAAATAACTTGACATTTAATATGTACAAAAGCAGGCAAGTAGAAAGGTGGTACTAGTAACATCTACATCTACTTGCGTAAGTAAAAAGGATTTGTTTGTAATGTGTTTCTAATGATTTCCCCAGAACCAGGCATTTCCCATATGTAACATATTTATATAGCAGTTGCGTAATCATGAGTGTATGAGCGTAAATGCATATATCATTTTCTCCCGAGATCATGTTGGTAAGTGAAAAATAGAAAAGTTGAGATTGTAGAGATCTATTCATTTAATTTCTTGGGTAGAGAGAATAGTCTTTTTGATCATAATTTCTCCAATTCTTAACTTCAATGTTTCAGATATAGCTCCGGATGTTGTAGATATAGATACTGATGATCTAGATATAGAATCGCCAAGTCTGTTTGGCGAAGTAACTCAAGCGGTGAAGAAGCCTGCAAATGGCTCTTCCGTCTCGCCCTCTAATTGGAAGCGCGGTCCAATAGAGGGATAGGTCTATTCCCCAACTACGCCACTGAGACGGGTGAGAGAGACTCCCTAGAAAAGTCGCTCTAGAAAACTGCCCGACTAGTACGGGCGGACGAGCTCGTACGAAAAACTGTAAAACAAGGATCCCCCGCCTGGGTATCCTAAAAGACAGGGTCAACGGAATGGTCCAAAGTCAGGATCCCAACGAGGCGTAAAAACACTGCGAGCTCTTTGTAAAAACCGTGTAAAAGACTGGGATCCTAGACCTGCGCACTTGGCGGCCGCTGCCCTAACTGGGCTTCCTATTCTCCCGCCCAGTTGAGGGTCACCGCGCCCTCGCGTAGTCAGGTGTAAAAGTCACCATGACTAGCAAAATTAATTGTCATAACTGATTCATCATTATGAAGATGCGCTCACTACCTTGAAATTGAACCAATATCTTTGTAAAGATACAAAGAGCAAATCTTAGATCTATAATTCGATCTGATCAATATTCCTTAAAGGTCACAATAATCATAGGAATTCTCAATGAAATGGCATGATCGTGAGACTGATAAGCTCAGCAATTTGGTATATACTCCGATTCTTAATATTTTCACTTAATCAGTGAAAATATGATCACAAGAATACATACAACCTTGACTAGAGGTTTCATCTACGTTGAAATTTCTATACAGAGAGATCCGTGGAAAAACCCATCACTCTTAAATTTGTGACTAATTCATATCCTGATTTTAAACATATTAAATGGGTTAAGAAAATAATAACATTTATTAGAATATCACTACCTTCAAAATAGTCCTTATGTAATGGTGTATGGGAATGATTGCTGTAGTACAAGAGATTATTTTTTTTAGGAGTATAATCATGCACATTCTAATTTCGATAATAAAAAGAATCTAGATTATATATTTAATCAAAAGGTTAAATTTACATCAAATGTTTAAGCTTTCAGAGTTCGACAGTAGCAGAGTATAACAACATATCTGGATTTTTATTATATTTGATCTCATTCAATCCACTTATAACAAAAATTTCCAAACCCCAATAATATGTTTAATCTTATTACAGTTTCTTTTATACCAAAACTTCATATATAAATAGTAGATACTTTCTAAAGAATATATATTTATTAAAACTTATTGGTTCCATTTGAAATTTATGTAAAGAATAGTCAACAGTTAGTAAATTTAAATGTTAACTTCAAACTTTTTAACTTTTCTTTTTATGCACAGCAACAACGAAATAGTTTAGCACTTAATAACTTGATGAAATTCAAGAATTAATGGTCAGGTTGCAATCCTTCATGAAAGCTATGCTTAATGAATTATTGTTGCTCCTTATGCACATGGCATATTACTGTTAATCACTAATGCCTGAATATTATTGAAGACAGTTTTGATATTTGCAATATATAATAATTGTATCATGCATTTCTTTCATTAAAAAAATTCTATAAGATGATTACTCGTTAACAAAACAAGCCTTAACCAAACACATGGTATCATATATATATTATATTTATTCATACTTATGAGGACTCTATCCATTTACTATTGACTCTTGTAATACAGTTTATTATGATTTTACTGGCAGGAGAAGTTACTCATGATCCGACTACTAAAAAAATTTTCATCTTTTATAAAGCAATGATTTAAATTTAGATAATGTTGGGAGCTTATTTGGATATACAATAAGTATTGAAAAAGATATTAAAACAAGAAGTATCATTTGCTATAATTAAAGAGAATTCAGTCTGTGGATTCCTGCAATCACCGAATACCTTATTTTTTTTTTTTAGATTTTGATTTTTGTCCAGATTTCAAGGATCAGAATATTTAATTTATCATCTGTTGAACTGATCAACCAAATTGTTGGCTAAAAAAGAGCTTCAACTATGGAAATAATCATGTATAAGTACATGCATGGCAGCAAGAGAAGGGCTGAAGGAGTTGTACCTTTGGATCAAATTTTTGAGAGGAATGAGAGTTGAAATTGCATGCAATGCAATTCCAGGGGTAGCAGGGTAGTTACTGAAATTTCAGTAATAGAGCAAGCAAATGTGCTCTTGGAGAAGCTCCAGCACCTTCAACTTCCTTGGAACCTTCAACTTCTCTTGGATCCTATCTCCAATAACGGCAAAGAGGGGTTAGAATTTGGAACTGGAATTTGGGGCTGGAATTGCAGATGGGTTTTCTCGTTGGAAGTTTTGGGACATTCTAATGAAAAGGGAGGGTATTTATAACCACAAGGGGTGTCTTTAGGGTTTGCCACGTGGAGGGAAAAACATTATGTTGTCAAGAGTAATGAGGACCAAGTGGAGTAAATTAGGGATTAGGTGGCTGCCAAATAAAAAGTTCATATTATATTTTTTTTATACCAACAGTATCTGTGACTGTACTGTCTGGTTTTGGTTATTATATATATACATAATTGCTCTTTATTTAGTATATTTAAATTTAACCGTACGCGCGCCTCGAGCGTCGGATTTCGGCGCGAAATATCTTGTTTTGATCGTCTCTGGACGACGATCAATATGAGTATAATATTCATATACTTTCGGTCGAGTTTTGAATACCCGAAAATTTCGGATTCGATTTTTGTTTAAGGTTAAATTTTACGATTTAAAAATATCAAACGACCTTCGATTGACGAACGGTCGATTCCGTTGGTCTCGTGTCGTCGTCGATTCGGATCTAATGACGGTCTCGGTTCGTTTTGCGGTTTCCAAATTTGCGTCGCGGCTTTTCACGGCGCGCATTACGAAGTGACCGATTTTTGGTCGATTTCGCCCGAACGACCTTTGATTCACTACTAATTGGTCGTTTTAGGTTGTTTAGTATTGACCGTCAATGTTATTGGGTTCATTAGACCCAAAATCGGACGACTTCAGGTTTGATTGGAAACCGGATGCTACAATTATAAAAACCTCAAAGGGAGTCTCGTCCTCGAGACTCGAGTCAAGGTTAATAGGTATCTTGTTTGGATTTTAATATGGTCATAAAAACCTCAAAGGGTCTTGAACCCATAAAAACCTCAAAGAGAAAACGAGCCATATATTTATAATGTATCTAATTACAAAAGCTTGTTTTGATGATTACATCAGAATAGTTGCGGGTATCGTGCCCGCATGTCGGCTTCAGTCTCCCATGTTGCTTCTTTGACGCCGTGTCGGTGCCACAAAATTTTGACCAATGAAATCTCTTTACTGCGAAGCTTCTTCACGGCACGGTCAAGTATCTGGACAGGCTTCTCCTCATAAGTCAGATCTGGCTCTACGTCAAGATTCTCGTAACTGATGACGTGCCGAGGATCGTGGACATATTTCCTCAGGTTGGATATATGGAAGACATCATGGATAGCTGATAGATGTGGAGGAAGGGCTATTCGGTATGCCACTTTCCCCACTCTAGCCAGAATCTCAAAAGGTCCAACATATCGCGGCGCCAACTTGCCACGAACACCGAATCTCTGTACTCCCTTCATGGGAGATACTCGTAAAAATACCCAATCTCCGACCTATAATTTATAGGAATGTCATTAGTATGAGATTAATTTGGACATATATATATTTCAGATGAAGAAGAAATAATTAAATTACCTGGAACTCTAAGTCTCTTCTCCGACGATCGGCATAGCTCTTCTGGCGGCTCTGTGCCGTCAGAAGCCTCCGTCTCACAAGATCAACAGCTCTCGCAGTCTCCTCCAGGAGATCTACGGAATAGAGAGCATGATCACCTACCTCACGCCAACTGAGAGGTGTGAGGCATCTCCGCCCGTATAGGGCTTCGAATGGTGCCATGCCAATACTGGAATGATAGCTGTTGTTGTACGTGAACTCCACTAACGGCAGATGGTCCTTCCAGGACCCTTTCCATTCCAAAGTGCAAGCACGAAGCAAATCCTCTAGTGTCTGAATGGTGCGCTCACTCTGACCGTCAGTCTGTGGATGATATGCAGAACTCATCTTCAGCTCTGTCTGTAGTGCTGACATGAACTGATGCCAATAATGAGATGTAAATCTCGAATCCCTGTCAGACACCACCTCTCGTGGTATACCATGCAGTCTGATGATGTTCTGCACATAGAGCTTGGCCAATCTGGATGGAGTGTAAGTCGTGTTGACAGGTATAAAATGGGCTGACTTGGTCAACCTATCAACAACGACCCATATAGAATCATGGCCACCTGGTGTCTTCGGCAGACCCGTGACAAAATCCATAGAAATGCTCTCCCACTTCCACTCGGGAATGGGGAGAGACTGCAGTAATCCTGGTGGTCTCATGTGCTCAGCCTTGACCATCTGACAGGTCATGCATCTGCTAACATGTAGCGCCACATCACGCTTCATTCCATCCCACCAGAAATGTCGACGCAGATCACGGTACATCTTTGTACTGCCTGGATGGATAGATAACCGTGAACTGTGTGCCTCATCGAGAATGTCTCTGCGAAGCTGCTCATCATTGGGTACAACGACCCGTCCTGCCTTCCATAAAATAGACTCCATCACAACAAAGTCGTCAAATTCGTCCTTGACGGCGCGCATGTATCTATCATGAATCCAAGGATCGGTCTTCTGGCCCTCAACAATACGATCCCAAAGACTACTGTATCGTGGAGGCACGGCGGTAGAAATGGATGCGCTCTCCTGAGGATGCCAATCGGTCAAAGCTGCAAGCGTATCCCATGTGTATAGCCAGTTCGCCGTACCATCAGCATGCGCTCTCCTGCTAAGTGCATCAGCTACCACGTTTCCCTTACCGGGATGGTAAGAGATCGTGCAATCATAATCCTTCAGCAATTCGAGCCATCTACGCTGCCTCATGTTCAACTCCTTCTGATCAAAGATGTACTTTAGGCTCTTGTGATCGGTGAAAATTTCGAAGTTTACCCCATATAGATAGTGGCGCCAGATCTTCAAAGCGAAGACAACTGCCGCTAACTCCAAGTCATGTGAGGGGTAATTCCGCTCGTGCGGTCTCAACTGTCGTGATGCGTAAGCAATCACCTGTCCTCTCTGCATCAACACTGCTCCTAGACCTTCTCCAGATGCATCTGTGTAGATTGCAGTCCTGAGTGCCTGAAGGAAGAGCAAGAATAGGCGCTGTAGTCAATCTCTCCTTCAGTGTCTGGAAGGCCTTCTCACATGAATCGTCCCAAATAAATGGAACTCCTTTCTGCGTCAGTCGTGTCAGAGGGCGAACAATGCGTGAAAATCCGCTGACGAAGCGTCTGTAATAGCCCGCTAATCCGAGGAAACTCCGAATTTGAGTAACTGTCTTGGGCTGCTCCCAAGACATAACTGCATCTATCTTCGCAGGATCAACTGCAATGCCTGCTCCAGAAATGATGTGCCCCAAAAATGAGACCTGGGATAACCAGAACTCGCACTTGCTCAACTTGGCATATAGCTTGTGCTCCCTCAATGTATCCAAAACAATTCGTAGATCATTCGCATGATCCCATTCATTCCGTGAATAGATGAGCACATCATCGATGAAGACCACTACAAACTTATCCAAGTATGGACGGAAGATACGGTTCATCATATCCATGAAAGCCGCAGGTGCATTGGTGAGCCCAAACGGCATCACCACAAACTCATAGTGTCCATAGCGAGTCCTGAAGGCTGTCTTCGGAATATTTGACTCGCGAATCCTCAGCTGATGGTAGCCTGAGCGAAGATCGATCTTCGAGAAAATCGAAGATCCATGGAGCTGGTCGAACAAATCATCGATGCGCGGCAAAGGATAACGGTTTTTCACCGTTCTCTTGTTCAGCTGCCTGTAATCGATGCATAGTCTCATGGATCCATCCTTCTTCTTGACAAATAGAACCGGAGCACCCCAAGGTGAAGTGCTCGGCCTCACGAATCCCAAGTCAAGCAACTCCTGCAACTGCACCTTCAGCTCCCTCAACTCGGCTGGTGCCATGCGATATGGTGCCATAGAGATCGGCTGTGTATCTGGCAACAATGTGATCTCAAACTCGATCTCCCTCTCAGGAGGTAGCCCTGGTAGCTCATCAAGAAATACGTCAGGGTATTCTGAGACTACTCAGATGTCCTGTATCATCGGCTCCTGATCAGACACCTCCCGAACAAAAGCAAGATATGAATCGCAACCCTGGTCAACAAGTCGCTGGGCTCGCAACACTGAAATGTACTCCATGGTGGAGTCATGTATAGTACCCTCAAAGGTGAACTCGGGTATATCAGGAATCCTGAAGACAACCGTCTTCCTAAAGCAATCAACTAGTGCATGATGAGTAGATAGCCAATCCATGCCCAAAATCAAATCGAACTCATCAAGCTGCAGAAGTAGACAATCTGCGATCATCTCATGACCGCCAATCAGTACGGACAAGTGCCTGACTATCAGAGATATGACAAATAACTGGCCACCTGGCCGTCGGATGTGATATGGAGACGATAACGTCTCTGCAACTCTATCTAAAGAAACAAGCAACCTCGAGGCAAGGAAAGAGTGTGTTGCGCCGGAATCGAATAAAACATGGAAAGGTCGGCCCAAGACTGAGACCATACCTTTCACCACTGTAGCCGCTGAACGTGCCTGCTCCTCAGTAACGGCATGTAACTGTCCCTGTCTGGCTGATGCTGCACTAGATCCCGCCACACTCTGCGTCTGTCTCTGCTGCTGCCGCCTAAAGTTGGAGTTCCTGCCACGGAAACTCCCTGGACGCTGTACCTGAGGCTGTGACTGGGAAGGCTGTGGCTGAGGTTCGCTAGAGGCCTGTGGGCACTGTGCTCGGTAATGTCCCCACTCATGACATCGATAGCATCTGACTGGCCTGGTAGGTGGAGTAGCTGTGCCTGTGCTCCGAGCTGGTCCGGCTGGTGGTCTATCTGCTCGCTGCGACCCAGATGGTCGAGCGGACTCTGTGCCACGTCCGGCGAGTGCTCCTCCTAGAGTAGTCGATGGAGAAGAGCGAGCACTGCCAGAGAATGTCGAACCTGTAGGTCGAAATCGTCTGTCTGACCTCTGCTGCTGAAATGGTCGACGTATCGGTCCAAAAGATCGTCGCGGTCTAGGTGCTGCTCCAGACGAGCTCCCGAAACGTCTTCCCCTGATGTCCTCGAACTTCTCCGCAGCATCGGTAGCCTCGGAGATAGAAGTGATATGCAGTCCAGCCAGCTTCTCCTGCACCTCCTCTCGCATGCCGCCAATGAACTTCTCCAGATTCTCCTCTGGAAATGCGCCAGCTGCTCGTGTATGTCGTGACAGCTCTGTGTATCGGATGAAATAATCTCTGGCGGTCATCTGTCCCTGACGAAGCTCTGCAAACAGTCGGCGCTGGGACTCCTTCCACTTCGCAGAGAAGAAGTGGCCTCGGAACTTCGTCTCGAAATCGTTCCAAGTAGGCTCTCGGCCTAACTCGGATGCTACAGCCTCCCACCATCGCTCGGCGAAGTCTGTCAGTGAATACTCTACGAAAGATAGCCACGTGTCTCGTGGCGCATGAATTGCCCTGAGCACCTTCATCACTCTCTTCAGCCACTGCTCAGCATCATCTGGTGGACCTGTACCCTCAAACAAGGGTATGTTGGCTCGCTGGTAAGAAGTGAAGACCGACTGGTGCCTGTGAATGACTGAATACTCATGTGCATCCTCGCCAGCAAGGTCAACAGGGTCCTGCTCCCTGTCCAAGTCTGCCTCCTCCTGAGCTCCATGCTCTGGTATGTCCTCTAGTGCATCATCAGGGTGAGGCTGCTCCACCTCAACAGACTGGTGCTGGTCCTGTCGTGTTCCATCCCGAGATGGATGGTACGTGAAATCTGACAGATCCTCAAACCTCATCTCTATGTCTGTCTGCCTGTCGGCAATCTCGGTCTGCTGGGCCAATATCTGCTCCTGCTGGCCTCTCATAGCAGCCTGCTGCTGCTGAAGATCAGTAAGTGCGCTCAGTATGCGTGCCAGCTGATCAGAAGTATCCTGACCTGGTCGAGATGCCATGGCTCTGCATAAGAACCATAATTAGTCATAAAAATGTCCTAGACAGATACTTATCGTAAATGCTTTTCTCTCTTGGGATATAATATGAAAATTAATGAAATTGGTGACATCTGTGGTTATAGAATATGAATGTCATATTTCCCTTCTCGAACTCACGACAAGTCGGAAGACTGTCGCTATTCGAGAACTTAATGCGATCGGAATTGAAATACGGCGAATGTGCGTATCGGGGTACCACTGCTCTGATACCAAACTGTGAACCCCTCAGGATCCGGGTACCCGTTTACGACGCATTTCGCAATATTTCATTCACAATGATCGCAGAAGTTGGAGAAAAGTAGGAAAAATTTTTTCGCGCGGCTAATTATTCACATGACATTCATATTCACAACATAACCACAAGTAAAAGAGATACAATTGACACCAAAATTCTTTTTCATTAATATTCATATCAGTTTTCAACATATACAAGGATCTTCCAATTACAACATATATCCCAAAATGTGATACAAAAGAGATAGCATTTACATCATCATCTGAACAAAAATTGAGACAAGTAATTCATACCGTCTAGTATAAACTCTGTCTCCAGGAAGCATGTAGCTACTGAGCTGCAGGCTGTTTGCCTGCCACACACAAAATAGGAAAGAAGAGGCGTCAGCCATTGCTGGTACCTCCATAAAATTTATAAAAATAACTTGACATTTAATATGTACAAAAGCAGGCAAGTAGAAAGGTGGTACTAGTAACATCTACATCTACTTGCGTAAGTAAAAAGGATTTGTTTGTAATGTGTTTCTAATGATTTCCCCAGAACCAGGCATTTCCCATATGTAACATATTTATATAGCAGTTGCGTAATCATGAGTGTATGAGCGTAAATGCATATATCATTTTCTCCCGAGATCATGTTGGTAAGTGAAAAATAGAAAAGTTGAGATTGTAGAGATCTATTCATTTAATTTCTTGGGTAGAGAGAATAGTCTTTTTGATCATAATTTCTCCAATTCTTAACTTCAATGTTTCAGATATAGCTCCGGATGTTGTAGATATAGATACTGATGATCTAGATATAGAATCGCTAAGTCTGTTTGGCGAAGTAACTCAAGCGGTGAAGAAGCCTGCAAATGGCTCTTCCGTCTCGCCCTCTAATTGGAAGCGCGGTCCAATAGAGGGATAGGTCTATTCCCCAACTACGCCACTGAGACGGGTGAGAGAGACTCCCTAGAAAAGTCGCTCTAGAAAACTGCCCGACTAGTACGGGCGGACGAGCTCGTACGAAAAACTGTAAAACAAGGATCCCCCGCCTGGGTATCCTAAAAGACAGGGTCAACGGAATGGTCCAAAGTCAGGATCCCAACGAGGCGTAAAAACACTGCGAGCTCTTTGTAAAAACCGTGTAAAAGACTGGGATCCTAGACCCGCGCACTTGGCGGCCGCTGCCCTAACTGGGCTTCCTATTCTCCCGCCCAGTTGAGGGTCACCGCGCCCTCGCGTAGTCAGGTGTAAAAGTCACCATGACTAGCAAAATTAATTGTCATAACTGATTCATCATTATGAAGATGCGCTCACTACCTTGAAATTGAACCAATATCTTTGTAAAGATACAAAGAGCAAATCTTAGATCTATAATTCGATCTGATCAATATTCCTTAAAGGTCACAATAATCATAGGAATTCTCAATGAAATGGCATGATCGTGAGACTGATAAGCTCAGCAATTTGGTATATACTCCGATTCTTAATATTTTCACTTAATCAGTGAAAATATGATCACAAGAATACATACAACCTTGACTAGAGGTTTCATCTACGTTGAAATTTCTATACAGAGAGATCCGTGGAAAAACCCATCACTCTTAAATTTGTGACTAATTCATATCCTGATTTTAAACATATTAAATGGGTTAAGAAAATAATAACATTTATTAGAATATCACTACCTTCAAAATAGTCCTTATGTAATGGTGTATGGGAATGATTGCTGTAGTACAAGAGATTATTTTTTTTAGGAGTATAATCATGCACATTCTAATTTCGATAATAAAAAGAATCTAGATTATATATTTAATCAAAAGGTTAAATTTACATCAAATGTTTAAGCTTTCAGAGTTCGACAGTAGCAGAGTATAACAACATATCTGGATTTTTATTATATTTGATCTCATTCAATCCACTTATAACAAAAATTTCCAAACCCCAATAATATGTTTAATCTTATTACAGTTTCTTTTATACCAAAACTTCATATATAAATAGTAGATACTTTCTAAAGAATATATATTTATTAAAACTTATTGGTTCCATTTGAAATTTATGTAAAGAATAGTCAACAGTTAGTAAATTTAAATGTTAACTTCAAACTTTTTAACTTTTCTTTTTATGCACAGCAACAACGAAATAGTTTAGCACTTAATAACTTGATGAAATTCAAGAATTAATGGTCAGGTTGCAATCCTTCATGAAAGCTATGCTTAATGAATTATTGTTGCTCCTTATGCACATGGCATATTACTGTAAATCACTAATGCCTGAATATTATTGGAGACAGTTTTGATATTTGCAATATATAATAATTGTATCATGCATTTCTTTCATTAAAAAAATTCTATAAGATGATTACTCGTTAACAAAACAAGCCTTAACCAAACACATGGTATCATATATATATTATATTTATTCATACTTATGAGGACTCTATCCATTTACTATTGACTCTTGTAATACAGTTTATTATGATTTTACTGGCAGGAGAAGTTACTCATGATCCGACTACTAAAAAAATTTTCATCTTTTATAAAGCAATGATTTAAATTTAGATAATGTTGGGAGCTTATTTGGATATACAATAAGTATTGGAAAAGATATTAAAACAAGAAGTATCATTTGCTATAATTAAAGAGAATTCAGTCTGTGGATTCCTGCAATCACCGAATACCTTATTTTTTTTTTTTAGATTTTGATTTTTGTCCAGATTTCAAGGATCAGAATATTTAATTTATCATCTGTTGAACTGATCAACCAAATTGTTGGCTAAAAAAGAGCTTCAACTATGGAAATAATCATGTATAAGTACATGCATGGCAGCAAGAGAAGGGCTGAAGGAGTTGTACCTTTGGATCAAATTTTTGAGAGGAATGAGAGTTGAAATTGCATGCAATGCAATTCCAGGGGTAGCAGGGTAGTTACTGAAATTTCAGTAATAGAGCAAGCAAATGTGCTCTTGGAGAAGCTCCAGCACCTTCAACTTCCTTGGAACCTTCAACTTCTCTTGGATCCTATCTCCAATAACGGCAAAGAGGGGTTAGAATTTGGAACTGGAATTTGGGGCTGGAATTGCAGATGGGTTTTCTCGTTGGAAGTTTTGGGACATTCTAATGAAAAGGGAGGGTATTTATAACCACAAGGGGTGTCTTTAGGGTTTGCCACGTGGAGGGAAAAACATTATGTTGTCAAGAGTAATGAGGACCAAGTGGAGTAAATTAGGGATTAGGTGGCTGCCAAATAAAAAGTTCATATTATATTTTTTTTATACCAACAGTATCTGTGACTGTACTGTCTGGTTTTGGTTATTATATATATACATAATTGCTCTTTATTTAGTATATTTAAATTTAACCGTACGCGCGCCTCGAGCGTCGGATTTCGGCGCGAAATATCTTGTTTTGATCGTCTCTGGACGACGATCAATATGAGTATAATATTCATATACTTTCGGTCGAGTTTTGAATACCCGAAAATTTCGGATTCGATTTTTGTTTAAGGTTAAATTTTACGATTTAAAAATATCAAACGACCTTCGATTGACGAACGGTCGATTCCGTTGGTCTCGTGTCGTCGTCGATTCGGATCTAATGACGGTCTCGGTTCGTTTTGCGGTTTCCAAATTTGCGTCGCGGCTTTTCACGGCGCGCATTACGAAGTGACCGATTTTTGGTCGATTTCGCCCGAACGACCTTTGATTCACTACTAATTGGTCGTTTTAGGTTGTTTAGTATTGACCGTCAATGTTATTGGGTTCATTAGACCCAAAATCGGACGACTTCAGGTTTGATTGGAAACCGGATGCTACACTTGTGTGATCCTACATTTCATATTCAAATTTTTAATTAATTATTATGAATCATATTCATGTAATTAATTCTTCCAAGGGAATCAACAACTTTATTCATAATAGAGTATTTTAATTGGAAATAATTAATTCAATCATATTAAATTAATTATCAATCCAATTCAATCAATCAAACTTGATTGTTTTACTTGAATATATATGGTATTATTCTCAAAGTACGTATTCATTCGAATTTTAATAATTAGAAAATACATCTTGATTCCTTTGGCATTATCAAGTCCCTATACGCTGTCATGGTCAGTGCCGACGAGAGTAGGACGGACCACATACGTTGCAATCTGCTACCCCAACGATCTCCGACTAGACACCATATCCGCCTCGGGAAAGGATAATGCCAAATAGATCAATTTGTACTTGAGATGATCAACGGTTCTTCAATCGAAATTATACCATATAGTAATAATCAAAACATTTTTGATTATAAGGAAATTTGCTAGACAAATTCCCAAGGCCAAGTCAATTAAGGAAATAATCATCTTCTAATATTTCTTAAATATTTTCCATAATTATTTCTTTGAAATTAACAATTAATTTCATTAATTGACAATAACATGGTTCTTGATTAGGACTGTAATTTCAGCAGTGACCCCTACTTACTAAAATTAACATATCTCAATCAATTTAAATCCAAATTAGACAAAATCAATTTTCAAAGATTACTAATTTGATATAGGACATAATCTAAGTGATATTTTACGTATTTCGAGGCAGATCTAAACAGTAAGTAACTCATTAATTATGTTAAGATTTGCAGTTCCCGCAATAGTGCATACATGTTCATTAAAACAACCATATCTCGAGCAAACGGAATCCAATTACGTAAACTCAGATCCTATGGTTTCCTTATTTAATGGGGAACAAAATCCAAGTGATTAATTCGTGTTTAAATAATTTAAACAGGGCCGAATTTATTCACTAAACAGAAGTGCGAAAATCAAATGCGACAAAAACCTTCGCGACCTCGACGAACCCAAGTCGTCCTAGGTTTGCGGATCGTATACAAAACCTTCAACCTGGCTCTGATACCACTTGAAGGATATGGAATAATTCTCAAGCACATCACGAAAGCGTGAGCGTCGTATCGAATACGATGAAGAACGACTAATCGTACTAGTTGTTCGGTGCAACGGAATTTAAAAATTTTCATGCGATGAAACCACATGATCCAAGAACGGTTCTCGGATCGTTTCATCTAATAACCACAACAAGTATAAAGAATAACTCTTGAAGCGTGGTTGATCGAGTCTCTACGAAAAGAGACCTCCTGTCTCAAGTCCGATCGTTGGAGAAGAAGCTTGCGAGCGCGGGGATGAGTCGCGTTGTCCTCCCAATCCAACGAGTTGATCAAAGCACGGTGAACTCCTGATCTTGTCGTACAAGATCAAACGTCTCCTACGTGAGTGCAGCACTCCAAGGAGAAGGAGAACCGAAGAACGTCGAAGCGGCGACGCGGTGGCGTAGGCGACGACGACTATCTCCCTTTGGGTTTGGTGGACGGCCACCAAGGAGAGGGAGAGAGGGTTGGCGTGCGAGGAGAAAAGAGAGAGAGATGTGCTTCCAAAAGCATGTACAAGAGAGCATGGTATGCCTCTCTATTTATAGGGTTTTAGGATTCATGGATCTCAATCTATGGGACATATAAAATCAATGGATGAGATTGATTTATGTCAATCCAATGGTCAAGATTGTTGTTTATAAAAACCAACAACTTATGATTTAATTTAGATCAAATATATTTGATAAATCAAATATACATCAATCCTAAAATTAAACCAATCAAATAAGGAGTTAATTACCATGGAGATCTCAACTCCCCATGTAATAGAGTGGACGACCACCAATTCCATATAGGACTTGGTAGCCGTCCACTTATTACCAAGTGGGGGCAATCTCATGAAATCTCATGAGATTGCATGTCTTCATGAAATTCTCCATTATTTAATCCAACAACTTTTGTTGTGATTTATTCTCCAAAAATAATTCATAATTAATTTTGGGAATATTGCAATCTTGCCATTGAAAAAATTGTGAATCATATTCACAACCCAAAATAAAATATAATTTACATTTTCAATTAATTAAACAATGTGTATCCAATATACATTAATAATTAATCAACAAATATAAATTATAATTAGCTCTCTCTAATACATTATAAATCACATTTATAATATATTATGAATAATTGGATATTGCTATCCACATTATTCTTATCCACAATAATTAAATCACATTTAATTATATTGGATAATTTCCACACACATCAAGATAATTAAATCACATTTAGTTATCAATTTCTTAATGCTTAGATCTTATGGAATTATTCTTGAACCCTCTCAAGAATAATGCTATTTTCCTAATCTTCTCATTGCATCTGAGTCTCATTCAGATCAATGTCCAATACATGGACTAAGATTAGGTCACTTCTCTACTGAGAGGAGTCACTAAAATCCAAACCTGTTTCATCACTCTCTCAGAATGGAAGCGTCATGGTTATACAATCGTTTATGATCAAATCACCCTCAGGTATTCCCAATACCTGTACATCCTGCATACTGGAAGACTTATAATCATCCTGAAGATATAGATCAATTTTACAATGTCATCTTCATGGTTTGATCACTAAGTTTCTCAATCTTGGTCCTTGGAATTTGGTACAAATCATATGCTTTCACAAAGCATATATCTTACCTTCAAATTCATGTCATGCTTCCAAAGCATGACGACCATGCATGGAATTTGATCAGTCCCAATACCTCATGAGTGAGCTCATGTCTCCCGGTTCACAAGTGAACCTGTATGATCCATTTGAGAGATCGTATTACTCATATGTCCTTACATGTACACCAGCTCGCCGGTGTATAAACCTTGGTTAGGTCATCGACCTATTGGTCTGCCAATGTACGCACTCAGACATATAGCAATACTTCTGTCTCTGTCTGGTCAGAGGATGTTTGCCTATGATGTGACAGTATTCAACATAGGTCTTTGGTTATCTCGATCTCGTTAAGTCAATCCATTGACTCAACTAATCTGATACCTCCGAATCACTATTCCTATGCAGAGGACCTGCATCAAGAGGTCGATCAGATATCGGCCTAATGAGAAAGGATTGCCATCTCCTACTCAGGCTGGAGATCATCACTTGACAATCATTTGATGATACTTGATGAGTCCTCTATCTAACTCCTTAGAAATTCATCCAAGCATCAACCTCTATGATTTAATCAATGAATCAACAGTTGTATGATTATCAAGTTGGCCATGGTACATAACCCATATTGTACAGAGGGACCTTATAGTGCATTCATTCATTCAATATCAGAAAGGGAGTGAAACATAATCAATAACTTTTATTGATAAGTCATTTATTACAATAACATTTATTACAGGAATGGTTCGCCTCGGGCTCACATTGCTAACTAATAGGTGTAGCTAGATATGTGTTTTGATACTGGGTGTAGCTAGAATAGTTGAATCAATATTTTTTTTGAAGCCAAGAAAAGGGGGATACACTCAGTGGTGTTCACCCCAATATATTAAAAGGAAGGAGAGTCAGTGGTACAAACATAAACAAAAGGAGCGACCCAGTAAAGGAGGCGAGAAGCCTCCAGTTCTGGGCAAAAACACAAATACAAGAAAGCAAAAATTAAGTACAACTCCAGTCGTCCACTAACCCACCCGCGTGACAGAGCACATTCTCCTTGTAGAAGCATTGCGCAGAGAAAATGGCCTCGTTACGACTAAGCCATATCGACCATAATCTTGCCACCGGTGTCAAGAGCCGCCTTCTATCCATATGCCTATTCACGAAGAGAGAGTCACAGAAGGTCTCCACATCACAAGCACGCACCCACATAGTTGAATCAATATTGCATGAATAATAACATGGATATATAGAGGTATCGGCGAAATATCGACGATATCGATCGATATCCGGGATTTTTTGTACCGAATCCAGTCATTTTTGACCGATATGAGCCGATATGGCGATATATCGCCGATATCCTTGTAAAAAGATATATTGGGTAATATCGAAACCCCCACCATGTCGAAACCGATATATCGACGATATATCGCCGATATATCATCGAGACAACCTTCCATGAGCTCATGTCCTCCGGTTCAGTAAAACCTTATGGTTCCTTTGAGAGATCGGGTTACGCACATGCCATCATATACACACCAATGCATCGATGTATAAACATTGACTAGGAATCCTTTGACAGTACAATGGTTGCACATGTTAAAGGGAAGCGCAATAGAGCATGGATCCATAAGGGTTCGTCCACAAGAAGAAGAAGAAGAAGAAAAAAGGTCAAGCTTTTGACCAATCTTCTAATGCCATCTCACATCCAAGAGGATGTTTGCCATTATTGCAACAAATGGGGACACTGAAAGAGCATATGTCTAGAATACCTAAAGACCCTTACAAAGGTAAAGGTATGGCTCCAACAGGCAACTCATCTACTTTCATCATTGAAACCAACTTACTCGTCTACTTTCATCTATGATGCCTAACAATTACTTTAGACCCTTTCCAACACTTGCATGGTCTTGTATATCACCATCATGGTCGGCTTTATGTCGACGTCCACTATATTCAATGCTGACATGGTTTGTTCCACGATCCTCATTGCATGAGAAACATCATCCCCAAAATTCCCGTTGTTGATCAATGTTTTTGCTTTCTACCTTCATTCTCTCACATGTTGGGGATCTTAAAGAGCCACACACGTTCTTGAACATCTTTTTAGTAACCCCACCTTCCTCAATTGTATTCTTTACAAAAATTTTGAGCCTTAAAGTGTCATCCTCACACATCCTCCTCATTAATGCCTCAAGACCTTAGAATGGTTGCAAATGAGTGCCCGTTGAGCTTGGAAGATTCGTGGGCAAGAGAAGTTTCTTCATATTACCTCTGCCCATGTGCTAGTGGTAAGGTTGAGCCTCATCTCTGCTGTTTCCAATACGTCCAATGAGCATGTAGCCATCTAGTTGTGACTGATTGTATTTATGTCTTACCTATCGCATTTCCCAAAGCCGTCATGATCTTGTCAATGCAATATGTATCATAAATGGTGCAAAAGATCCCATACTTGATTATTTCTGTAACTTTTAAAGTTATTGTCGCTGTCAGTCATTACATAAACAATGTTTTTTTAATCCAAAAAAGTGGTAAAAACTCCGGAGGTATCCGCCCCATATATATATTAATAAGATAGGTTAGAAGACTTACAACTGTCGGGTCTCGAGAAGAGATCTAGCAAAAAGAGTTACATTGGAACCTATCGGACCGAAAAATAACATTGTTACGTGATATCCAAATCTCTCAAATGGTGGTAATAAGGTGCATGAGCTCCTCCATGGGCACCTGTATTGGTTGGCTACAAGCGAATTCCAAAATCCAATGTGGGAGGAGAAATCGACCCAATGAATATAGCAAGTGGCCCCAACATCACGGATGTAGGTGCAAGAATAGAATAGGTGGTTCGGTTCCTCATTGTCTCTTCCGCACAAGGAGCAAAGTATGTCATCCCCCTGCACCAACGTTGATCTTCTGACCTTGGTCAGAATCTGCTCCCCCTGTGTAGCCAAATGAAAATCTTCAACTTGAGAGGGACCTTTAAATTCCTGATCAGATTGCAGTGACTCTCCAAGATGCTCGGATCAAAAGTCAAGTTGGAGGAGAGCGCCCAATAACCTTTCTTTACAATGAAATAGCCATCCCTCCACACCCAATGATCGCGTCCCTCAGACGGACCTGAGTAGTCTGCATTCATCTCAGGCATACACAAGAACTCATCAAAACATTGCTCCGAAAGAGGAGATGAGAAGCACGTCATCCACTAGATGTCAACTCAGGCCTCCTTGACCTGCAGGTCACGGCTCTTCGCTAACATGTACATGCGAGGGAAAATCTCTTGTAGCGATCCACTACCATACTAGTTGTCCATCCAGAATAGAAAGGATTCCCCATCCCCCCAGAACCAGGCGTATCTGTGGAGGAATCTCACAAGAAACCACACAGATCCCTTTCCGGAAAGCCTTTGCAAAGTGAGGGGAGGAATCTGCCAACATCGGATGCACCTGTCTCTAATGTGTCTGCGGGGGAGGTTCTCCCCCTTACCCCTGCACAAACTAGCCACCAATTCAGCAGAAGAGCCTTGTTCATCTCCTCCAGCCTGAGGACCTTGAGCCCCCCCTGATCCTATGACGAGGTGATCGTCTCCCAGTTCACGAAATGTATCCCCTTTGATTGCTCGTTATTCGTTCCCCAGAAGAAGAGACACATGCAGTCCTCCACGCGCTTGCGAATGCCAACAGGCAGACTCCTGACGGAGAAAAAAATGGTTATGACGTCAAGAACTGCCTTCAATAACACAAGTCTTCCCCCCACAAGAGAGACACGATGCCTTCCAGCTCGCCAGCTTGCGCTTAAGCTTCTCGATCATTGGAGCCCAGTCCGCCTGTGTCAACTTGCCACAAGGGGAAGGCCAAGGTATGCTAGAGTTAAAGCCCTACGTAAGGTGTTGATGAACCCAACGCTCACCTCAATCTCCGCCTAAAAGATCCTGAAGGACACAAATGTAGACTTCACTCTATTCACCATCAATCCGGAGAGCTCCTCAAAGACATCTAGCATGGTGCTCATAGCACTGACCTCCATGTATCCCCCTGATGAAGAAAAATGATATTGTCGACATATTGTAGAAGGGGATGGGTATATCTCCTCTAGTAAAACTCGTGGTCCTGCCCCCTCAGAACCACCTGCGCAGTATTAGTGGCTAGCACATCTGTCGCAAAAACAAAAAGTAGTAGTGCTAGGGCACACCCCTGATGAGTGCCTCTCTGCGGTTGAAAGAAGCCACCCTTCGGGTGTCCATTAATCAAAATCAAGAAGGAAGAGGTAGTTACACATCTTTTCATCTAAACGATCTAAATCGGTGGGAACCCACGCTAAGCCAATACCGACCGGAGGAACTGCCAATCAATGCTATCGTATGCCTTCGAGAAGTAACTTTCCACAACAATCCCTTCAAGCCCCTTCTCTTTTAGTTGCCAATCATCTCAAACGCCATCGTAATATTGTCCACTAACGGTCATGTATGAATACCGTATGTACGACGCAATCAGACTCTCCAGAACATAACTCAAATGGTTGGACATGGACTTGGCAATAATTAGATATACCACATTGGACATGGTAATTGGACAGAAATCCTTAATTCTCTCCGACCCCTCTTTGGGCAAGAGGAAAAGCAATGCTTTGTTCATCCTGTCAAAACTATGGTTAGCTACATTGTTAGAAGAAAGGAGTCTTCGATATGATTCATAGAAAACTCTAGGCTCTCTTATATAGGGAGAGGCCTTAAGGGTAAATTACAGAGACGTCTACATAAAAGAGAAAAATAGCAAAAAGATACATAAACCATTATTAATTCTAGAAACTATCTCTACACTCCCCCTCAAGGTGGAGCATAGATGTCGATCATGCTCAGCTTGGATGAACATCTCTGAAAGGGTCCTCTGAGCAGTGGCTTGGTGAAAACATCGACAGTTTGATCTCCTGAGCTAACATGTGCAGTGGATATCAATCCTCTATGGATCAGGTCCCTGGTATAATGGCAGTCAACCTCAATATGCTTGGTCCTCTCATGAAAAGCTGGATTGTTGGCAATGAACAATGCAGCCTGATTGTCACACTGAAGCTTCATAGGTAGAGGTACAGCTACATGTAGATCTTCTAATATGGAGCGAACCCACATCATTTCCGTACTGGCTTGAGCCATTGCCCTGTATTCGGATTCCGCACTGGACCTTGCCACCACAGTTTGTTTCTTGCTTTTCCAAGAAAACAGAGAGCCTCCAACAAAAACTGCAAACCCTGAGGTTGATTTTCTATCCTTAGGGCATCCTGCATAATCTGCATCTGCACACACTGAGATGGATACGTCTGTGCCCTTTCTGAATAGCAGCCCTAACCCTGGAGAAGACTTCAGATATCTCAGTATCATTTGTATAGCATCCATGTGGATTTGTCTTGGCTGCTCCATAAACTGACTCACCCGGTTCACTGCAAATGCAATGTCTGGACGTGTTATGGTAATGTAGAGGAGTTTTCCCACCATCTCTCTATATCTCCTCTTATCTACTTCATCAGTATCACCATCATACAACTTCATGCTGGGGTCCATGGGGATGCTTGATGGTTTGCACCCATCCATACCAGTCTCAACCAGGAAGTCTGTAATGTACTTCCGTTGTGTCATCACCAAACCATGTGCATTCCTGGCAAATTCTAACCCCAGAAAATATCTTAGGGTTCCAAGGTCCTTTGTAACAAACTGACGACCTAGGAATGCCTTCGCCCTCGCTATGCCCTGAACGTCGTCTCCTGTAACAAGAATGTCATCCACATAGACCATTATGACAATCGTACCTGCCGAGGACTTCTGGACAAACAACGAATGATCAGCATTGGACCTCTTAAATCCCTGGTGCTCAAATAGATTGGACAGCTTCTGGAACCATGCTCGTGGACTTTGTTTGAGGCCATATATCGCCTTGTGAAGTCTACAGACCATATGCTTCTCCCCCTCAGCAGTAAACCCGGGTGGCTGCTGCATGTAGACTTCCTCCTGTAAATCCCCATACAGAAAGGCATTCTTGACGTCGAGCTGAGAAATGCTCCAATCACGAGCCACTGCAACAGATAGTAGAATACGGAGAGTCGAGTGTCTCGCCACTGGAGAGAATGTATCCATGTAATCCACGCCATATGTTTGTGTAAATCCACGGGCGACCAAACGTGCTTTGTACCTGTCCAACTTGCCATCTGCATGATATTTGACTGTGTAGACCCATTTGCAGCTCACAACGGATGCATCAGGAGGTGCAGGGACTAAAGACCATGTACCACGGGACTGCAAGGCCCTCATTTCTTCTTCCATAGCTAATCTCCAGCACTCACTCTTCAAGGCTTCCTGGTATGTCCGTGGTATGACCACGGAAGACAATGCTGTGGCAAACTTCTGAAAATCACCTGTGAGTCGGTGGAAGGAAACCTGTGAAGCAAATGGATAGGATGCACACTGTCGTCTCTGTTTCCGAATAGCAATCGGAACATCAAGATCATCATCTGGGTCCACCTGTAATGAGTCATCCTGCATATGTACCGAACCTGACCCGTCAGTAGTAACATCATCTGAACATACCTGAGGCGTAGTGATTGGCTGATCTGTTGTCTGAGCAGGACCTGACCGACGCGTATAGTGGTTAGGAAACGGTGATATGATTCGCTGTGGAATGGGTGGAGGTGGAGGTGGTGGTGGCGGTGGTGCTGGCATAGGAACTGACACAGGAGATGACTCAGGTGAAATACAAGCAGGTGGTGGTGGAACATAAATATCATCAGTGTTGGTGGATGGTACCATTCTGTCCCCAGCTGGCGAGAAATACATAACCGACTCGAAGAAAGTGACATCCGCACTAACAAAGTACCTGTTGGTTGTAGGATCATAACACCGGTATCCCTTCTGGGTTCTGGAATAACCAACAAAGACGCACTTGACTGCTCTGGGAGAGAGCTTGTCAAGTCCAGGAGATAGACGATGGACAAACGCCACAGCGCCAAAGACACGTTGTGGTAGTGAGAATAGCTCCTTGTCTGGAAAAATAAGAGAGATGGATATCTTCTCTCCAAGGACAGAGGATGGCATTCTATTGACCAGCATGCAGTAAGGACAGCATCCCCCCAGAAAGAGATAGGAGCACAACTTTGAATCAACAGGGTACGAGTAATATCCAAGAGATGGCGATGCTTTCTTTCTGCCACACCATTTTGTTGGGATGTATATGTGCAGGTGGTTTGATGAATAATACCCTTCAATGACAGAAATTGAGAAAGAGAGCGTGTACAAAATTCCAGGGCATTATCAGTTCGAACATATTTGACCGACGAAGAGAAAACATTCTGCACTTCATTAATCAAATTTTTGATAACATCTCCTGCTTCAGATTTATTCTTCAAAAGAAATACCGAAGAGACACGAGAAAAATCATCTACTACCACAAGATAAAATCTGTGTCTCTGGTGATCGGGAACACGACTCGGACCCCATATATCTATATGTAACAACTCAAAAGGGGAGCTACTGCTCCGACTCTGACGACCTGGAAAGCTCGACCTATGATGCTTTCCCAACTGACATGTTTCACAGCGAAACGACGAACTTGGAGAGATCTGGGGCAGAAGATGGCGCATTTTCTGGAGCGGAAGGTGACCAAAACGAAGATGCCAAATATAAGGTGAGACTGGTCCAGTGGAGTGAGAGGAGACGCCAGCATAGGATTCCCGAACCAGCCAATATAAACCGTTCTGCTCAGAGCCACAGCCAATCACCTTGCCCGTGAGTATGTCCTGAAAAATGAGAGAAGACGGGTCAAATATAGCACGACAATTCAAATCCTTTGTAATCTGACTAATAGACAGCAAATTCAGTGAGAACTCAGGAGCATATAAAACATTCTGCAGCTGCATAGTGGAGGATAAGAAAACCTCCCCCTGGCCAACAAGGGGTGAGTGAGATTCATCTGCTATCTGTACTGAGCGACCGGGAGGAATATCCCTGTAGGCCTGTAATCTTCCTCTATCTCGACAAAGATGATGTATGGCTCCGGAATCGATAACCCAGTCAGATATATCATGAGAAGGTATGAGTGCTGATGATCTACCTGAGGAACTGGCTGCGGCGGATGAACTGGCAGAGGCTGTGGCTGCAATATCTGAAGAGCCACCCGATGAATCACCTGAAGAATGTGGCATAATATCGCGGAGACGGGCCACAAGTTCGTCAAATCTATGATCTGCAGTAGACGGTAATGGAGACTGTGAATGGTCTGCAACCCGTGCCGATGCTGGGAACCCATGCTTTGAGTAGCATGTCTCCTCCGAGTGTCCAGTTCTGTGACAATACGAGCACATCTGACTGAAGCGACCTCCTCTACCTTGAGGTCCACGACCACGTCCACGACCACGCCCTAAAGGCGGTCCACCTCTCCCACGCGAAGCTGCCATCGCAGATGGGGGTGGAGTAGAAGAGCTGGAGGAAACTGGAATGCGACTGAGCCTTCTGTAGACATCCTCCACTGGAGGAATTACTGCATCTGCTAGAATCTGTGACCGTGCAGCATCATACTCAGGATCAAGAGCCGCAAGTAGAACGCCCACCATGGTGGCGTTCCGAAACGTCTTCTGCTGCTCCGGAGTAGCAGTCAGAGGAATGGTACTGTATAGCTTCTCGAACATCCCTCTCAGGGAGGTGTATAGAGAATGGAGAGGTCTGCCGGCCTGCTTCATCGTAAAGATGTCATGTTGAAGCTGCAACATCTTTGTCTCATTTCGCACATGCGAGTACGTAGCAGCAAGAATGTCCCACATTGCCTTAGCAGTGGGCTGATGGAGGACATCGTTAGCTATCTCCATCGTCAACATACCAGACAACCAGACTTTTGCGTAAGCGTCATCGGCCTCCCATGAGGCATAGATCCCTGTCTTCTCCGCATGCTCATCCTCGGTAAGAATGTGTTTCTTACCATTTGATTTCATGAGGCTCATGAACTGCATAGCCCATAGCTCATAGTTAGACCCATCCATCTTCACTATTGGCGCAGGACCCTTGAATGCGTCGGTGGAGGGCAAATCGACTTTCGATTCTGACATACTGCTGCTCGGAGAAGACGAGGGGTAAATAGACACGGTGATGAATGTCTACACCAACTGCATCGGATTTGAGTACGTGTGTAGACTTTTACGCACTCAAATCCATAAATCGGAGGAAGAGAGGTCTAGGGCACGCCTCCAAGGAAGCTTACAGCCCTTGAATCGCCTCGAGAACGATGTCTATGGACTGCTGGAGGCCACTGGAAGGCCTACGGCGGCAGATGGGGGTGCCGCTGGGGCCGGCGGGGGCCGCTGGGGCGGCTGGAGGCAGCAGGCTGATGCCGCTATGGCTGGTGGTGGCCGCTAGAGCGGCTGGGTGCCGCTGAGAGGGGCTGCGAGACCACTGGGGAGGGCGGCTGGGCGCCGCTGGCGGCTGCCTGCCGCTGGGGAGGGCGTTGGGGGCCGATGGAAGCCGCTGGCAGCGGCTAGAAGGAAGAAGAAGAGAGGGGCGGCGGGTGGGGAAGGGAGGAGAGCCCTAAGGCGGCTCTGATACCATGTTAGAAGAAAGGAGTCTTCGATATGATTCATAGAAAAACCCTAGGCTCTCTTATATAGGGAGAGGCCTTAAGGGTAAATTACAGAGACGTCTACATAAAAGAGAAAAATAGCAAAAAGATACATAAACAATTATTAATTCTAGAAACTATCTCTACATACATCAAACTCTCTCATCACCATCATCAGGTCTCCCTGAACAATGTCCTAAAACTCCTTGAAGGACACTACCGGGAACTCGCATTCAGCTCCTAAACAACCGTCCGTATCTCATCCAAGGTAAAGCCTCTAACAAGCATGTCATGCTCGTTGAGGGAGAGGTTGGAAGCCCCCTAACAAGCCATCTCCAGCCCTCGTCGGGCCTCCTACGGGTCATAGGATGAAAGTATTGTACGATCACCTTACCAACCTCTCTAAACCCCTCCCAGAAGTCTCCCTTCACAAATATGTTGTGGATGAAATTGTGACGGCACCTCCTATTTACTACTGCATGAAAGAATCTATTATTCATATTCCCCACCTTAATCTAAGTCTGCCTAGACCTCTGGCTCCACTCCACTTGCTGCTTCTTGTCCTCCTCCGGTATGATTCGTTGGTTCGCATGTCTCTCAAGTATTTCGAACTGAGACAGCTACCTAGTGTCCTCCCTTCTGTCTAAGTCAACAATCACATTTGTGCTGTGAACGATGGGCAAGGTGGCTGTCACGGTTAGCCTTCTTTTATGCGCTGAGTATCTTCTGGACAGCTTGGAGAAGAGACGACACGTAGCTGACCCCTCACCCACCAAGACGACCGGAAGTTCCCCACCATCTCCCTGAAACCATCCTCAAGTAGCCAATACTTATCAAATCTGAAGGAAGAACGGGGTAGATTTTCCTCCCCAGATGACCTCATGATCGACGTATGATCGGATCTTGAGCCCGGTAGCACAAAAACCTCGGCCAACGGATAGGTCGACGCCAACTCCATAGAACAAGGAACCTATCCAATCTGGACCTGAAGCGAGAGTTACGTCAAATGTAGTTGCAGCCCAGTGCATCCAAACATTGAATTGGAGATTGTTCACAACGACCGAGGACTCAACTTACCCCTTATCTTGCCCCCGCAAGACTCCGGCCGATCCACAGACAGGAGAGTAATGTTGAACTCACCTCCTACCAACCAATCTACCGACCGAAGGAAAAAGACATCTGACATCCCTCAGATTTGCCCTAAGATGTGGTCGCAACTAGTAATCAGTTGGGCCATAGGCACATGAGACCACAACGGAAGAACCCATCCTCATGTTCTTCAGTAACACCGAGACCATGTGTTTGCCCAACAACCTAGCCTTAGGTCCCCACACCAAGCCACAAGTACCCGTCATCATTGCCAACAACGAGTAAAGCTCAATCGAGGTCCACAACTCATTCGTTCACGATTGAATCTTCATTTCTTGCAATAAAATGATATCCCCACACCATTCAGAGAGGAGGTGCTTCACCGCCTGCCTCTTCTTCGGGTCACCCAAACCCCTTACATTCTACAAGATGACCTTCATTGTGCGACACATTTTTCCCTTGAATTTCGT
Organism: Ottelia alismoides; assembly: GCA_037367405.1. Lineage (NCBI taxonomy): Eukaryota > Viridiplantae > Streptophyta > Magnoliopsida > Alismatales > Hydrocharitaceae > Ottelia > Ottelia alismoides. Next base: position 2,268,696 of record JAZKJV010002366.1, on the reverse strand, counting down.
ACTACCCTCGCATCCCTCGCAACTTCCTCGCAGAAAAGGTCATCGACTTCAGAAGCATAGACCGACATCTCTAGGGAATGAAGATTCATCGAGGGGGGCAACGCGGGTTGTGACCTTGGGCACTTGCGAACATAACAAATTAGTGCGTCCATTCCCTTCAAGTGCAATGGGGGTCGAGGATGCATATGGCGACCACCCTTATTCTTTGGCTTCTTCCCTCCGCCACTTCCCCCTGTACAAGGGTATGTCAGAACTCGGCCCATGCGATGAGCTCCAACCAAGACAAGTGACTACATTCACACCTTCGCAACGTGACCGGCGACGGAATTTCTAGCTCCAAAGGAGGAGTCTGCCCCTCCTAGCTCGCAGATTCTCCCAACTGCGAGGAGAAGAACCTAAAGGAGACGTCCATAGGTTGGGCGAGGATCGGCTTCATCACTAAGGACACCTTCTGACAACATCAGTGTGGGTAACTTCAATTCAAAATTGAGCACTCTAGGGACATTACCCGTCGCCAACTGCCCCATCAAGCAATCATGGTAGCCAAGGGAGGAAAGCGAGGTCATCTCCACCTCCCTCATGGGATGCTCCAAATCTCCGGCTCCAACCAACTCAATCTCTGCCGACACCTCATCCTAGACCGGCTTCGACATCCCAATCGAAGGACTCAACGGTGCATTCGAGTCCGGTGGGGGTGGTGGTGGAACCAAAACCTCGAACGAAAGGCGGAAGGAATGACACCCCACATACATGGCGTACATGAAGTTCATCAAAGGAGGGAGAGGTCCAACAATTTCCACGACTACAACATTGACGTCTGCCCCTAGTGTACAACCATCATAAAAAATGTGCCGTGCATCCCCAATGCTAAGGACTTCAGTGATGACAAGTTAAAGATAGCAGAGGAACTCCCTCAATACGAGCAAAAAGCGATGTCCATCATGTTGCTTCCCATCCACAACCAAGGGTGATCTCCACTGTAGGAGTTCAGAGGACTCTGACCCACATGGCACAGTCTTGCGATGATAGACCCCCCCCCCCCCCCCCCCTGACACATACCTCTTTGTCCTAGAGGAGCATGAGGTCTCCTGCAAATTAATCCCCAAGCAACCACATGACCTTCGTCATTGCAACCTCAAGCTTTGGCAGGCCAGAGCGAAACACTGCCAGAAGCAACCCTCTCGACAAAACATGCACCATCAATGGAACAATCAGAGAGCGGCGGAGTATATGTCTATAGGTACAACCCTTCTGCGACCCCATCGAGCTGTTCAGACCGCATTGCATAAAAAATGTTATAGAGCCTAACCTTTTTCATAACAATTTGCAAGAGCTTGAATATGTGCTTGTGATTCTTGACATACTCATATTTATCCACAGACTTGATGGACTTTGTCTTTCCATCACAATGTACAAGTTGATGATTTGCTTCCTTATATAGCTTGTCCAGCCATCGTATATGAGGGCAACCTCGTATTCAGACCATTTGTTCTACAACTCGATAATATATTCGTTAATCTCCTCCTTTATGTGGAGATATTTGTTAATTATCTCGTGGAAGTTAGAGCTTTCACACCTCCCACTGCAACAAACTTGTTGTTCACGTGTTGCAAGAATGATCATTTTCCGACATTTGTTGGAATAGCCTCACCCACAAACAAATTGGTGACATATAGGGTTACTCTCGAAGTCTTGTAGGCAATTGTGGTTTTTATGATTGGAATTTTATTTGAAATAGATAATAGAAGAAATTCAATTTACCTCTTGAGAAGGAAACTGGGGATAGTATAGGGTCTTGCAATCATAACTTCTCTCAGTGGATGCCATCAAAATGTTCCTGCAATATACATTGGAGAGGGTGGCAGAAGACTTGATTAGTGTTAATTAGCTGCAGTCATTCTTCTTGAAGGGAAGATTTATTTTAGATGACAATCTAATTAGATGAGCTAACAACATGTTTCTTAGTATTATTCGCTTCAAAAAGACTTCTGAAAACATTTGAAAAGTTTTTCTTACTGAAGATGCCATGCGATGTTTGTTAGCCTCGGGTTCATAGCAGTGCTTTATTGTTTGAGAATGCTTCATCTTTAAGATTATGACTCAAGTTTCCCCATTGCTGCATTGAGTTTCTTATTGCATTGGTTGTGTGCCTGAGCAATTAGGCACAGGGGCAATGAGCAAATATTTACCATTGTAAACCACTTTTGACTTACAGCATGTGACAGACATTTAAAAGAAAATACTTACTTGAGGATCCGCCAACGGGAGATTCGATCTCATAGAGTTCAACTCCCCTTCTCAACCCATGAACAATATGAGTCTGAAGCTTCCTTCATAACTCCTGGAACTTTTTCGTAATGGCTCCGTTCCATGCCTCATTTCATAGTGAACCTCAAGTGGCTCCACCCTGTTGTGTGCTCGAGCAATTGTAAGCCACTTTTGACTGCAGCAAGTAAGAGACTTTTTAAAGAAAACACTTAGTTGAGGATCCGCTACCTGCTGTTGCTTTGAATCTTTGATCAAGATAAGGTACACTAACTGCAAGTCATCACGTTTTTGCCTGCTCACCGCAACCTTGCTTTATCTGCTCTGTCTACTATCAAGAAGGTATTGTATTCACACATGACTTTCACTCCATAGCCTTAAATATTAACATCAGCCTCTCCTTGCCAAGTTTGGAAACTGTGATATCATTGATATATTTTACGATATCATCAGAAATTGTGCAAAGGGATCTTAAAGGTGACACAGAACCCACTTAACTATCAGGTGGTAGAAGCAGGGGGCTCCCACTCCAGTGACTAGGGTTTGACCCCTCCCTCCCCCCATAATCATTTAAAAAAAGGTGACACCATAAGAAAGTAAGATTTCATAGTTTTACAGGATAGAAATAAAGACATAATCTATAAAAAGGCATATCTAGAAGGTTATGACTTGCATCAATTAAGAAAAGAAACAATACAACTTCAATGACAAAAGTTCATAAAATACATAAAAAACACTAGGTAATATATAGTAAATACTAGATAGTACATCCTTACTCCATTACCCTTATTAAGAACTAGGAGATCTTGGGTGGATTTATGCATCCTTACTCCATTGTTTTACAATGCTCGTGTTCACTTTTTTCCCATGTCATTTAGAAGTGTGGTTTTTGTTAGCAATGTGAGCCCGAGGCAAACCATTCATACAATAAATGTTATTGTAATAAATGATTTATCAATAAAAGTTATTGGTTTTGTTTCACTCCCTTTCTGATATTGAATGAATGAATGCACTATAAGGTCCCTCTGTACAATAAGGGTTATGTACCATGGCCAACTTGATAATCATACAGCTGTTGATTCATTAAGTGAATCATAGAGGCTGATGCTTGGATGAATATCTAAGGAGTTAGATAGAGGACTCATCAAGCATCATAAATGATTGACAAGTAGTGATCTCCAGTCTGAGTGGGAGATGGCAATCCCATTTCAATAGACTGATATCTGATCGACCTCTTGATGCAGGTCCTCTGCATAGGAATATTGATTCGGAGGTATCAGATTAGTTGAGTCAATGAGTTGACTTAACGAGATCGAGATAACCAAAGACCTATGATGAATGCTGTCACATCACAAGCAAACATCCTCTGACCAGAGACAGATGTATTGCTATATGTCCGAGTATGTACATTTGGCAGACCAATAGGTTGATGACCTAATCAAGGTCTATACACCGGCGAGCTGGTGTGCATGTAAGGGCATATGAGTGATACGATCTCTCAAAGGGATCATACAGGTTCACTTGTGAACCGGGAGACATGAGCTCACTCATGAGGTATCGGGATTGGCCAAATTCCATGCATGGTCATCATGCTTTAGAAGCATGATATGAATTTGAAGGTAAGATATATGCTTTGTGAAAGCATATGATCTGTACCATATCCCAAGGACCAAGATTGAGAAACTTAATGATCAAATTATGAAGATGACAGTGTAAAAGTGATCTTTATCTTCATGATGATCATGAGTCTTCCAGTATGCAGGATGTGCAGGTATTGGGGATACCTGAAGGGTGATTTGATCATAAACGATTGTATAACCATGACGCTTCCATTCCGAGGGAGTGATGAAACAGGTCTGGATTTTAGTGACTCCTTTCATTAGAGAAGTGACCTAATCTTAGTCCATATACTGGACATTGATCTGAATGAGATTCAGATGCAATGAGAAGATTAGGTTTACGGTCTTGATTTAATCGAGCATCTATGAGAGGTCCACGGGATCTGGATTTGAGATGTGATCTCAATATCCAAGTCACTATACGTGGAACAATACAATCGCACTGTCCTTATCTCCAAGTATCTGAGGAGAAATAGCATTGTTCTTAAATGGTTTAAGAACAATTCCATAAGATCTAAGTAAAGAGAAGTTGATAATTAAATGTGATTTAATTATCATGATGTATAAAGAATTATCCAATATAATTAAATGTGATTTAATTATTGTGGATAAGAATAATGTGGATAGTAATATCCAATTATTCATAATATGTTATAAATGTGATTTATAATATATTAGAGAGAGTTAAATATAATTTATATTAGTAGATTAATTATTAATGTGTATTGGATACACATTGTCTAATTAATTGAAAATGTAAATTACATTTTGTTTTGGGTTGTGAATATGATTCACAATATTCCAATGTCAAGATTGCAATATTCCCAAAATTAATTGAGAATTATTTTGGTGAATTAAAATACCAACAAATTGTTGTTGGAAACTAAATAGAGAGAAAATCAAGGAGATGTGCAATCTCATGGGAATCATGAGATTGCACTCCCCATTAGGAATAGGAGGGGCGTCACCCATTTCCCTTGGGAAATTGGTGGCCGTCCCCTCTTCTATATGGGGAGAAATATCTCCTTTGCCTTCTCTCTCCTTATTTGATTGATTTAAATTTGGTATTAATATTTATTTGATTTATCAAATATATTTTATCAAAATTAAATCACAAGTTGTTGGTTTTTACTAACAACAATCTTGACCATTGGATTGACATAAATCAATCTCATCCATTGATTTTTTACGATCCATGGATCCCAAAATCCTATAAATAGAGAGGCATACTTGGCTCTCTCTTTACATGCTATTGTAGCACTCTTCTCTCTCTCTCTCTTTCTCCATACTCGACAGCCCTCTCTCCCCATTTCTTGGTGGCCGTCCACCATACTTTGGAGAAGAGAATCATCGACGCCCGCGCCATCGTGCTGCCGCTTCGACGCTCTGCGGTTCTTCGTCTACTTGGAGTGCTTCGCTCACGAAGGAGACGTTCGATCTCGTGCGATGAGATCAGGAGCAACCGCGCTTGGATCAACTTCTTGGATTGCGAGAACTACGCGGTTCATCCCCGCGCTCGCAAGCAATCTCTCCGACGATCGGACTTGAGACATGAGGTCTCTTCTCTTAGAGACTCGATCAACCACGCTTCAAGAGGTATTGCATTATACTTGTTGTGGTTATAGATGAAACGATCCGAGAATTGTTCTTGGATCATGTGGTTTCATCGAATAAAGATTTTAAATTCCGCTGCACCGAACAACTAGTACGACTAGTCGTTATTCGTCGTATCCGATACGACGCTCACGCTTCCGTGATGCGCTTGAGGATTTCACCATATCCTTCAGTTTTGTAGTCCATCATAAGCCCAAATACAAGGCTCCATTGATTATGCTCGGGATGTGTGTACTGGGAGCATCTATATACACTTAAGGTTACGTAGTCATTTATAGTCTCGAAATATTTCATGTACATTGAGTGGATCTTGCAAGGCAGGATGGAAACTGAGGAAGCATCAGACTTCGGCAATGTCGGTATTAGAAAGGAGAATTTCGTCAATATTGGGCGAAATATGAGCTTTTTTGACCTTCAGCATTCAGATTTTGCCATATTGCAAACATTCAACTGGTATCTCATTATATATTAGGCGATATTCAAGAGAACAATAACCATGTCCTATCAATATGAGTGAGACATCCTTGTGAATTATTGGATGATATATCACGACTTATCTGGCAATGTTTCAATTAGCATGTTTAGTTTGGTTAGATGTTCTGGATACAGTTTTAGCTATGTTCTCTCGAGTTTCTTTTTATCTCTTTTTTTTTCAGTATATGCATGTTCGCTTCAATCTAACACATCGGACTATTCATAAACGTTGCAGCTTTCATTGTTGTTTGCCTTTGGAAAAAAAACTTGCACTCTGTTTCAGTTGCAAATACATGAATTATGTTTAACTTTGGGTTCTGGTATGTATTCAGATGTTCAGGATTGTGTTTGGTTTGCCAAAATCGGATATTAAAGTCTAAGTTTATACAGTTTTTACCATCAAAAAAAAGTTTATACAGTTTTTTTCTCTATAGTTTTCTTTTTCCCAAAATATGGAGATTCCCACATCAAGTCTCTCCTGCCTTGAGCACTGTATGATCTGGAAACTTGTTTACAAAGAAATCATTTTGGTTTTCTGGATCTCCAGTGATGCTAGCAATATGGCCAGTTTATCCTACTTTAGGTACAAAATGATTTTGCCAAGATGTTCTGACCAGCTATAGATGGTAATGTTGTTGAAATGATTTGTTGGTGCTATGGAGGACAATGGAAGTGGCTGTACAGTGTGCAACACTATAGCTTAATGAGGGGGAACTACGGTCAACTACCGTTGAATGCGATTTTTAAGACGAGAAGAAAATATAGGCTGAGGTAAACTTGGGAGGAGATGTGCTAGGGTACGTCTCGTGGTGACTGGATATTTTATTGATAGGAAACAACACAGATTTTGCTTTTGTCGATGGATTTTTTTTTTGAATCTAAGGATGACCAGCAAAGATCTATGGTCATCAACAATGAAGGTGTCATGTTGCAAGCAAGTTCGTCTATTTCCTATTGAACTTTTACTTGGCATTTAACATCTGAAAGTGGAATTTGAGTGTGGAAGTTCATAGTTGCTTTTATAGCGCCTCGGGTGATGGAAGTCTGATTGAATGAATTCATTTGTCTCAACCTGGCTAATGCTTGCAATGCCATATGTTCAGTCATTATTCACCAGCTTATATGACTTTTCATATTGTTTTGACTATGTGTGAATTTGTTGACTTAAGTTGATGATGACATGTTGATGACTAGAAGATGGTAGAGCTGTTGATGTGAGTCTAATCAAAGTCCAATACATAAATTGGTGACACTTTTTGTTTCATCACTGCTTTACCAAATTCCTAGTGTATGTATCATATGGGATTTAGGCCTTATAGATGGCACATATAATAGAGCGATAATGATGATTTTAAAGAATGTGTACTGGGGCAGTTTTCTAATCTTGAGGGGAGGTTTAAGCATCGAGGTGGTTGAGTCGTAAACATAAGTTTTTTTTCCGATTAGAGGTGAAATTAACAAAAATATTGTATTATATCAAGAAAGTTATATTGAAATATGCATCTCCTTGCATTCAAAGTAATTAAAAGATTTCAAACGTATGTATAATATGGTAATATGCTCAAGAACTCATAATTGGCACAATATAAATGTATAATTCTTATCAAGGAGCAAATAAGACCGAACATAATTGCTCTATAATTCTTTCTATAATTGAAGGTTCACAATTCACAATCTGTATACCATGATACATTGCAAAAACGAAAAGCAAACTACCCAAGATTAATTTTCTTTGAGATACTCCAAATAATAAATAATTAACCAGAACATAAAAATAGGAGTAAAACTGCACAACAAACTAGAACAAAGTTGTCAAAGCATGAATATCCAACTACCCAAGATTCCAATACACAAAATGAAGAAAATAGGGTTTAAGACTAGTGCAATGGAAAGAGGGAAGTTGTTAGTGTTCATCGATTGTTGCAGATGTAAAGGGTATGCCGAAGATCATGAATTGCAAAGTGCAACAAGTGTGACAATGATGAGCAAAGGGGCAACGATGGCGAAGCTTAGAAGGGAGTAGAGTAGTCTATCGAGTTGAACGAGTCGAGTCAGACTCAACTTGGACTTGAATTCGATAGTTAACTAGAGCTCAAGCTTGGACTTGATAAGCATCCAGCTATGGAATGCTGATTGAATTTTGAGTTGGACCTGGCTCACAAGACTCTTAAAAGGCCTTTTGTAGGTTGATTTCTATATATCTTGTTCATGTACTTATTTGTACCGAACAAACTTTAGCTCGTTAGGAATCTCAATAGTGACAATGTTTGTGTTTTTTTACAAGATATAATGATGTATTTAAACTTGACCACTCCCGTCTATATATATTGCCAATATTTTGGAATCGTGTTGTCTAGTTGTATTATCATATTCCTATTGTTTCTTTTTTTGATGCATGCCACTTTAATTAGAAATAATGTATTGTGTCAAAATTTTGTGTCAAAAATAAATCCACATTATATACATATAGATTATTGTTGGAGCTTATTGGAAATTAGTATAATAAATAGCATTGTAGTAATCTAAATTTATTGAGGTCTAATTCCATTGACATCCAATCTCTTCAAAATAAAATCCTGCTACTTTGATCTCGATCTAAAATTTAATCATAAAATTAAATACATATTGAACTCAATGGAGGTGCTAGAATATAGCTTATGCATGATTATACACATTTTATTGTTAAGGGAAAAACGGGGAGTACATCATAGAGATGTTCACCCTAACTCCTGATTATATTTATACCTATATAATGAATTATAAAAAAATTACAGACCAATCTTCAAACAAAATTTTAAAATGTGCCACCACTTTTTCCATGTAAAAACGCTCCCGATTAAAGATGACCTCGTTTTTAGCCAGCCAAATAGATCACAACAGTCCTTTGCCTTGCTTCGACTGAAGCTCTCCAACCATCACCAATTGAGTTCCATAACAACTCCACATTGTCCGATCAGAGCCCGTAGATTCCAATATCTCTCACACTCGCTTAGAGCCCTCACAAGCAACAGATGTGTGATCAATGTCTTCCACTGGCTCCTTAAAACGCAGGCACGTCGCATCCACTCCCTATAAACAAAGTGCTCTTCTATCCCTCCACATGCATCCCCTTCTCAAGAGCCACACGAAGACCTTCACTCTAGAAGGCACCTTCCACGACCAGAAACGTGCACAATCATGCATAAATCCCTGAATCAAAATCGTGGTCGAGCATAGTGCATTTTGCATTGAGAAATACCCATCACTCCATGTCCAAGCGTTTGTCCCATCTGTCAGGTAGTTAACCCTGCGAACACAATTTACCATATGGATAAATTCTTCTATCTTCTGATGTGATATATTCCCTCAGATAAAAGGTGTCCACAAATTGTTCAACCATACATCTGCTAGACCCAATTTACCACTAGAGCAAAAAAGCGAGGAAATCATTCGCATAAAGATCCTTCCATCGACCAATTATCCAACCAAAACTTGAATCCCCTCTCGTCCCTTACAATGGGTCTTGAACGTTGAATGACTTCAGGAATGATCGAGCAAACCCTCTTTTAAAAACGTGGAAGGCGAGTCCTCAAATTGGGGATGAACCGTTGGATCCATAGTGACCCCATACATCGACCAAATCTGCCTGGACAACAAGTCTTCATGATCTCCCCAAATACACCCAACCTACTTGTCTAGTAGGGCTTTGTTCATCTCCTTCAACTTCACCAACTCCAACCCACCATTCTCCACAGATTGTGTAACTGTGTCCCAATTCGCGAAATTGATACCTAAAGAATTTGTCGATGAAGCCCCAAAAGAGCGTCTCATCAAAGCATCTAATCTCTTTATAACCCCTGCCAACATCAAATGCGTGGAAAGGAAAAAGATTGGAATTGCCAATAGTATTGTATTGATCATCACCAAACAACCCCTCTTGAGAAGCATGTGGTCTTCCATCCAGCCAACTTCTTCTGTATCTTCTCAGTCACGGTCATCCAATCTAATTGCCGCATTCTCCTGCCCACTAGTGGCAACTCAAGGTATGGGATAGGGAGACCCTCTTTCTACGTGCCCAAAATACGTTCTTACCCTCCTATCTCCTCATTTGTCATCTCAAATGGAATGAACACCGATTTCCTTCCATTAACTTGTAGGTTCGGCACATCCCTCAAAAGATCCAACAATGTTCTGATCCCTCTGCTCTCATGCATGCCCCCTTCAATGAAGAAGTCCACACCATCTGCATATTGTAGTGCATGAATAGAGAGTTCCTCCCTTGAGAAGTCCTTATAGAAATTACCAGCCACTTCCAAGTTAGTCATAACAGCTAGAGTGTCTGTCACAATGACGAAAAAGGAGGGGTGCGAGCAGGTAACCATGCTTGTATCATCCTTTGGGGTTGAAAGAAACCACCCTCAGGCTTACCATTCATCATGTCGACGTCGAGGACGTAGTAATATGCCTCTTCATCCACTCAATCCGCAAAGCCATGACACTAGCCCCTTCATCTTCCTCTAGCTCCATTATGTGATGATCTCTAAGGCCATGAAAATTGTCCATCGGCTGCCTACCGAGAATAAATACCGACTGCTTAGGAGAGATGATCTAGTCTAGAACCATCCCGAGACGGTTGGTCAATACCTTAGCCACAGAAAGATACAAAGCATTCCAAATGGTAGTCGATCAAAAATCCACAACATGCACTGCTCCTCCTTAGGCAGAAAAATAAAAGAACGGTTCAACAGATCGAAACATGCATTGCCCTGCTTGAATTCTTCCATCATTTTCAAAACCTCTCCTTCCAGCTCACCCAAAACTCTTTGAAGAACAAGACTTGGAACCCATTTGGCCTTAAGGAACGAACAACATTGAGATCAAAAGTGCTTGCCTGACTTCTTGTGCCATGGACTCCCAGATCATTTGTTCTCCCTATGCCTCAGATATTCTTCCTACGCCTTTACTAATCCAGCGCGAACCGCCATGAGGGGCCCTCTTACTCTTATCCTTAAAATATGAAACTTCAATGCTCTTCACCTCTCTATCCCCGGTAAACCTCTCTCCTGCTACTATGATTGAATGGATATAGTTTCTATGCCATTGTCCACTCGAAGTAGAATGAAAAAGTCTCGTATTTGCGTCCTTCCTTGACCCACTTTTGCTTCTATCTCTGCCTCCACTCAACTTCTCTTCACCTATCTTTTGCAACCATCATGCCAAGATGAGAAGCTCGAAGAGCGAACTCCTCGTCTGTAAGGTCTACCTCAATTTTGATGCCATCCAGTCTCTCAGTCTCTGGCTGCACTGCACTTCTTGCCTTCAATTGCTTTTCTCTCGACTCATTCTTGTACCCTACTAGCCATGTACATAGTTTTGTTTGTTTTTTCACCATCTTTCTTGCAGCTGACATCTCTGCCTGCATATAACCAGAAGTTCACCACCATGGACCTGAAACTGTCCTTCGGGAGCCATGCCTTCTTGAATCGAAAGACAGTTCTCAAATGCACCCCCTCACTTGAATCTCAACAGATTTATATATGGTCAAATCTAGATCGTGGGAGAGCCCTTACAAAGCATAGGGGGAAAGGACTCCATCAGATCAACTGGAATAAAAAAGTAATCAATGTGTGATTGCGAGGTGTTGTTTCGCCACATGTACTTGCTATTCAAAGCAACCAACACCTCTAGTTCCATCCCACAAATAAAATCTAGAAATGCTCTAGAACCACAATCAACGACACCTCTTCCATGCGACCAATCGATAGTAAAGATGGTAATGCTAAAATCACCAGCCACAAGCCAAGGTTTGTTAGAAATATTATTCCTCGCTAGTCGGAGATCCTCCCATAGAGGACCACCGCTTGTAGGCCTAATTGTGCCACATGTTGACCCAATCGCATGCACTGCCCAAAACTCTTATAGTCTGATACACTTCATAGATCTCCGTAGATTTGGGGATCAACTGCCAATCTTCGTCTCTTGCAAATATGCCACATCTACCTGTGAGGAACTTAGGAGGGACTTCACAACGACCTTTTCTCTCTTCCCCAACTCTCGAACATTTCATGTGACAACCTTCATTTGGAGCCCCTCCCCCGTCTTAGGATTCTTCACCCATACACATTCTGCTGCTCGAACTCATGTGATTATGATGGAACAGATTGGGAATGGTTCCCAATCCAAGTGGTTCCATCGAAAGTTTTTTTTAATTTCACTGCTATCGCGACTTGTATGCCAAATCTTGTTTTATCGGATATGGTCCGATCTTTATGCTTCTATGATGTGCGATGCCTCATAGCCTGCATTCAATTACTTGATGTAAACTTCTTTGATGAAGTCATTTAAGAAAATGCTTTTAACATCCACTCGATAGAGCTAATTCCCTTGAAACAAGTAAATGCTAAAAGTATTCTGATAGAATCAATCCCTAGTGACATGTGCATAGGTTTCATCATCGATGCCTTCGTATTGAGTATATCCATGAGCAATAAGTCTTACCTTGTTCTTGACAACTGTCCCCAACTCATCCAATTTGTTATTAAAAGCTCATTTGGTTCTAATAACCATATGATCTCAGGTATAGGAGCAAGATCTCATACACGGTTTCTCTCAAATTGAACAAGTTCTTCTTGCATTGTCATTTAACCAAGAATTACTATTGCAAGCCTCGTTAACCGACTCTATTGAGGATACAAAAGCAGATACCACAAATGAATTTATGTGCGATACTCTTTGAATTCCATTCAAGATGTCCCCGATCACCAACTCCTTTGTGTGATCTCTAACAAAGCTGGAATCCTTGGTACTATTCTCATGCACGCTGGAATGATCTACTTGAGCATTTTCCTCATTTTCTAGTTCATGTAGTTAACGATTCTTACTTAAGTTCTCATCAAAGAAATGCTGATAACTTCTACGATAATTATTGTTTTCTTAGAAGAGCCTCTAAGCTTTGTTATGTAAAGAATATCCTAGGAAGACACATTTCTTCACTTTTTGGATCAAACTTGTCAAGATTTTCCTTAGTGTTATGAACATAGTCACTTCCAAAGACGCATAAATAGACTATCATTGTGAGCGTCTGTAGTTGAGGTCAAAAGGTATCTTTATTCCTGATCGTCTCAAAGTCCTATCTAAGACATAACACACTATATTTACGATTTCTGCCCAAAAATATCTACAAAGTTCGAATTCACATAGAATATTGCGTGCACATTCTTGAAGAGTATGATTCTTTCACTCAAATACGCCTTTCTGAGCTGTTGTTCTTGGTGCAGAGAGTTCATGCTTGATCTAGCCTTGGCACACTTAAAAACTAATTATTTTCGAACTCTCCACCATGATCACTATTTAATTTAGTGATAGTGGATCCTTATTCATTCTGAATCCGTTTAATTAGCTTCTCGAACTCTGAAAAAGCTGAGTCCTTGGAGGAAATGAACAACACCCAAACAAAATGAGAGTGGTCATCTACTATGACAAAACAATAGCGACAACCACTTAAACTTTCTGGGTCCAAACAAATCTAGATGTAAGAGCTCTAAAGGTCTGGCAAAGCTAATGTACTGTTTAGATTTTAGAGGATTTCATATAGTTTTCCTAGCTCACATGCTGAACACATGCCCACCTTCTAATAGGATAGTTTAGGTAGTTCTTTAACTAGGTCAAGTTTACTAAGACTATGTATTAGTTTCATGTGAACGAGACCTAATCTTTTATGCCAAATTAAAAGTTTCTTTTGTGTTCCAAACATGCATTCTAGTGTATAATATTCATCGAATTTAAGTATGTAGATACTTTCGTGCCTATCTCTCTTAAGCAAAAGATCTATTGTCTTCCTTAACAACTTCAAACCACTTTTTATAAAATACTACAATAAAATCTTTATCGAAGATCTAAGAAGAACTCTACAAGTTGTGCTTCAAACCTTCAACAAGGCTAACATGATTACTAGAAGTTTTAGGGTTTATGAACATACCTTCTCCAATAATAATACCTTTATGTTTGTTGCCAAAAGTGACAGTCCCACCAGCTTTGGCTTTGACAACAAGGAATAGGTCCTTGTCTCCAGCCATGTGTCTCGAACATCCGCTGTCCATGATCTACGTCCTATACCTTCCACGCTCGAGGTCTTGCAATATATGGCTTGGTCTTGAACTAATGATTATGTTATCTCATGTCAGAAATCTTCGTTTTTGCAAAACAATTAACCGAGTTCTTCGGTACCCATTGCTTCTAGATTCTGGGAAGGTTAAAATGGTTCCTTGGATTTCTCCTTGGTTCAATAACCTTTTTGGCTTTGGTTTGACTGAGTACTTTTGACATGCTTAACAAGCTTGTGATTTTAGCAATTTTTGAGCTACTAGCTTCAGTTGGTTCATATCCTATCCCAAACTTAGTTCTAAATTTGGTAATTTGCTCCTAAGAGTTTTTCTAGGTTTTCCTTACCCTTTGTGAAATTGGCTAAGTCAACTACTTTTTTAAGGTGTATGTTTTGGTTTAGTCGGCTACAATTGTTTCTAATTTATCTATGTTTTCTTTAAGAGTTTTTATTTCAGTTTCATGCTCTTGTTCGGATAAAGAAAGACAAGATGCGGGTTCATGAATGTTTTCTTTTAGAAAGCTAACTTCATTTTCACGACTAACTACAGTGGTGCATACCATAGCTTTTAGTAACGAGCGAGGTTTTGAGCGATGGTGTTGCTCCGCGATAGTGTTTTGAGCGATAGGGCTAGAGAAGGTGGTCGCGGACGATTGCCGCTAGCGACTGGCCTCCCACCATGCGATGTGGAGGTGGGCAACTCAGGGATGCGGCGTAAGTCGGTAGGCGAGGCTGTTGGAGGCATCAATGGCGCTAGGCGGGGGCAGTTAGAGTGGTCGCGTGTGTCTCTCCTTGTGGGTAGAGATGCCTCCTTGGTGGGGCTCCGCCTCTCGGGGGGGCCGAGGGCCTGCCAGTGGTCTATCAGACTTGCGACGTGAGTCGTCGGGGCTTCCCCTTCTGGGGGCTCATGGAAAGGCGACAACGGGAATCCCCTCTTGGGTTCCCTTCCTGGTTCAACGGTTGTGGTGATGGATTGTCGCTCGAGGGAGCGGGGTCTCATATGTGGGGGAACCGGCTGGTGGGTGAACAGTGTGGTTCTGCTGGGGCTTCTGAAAGGGCCTGGAGGCATGGTTGGATTGGGAGGATGGGCTGGAGGTCGGGGAGAGGCGAGCCTAACCCTGCAGGAAGGTTCGACTGCGAGAGACACCCTTGCTGGAGGGGCTGAGCGTTATGGTAGGTCGACTGGCAGCAAGGGCATGAGGGAGGGACTTGGAAGCTGGGCAGATGTGGTGTGTGGGGTATCATCGGTAGACGGTCTTGAGCGCCTGACCTTGGCCGTGGGGGGGGGAGCAATGTCCAGCGATGGGTGAGGGGTTTATGGCGATGTATGAGGGGGGTTGGTGTTTGGTCTCGCCAAGGAGGAGGGTGGCGGCTGGTCTGCGAGGTGATGAGGGTGGAGGGCTTTTGCAGTGGGGATGACCGCGCTGGCGGTGGTGATGTTATTCTGCTCCAGGGGTGCACTATGCGTGCTCGGGGGCTTTCCGCTGTTGAGGTGGCCAGCCTTTTGCGAAGGGTGCCAGATGGATTGATGGGGTGGAGACGGCCATCGCTCCGTGATGGGTCCTCACATGGGTGGTTCTACAAGATATTGGTGCTGAGGGGCGTGCCTTGCGGTCGTGGGGCAGGAGTCCGGTGGAGGTGCTGCTGGGAGGTTTCAGGATTGTGATCTCCATCCAGAGCTCGGGTCTTTGCTAGGGTGAGGACGCGAATTTGAGAGTGGAATTTGCGACGAGGACACCGATTGTGCTATCTCAACTTCTTCCGATGATTGACCGTGCCTCATTTAGGGTGGAGTTGGAGTGTCTGCCTGGGGATCCCATTATGGTACCGACGGAGCCAAGCGACGCTGTGGGGGAGGGTGAGCTAAGGGGCGAACAGGAGGTCGACCATGGCCATGGCTCTTGTGGCAGGGACTCGGATGGTGGTGAGCCTCTCCCAGAGGCGTCGAAGGGTTCGACGTTCGTGCCGAGAAAGGTGAGCCTGGACTCGAGTTCTTGAATTGGCGTGTCCATGGCTCTGGAGCAGTGGCGCATCTTCGGGCCAATCGGGTGGTGCTGTCATCGGTGCTTGAGGGGCGTCTAGAGCTGGGGCCTCGCCTATGGTGGGCTGGGGCAGGGGCTGCTCCGGGTTGGCGCTGGTGGATGGCCGGCTGGGGAGATGACGTGTGATGTACGGGCGACGGTTTGCAGCTCAAGGGTGGAGACCCAGCTGGATTCTGTGGCTGGAGGTTCCTCGAGAGACGACGGGGGCCCGTATCTGCGCCCTTCACCCACATGGAGATTTGGGAGGAGGTGCTTGCGGCTCTCCTCAAGAGAGGCCTAGAGGAGATGGAGGCTGGCGATGTGCGAGGCTATGAGCAAGGATGCGGTGTCGCTTGCATCGATATCGGGGGAGGAGGACTCGGTTGGACAGATGGGAGAGACGGTAGGTGCAGTGCAGTGGCGAATGCGATAGAGTTGAGCCATCGGTCTGGAGTAGTGGAGGGCAACAGGGCATGGACGCAAGCCATGCTCTGCTGAACTGTCTGGGGGTGGTGCCGCCGTCGAGAGTTGCTCTTGTGGACTTACGAAGATCATCTCTTGGTATGTCAGGGGTACGGGGAGGGCGGGAGAAAAGAATGGCGATCCGAGAGCTGTGTGCAGAAATGGGGGCGGACGTCCTGTTGCTGCAAGAAACAAAGATCTCTGTTGGGTTTGATGAGATTTGTGGGTCGATGGGTGGCTCTCGCCTGAGTGAGTAGAGGGCGTTGGATGCTTCGGGGACCTCGGGTGGCCTGGCGGTGGGCTGGAGCGGGGTCAGCTTTGATCTCATGGGGGATGTGAGCATGGGGAGTCATTCTATCTCGGTGCTCCTGCAATGGAAGGCGGGCGGGGTCTAGCTGTTGACGACTAATGTTTATGGGCCGCAGGCTGGCCATGAGATATATGGGCTGATTGGTGAGTTGTGTTTGCTCTAGGAGAGGTACCCGGATGATGCCTGGATTATTGGGGCAGACTTCAATGTGACGCTGTGGCAAAAGGATAGACCTCGTCTTCAGGGAGGTGTGGATGTGGGGTCGTTGGAGTCGTTGAGCTTCATAAATGAGGCGTGCCTGCAGATCTATGATGCTGTTGGGTGCTGATATACTTGGAGGAACACAATGTCCAGATCACAGATCGATCGGTTCTTGGTGTCCCAGGAGGTGACAGCCTTGTTCCCTTTGGCGGATGCGTTGGCTCTTTGCTGGACGCACTCTGATCACACGTCGAACATTTGGTCCTATGGGGAGGACACCAGGCCGAGGCCTTTCTTCAGATTTGAGTGGTCGTGGTTGCTGGAGGAGGGTTTTGTGATATAGTGGTGGAGTTTTGGAGGAGCACGCGGTTGGAAGGGTCGGCCTCGGTTGTTCTGGCCCAAAAGATGGGGTTGTCGAGGAAGCGGTTGATTGAATTCAAGAGGTGCAACTGCGAGTAGAGGCAGAGCGTGAGGGTGGCATCCGTGGAGGTCATCACTCGGATTGATGCGGTGGAGGACACAAGGGAGTTGTTGGATCGTGAGATCGAGGAGAGGTGTGCCTGTTTGAATCAGGTGCGATTGGAGGATAAGGAGGTCGAATGGATGCAGAGATCGAGACAGACTTGGCTAAAGGAGGGGGACAATAATGCGCATTTTTTCCACTCCATGACTAGTGCCAGAAGGCATCGGAACCTCATTAGGAACATTGAGGTGTGTGCGTGGGGGGTGCAAGCGACAAGTGAGGCAGAGATCAGTCGGCGGCTCAGGGCGCATTTCGTGGCTTTCTCCAGGAGGGTGCGAGGGGCGGGTGGGGGTGACGTTGGAGGGGGTGGAGTGTATTTCCACCCAGGAGGTTGAAGACCTGGTGATGCCCGTCTCGGAGGTTGAAGCTTGGCAGGCGCTTTGGCATCTAAATACAGATGGGGCCCCGAGGCTAGATGGGTTTTCTGTCCGCTTCTTCAGGGAGTTCTGGGATTGTGTGAAGGAGGAGGTGGTAGCGGTCCTAAGGGAGTTCGAGGGGGATAACTGGGGATTCGAGCGTCTCACCAAGGCACTGTTGTTCCTGCTGCCCAAACGGGAGGGGGCCGTTCATGTGAAGGACTTTAGACCTATCACTCTGTCCAGTGCGATCTACTTTCTTGTAGCCAAGGTCCTGGTGAACCGCTTGCGAAAAGTTCTGGTGGGCATCAACTCTCCTAAGCAGACGACCTTTGTGTCCGGTAGGCATATGATCGACTCTTGGGTGTTGGCCTCAGAGTTGGTGCTGGATTGGAAGAGGGAGATGCAGAAGAGGGTCCTGTGGAAGGTGGATTTCTCGAAGGCCTATGATTGCGTGGATTGGCGCCATGGCCTCAAATTTCAGCGAAATTCGGTCGAATTTCTGTCGAATATCGATATCCAGTCGAAATCGAAATTAGACCGAAATGACCGAAATGGCTGAAATATGGGGGTCCTAGTACAAAAAATGACCGAAATGATCGAAATTTCAGTCGAAATTCCACCGAAATTCCATCGAAATTCTGTTTTGGTCGATACCGAAATGGTGACCGAAACCGACATTTAAGGCCTTAATTGGCGCTTCCTTTGGCGGTCTTTGCAGAAGAGTTGTTTTCCTAACAGATGGATTGGCTGGATGAAGAGATGCATCTCAACAATGTTGTATGCGGTACTGGTCAATGGCATGCCTGAGGAGGCTTTTTCCAGCATCAATTGGAGGGTTCATTAAGGGTGCCCGTTGGCACCGCTTCTGTTTGTGATTGTGGCGTATGCGTTGGATGTCATGGTGAGGCTAGCAACATAGGAGGGCTTTTGTGCAAGGTACAAGAAGGTTGGCACCTCCATCCCAATCCTGCAATACGCATATGACACTGTCTTGTTCATTGATGAGGACCCGGAGCACACGAGAAATGCTACATGGATTATGGGCATATTTGGGGAGATATCAGAGCTAAGAATGAACAGGGTCAAGTCTAGGGCTATCTCGTTTGGCATGGCACAGGAGGAGGCTCAAGGCCTCTGCCAGATTTTGAGATGTCCGGGGGGATCTTTGCCGACTACGTACTTGGGGCTCCCTCTGGTTGCTAGGCATCCGCGGGTGGTGGATTGGAGGGTGGTGATTGACAGAGTATAGAATAAGATGGCGGGTTGGACGTCGAGAACTCTCTATAAGGGGGAAAACTGATCCTCATGAAGCACACCGTCTCCGCTATGCCGATTTTCTTCATGTCGACTAGATTGATGCCTGTGGGACTGAGGCAGAGGTTAGAAGGGACGATGAAACATTTCTTCTGGTCATACGAGCGACATGAAGGTGTGGGAATGCACCTGGTGAGCTGGGAGGTGGTGACTGCATCGAAGGAGGGAGGCCTTGGTGTCTGCAATTTGAAGCTGATGAATAAGGCGCTGCTGGCGAATTGGGTGCTCAGGATCTGGGGGAAGTAGGATGATCTACTATGCAGGATGATGCGGAGCATATATGGGGCCAAGGGTTCATGGAGAGCAAAGGCGTGCAGGCTGTCCTCGTTGCTTTGGAGGGGAATGTCTAGTGTCATGATGGAGTTGACCGCTCTCGTGAGATCGGTGCTGGGCGATGGGCATTGTTTTTGATTCTGGGAGGATGATTGGCTGAGGCTGGGTCCTATCTGTGAGAGGTACCCCGCGTTTGTCCGCCATTGCGGGGGCCGTATGTGCTACGGTACGGGAGGTCTGATCGGCGGGAGCTTGGTGCCCGACCTTCACTTCCGCTCTGTCGGACTAGAGATGTGATGAGGTCGTGGCACTTTTGGCGGAGCTGGCGGATGTTGATGGTCCTGGTGGGGGCAGAGACCACTTTACTAGGAAGGAAGGGGCTTTCTCGGTGAAAAAGGCATATCAGTGCTTTGTTAGGGCGTGTGGGGTTGTTCAGGAGGAGAATGCCCGGAATTACAGGATTATTTGGGCTAGTAGGATTCCAATGAGGAAAAGGTGTTCATGTGGCTGATGAGATGCGGTCGGTTACTTTCTAAGGTTCGCAGGGTGAGGCTTCTGGGTTCCGGGGAGAAGCTGTGCGACAGATGTGGCTTGGAGCATGAGGATGCATATCATCTTTTCTTTGGTTGCGTCGCGTCGACTGCTATATGGGAGTGGGCGGTGATACACTGGCTTCATTCTGCGGACGGTTCGTTGTTCTGGAGATCGGTTAGGGAGGCTTGTGGTAGCTCGCAGGACGACGTGATAGGTCCCTTTACCCTGATGTGGGCTATTTGGTGTGCCAGAAATAAGAATATTTTTTGTGGGCTTCCTTTTCGATGTGAAAAGTGTTGGGACATTTGAGGGCGTTTGTGTTGTTGCGGAGTTACATGTAATTTTGGGGGTGTGGTGAGGTCTGGTTGGTTTGTCACTGTAATTTATCTTTAGTTTAGTAAAATTGAGGCTGGTTCCAAGCTTGAGACTGCACCCTTGTTCTCTTAAAAAGAACTTTTTTTCCCTTTTCAATTTAACAAGTTCATGTAAAGTAGAAAGGACATCTTGTAATTCTTTAATAGAAGGTTCATCAAAATTTTCCTCTTCGTTGTCTAGGGCCATCAGTTTCAGCAAGGCTTCTTCTTTATTAGAGTTATCTGTATCGCTCCTAGAATAACTTGAGGTGTCAGAGTTGGAGTCAGAGTAGTCCCAAGTAGCTTGAAGAGCTTTCCTCCTTGGATGCTTTTGGTAGTGTTTGTGAGATTTTCTCTAGTGTTCCTTCTTAGCTCCTTTGCCTTTGGTAGATTCGTGGCTTTTCGACTCGTGATTGCTAATTTTCCTGAGTAAGGTGCAATCTTTTTTGTTAGAATTATTATATTACAGTTATAGCTGTAACCTTTCGGGTTCCGGAACCCTTAACCCTTCGGGTTCCGTAACCTTTAACCCTTCGGGTTCCGTAACCCTTCGGGGGTATTTATGTATTTTTCCTCTTGTACTCTCTAGGGTTTTCTCTCTATATAAGAGACCCTGGCCCTATGGAATAGATATCCCATTCTATCTCTCTTCTCCACATGGTATCAGAGCAACGGTCCTAGACCGAGGTTCTGATTCAAAATCCCTACCGTCACCTTCAAGCCTCACAAAAACCTGCGTGGGCCCTCTTCCCTGAATTAGGGCCCCACGCAAGGCCCTCCAATCGCCTCCAGTGCAGCAGCCCTCCCGCTAGCGCTACCCGGCGCTTTCAGGACCTCCTACGAAAGGTCGTCAGTCCCACAACTATCCTCCACGGGTACTGTAGGACTCTTTGGAGATCCAAAACTCATCACGGATCGCTTCCAAGAATCCAGATATGTTGTCCATTGGGGGTTTTCAGCCCTTCGTCAAGGACAAACGTGACTTTTAGGGCATTTTTTAGCTCTTATATGCATCCTTAGTTGATCACAGGATCGTCTTTCTATTTTAAGACCACCATGGTGCCTTCTTTTACCGAGACAAAGCCCTTGGCCACAAATATTATGGCACAAGGCACTACTATCAAACTCAAGGGCACAGGAAATTACGTGCTCTGGTCTCGATCTTTTATGGTATTCATTGGTGGTCAGAGGAAACTCTACATTTTGACTAAGGATCCTTTAGATGAAAAGGACAAAGAGTACGACAACTGGCAGACTGATAACTATTTGGTTATCAACTGGATGACCAACAGTGTTGAGGCTCATATTGCCTCAAATCTTCTTTACAAAAATATGGCCAAGGAAATGTAGGAGGATCTCGAGCAAACATACTCCCAGAAGAAGACGAAGTCACGCCTTGCAAATATTTACAGGCGAATCTGGTCGGCATCTCAGGGTGATTCCACCCTCATCGAGTACTACATGCATCTATCCAGTCTGTATGAGGAGCTTGCAATATTCCAACCCTCATGTTGCACCAAACAGATACAAGAGCGTTCTGACTGGCAGGTATACCGCTTCTTTGATGGCCTGCATTCTAGGTACCATGCAGCGAAGGAGCAATTTCTTATATCAGACACACTGCCAACAATGAAGGCCATCTTTGGCCGACTTGAGGAGCTCGAGACATCCGTTGCCTGGCCACCTGTCTTACCTTCAACAGAGAACTTTGCACACATCGCCTCATCGAGGTGAGGAGGCAGATACGGCTTGCGAGGAGGACGCGGTCGCGATCCAAGTCGTGGCCGTGGACGGGAATATGGACGAGGCCGTGACTTTGGTCGTGGTCGTGGGCGAGACTCTACTGCCCATGCACTCATTGTGGTAGGTGGGACCACCCGACTGAACGATGCTGGCAGAAGTTTGGCGTACCTTCTTATCATGCTAATAATTCTTATGAGGATGCATATGATGTTGAAGAAGCATCGCCTACCTCCAGTGGCAAGACTGTTCATCTTAATGATGCAGATTACTCCCGCCTAATGCATATCCTTCAAACTCCAGGGCCTACCACCACTAGTAACACTACAACTGCTGCTCTGGCCACTCCTTCAGGTACAATAGCCAACTCTGCTATCACTTCTACTCCAGCTTGGATTATTGATTCTGGCGCCTCTACTCATCTCACTGGAGAAGGTAGTCTGCTCACCTCTTCCATACCATTTACCTCTGTGAAGTCAGTTTCGAGTCGCTAATGGGACTCAATCACAGATTACTACTGTCGGAACTATGGAATTCTCTTCCAAGCTCTTACTTTCGGGGGTTCACTGTGCTCCTGATTTTCCTCTTAGCTTGTTGTCAGTTCACAACTTTGTGTTGAGCTTCATTGTCGTGTGATATTTGATGAGTCTTGTTGTTATTTTCAGGACATTCGGACGAGGTAGATTTTTGGTGGGGGTCATGAGAAGAACGACCTATATTACCTTGACATACCCTCAGACTCCAATTTTGTTGGTGTTGCATCTATCTCCGAAGATCCGCTCCTATGGCATTGACGCCTTGGACATCCCTCTGCCAAGGCCATCTCCATGATGTTTCCTGAACTCTCTGCTCTGAAGCCCTTTCAATGCGAGGCATGTGAGTTCGGAAAACACCATAGAACTTCGTTTCCTGTACGTACTGAGTTTCGTAGTACTGCTGCTTTTCATCTTGTTTACTGTGATGTTTGGGGACCTTGTCCGATCCGCACATTAAGTGGTCATCACTACTTTATAGTTTTCGTTGATGATTATAGTCGATCTTCTTGGGTCTATCTAATAAAGGAGCGTTCGGAGATTAATACAGATTGTCAGAAATTTCTTTCAATATGTTAAAACTTACTTTTCTAGCATTGTTAAGATCATTCGTACCGACAATGCTCTTGAGTTAACCCAACATGACTTGACCTCTTTCTTTGCATCCCAGAGAACTGTTCACCAAACATCATGCCCATATACCTCACAACAGAATGGTATAGCTGAGAGGAAACTCCGACACTTGCTAAATGTTGCCAGATCTCTTCTTAGTCAAATGAGTGTTCCTAAACAATACTGGGGAGATGCTATCCTTACTGCAGTGTATCTCATAAATCGTGTTCCTTCATCAGTTCTCAAAGGGGCAACTCCATTTTCCTTACTTTATCCTACCGAGTCTCCTTTTCCTATACCTCTACGAATTTTTTGGTTGTATTACCTTTGTTCATAACTTTCATGCAGCTGACAAATTATCCTCTCGTGCCATCAAATGCGTCTTTCTTGGGTACTCTCGTACCCAGAAAGGCTATCGCTGCTATGATCCTGTTGGACGTCGATACTATGTATCTGTTGATGTCACCTTCTTTGAGCAAACAAGTTATTTCATACAGACTGTATGTGACATTCCTCTGGACCTCCCTCCTCCACCAATCGTCTATACTCTCCAGCGTACCTCTATACCTTCTACATCAGTGTCTGTACCTTTGCCTGTCCCTTTTATGGAGGATGATATGACCACTTCGAGTGCTCCCACCACTGCTGTCCCGGATGTACTTGGGGAGCTTCCTATAGCTCTACGCAAGCAAAAAAGGAAATGTACGTATCACCCCATGTCACATTTTACTTCTCCAGATGGTTTATCTAGCTGTGACAAGAGATTTGCAGATGCTCTTAATGCTATTACCGTTCCAAGAGATCATTTCAGTGCAATGCAAGATCAAGGTTGGCGACAGGCCATGGATGAGGAGATGGATGCACTTACCTCCCGAGGTACGTGGGATCTTGTGCCGTGCCCCCCAGGAGTTCGCGATGTAGCATGTCGATGGGTCTTCACGACCAAACAGTCGCCTGGTGGTTTTATTGACAGGTTGAAAGCCAGACTTGTTGCCAAAGGTTTTACACAAACCTTTGGAGTTGATTATTTTGAGACCTTCTCGCCTGTTGCCAGAATGGGATCGATACGTACCATTCTTTCTGTTGCTTCCAAGAAGGCTTGACCCATTTATCAACTTGATGTGAAGAACGCCTTTCTTTATGGTGATCTTGAGGAGGAGGTCTACATGATGCAACCGCCGGGGTATATAGTCGAGGGGGAGCATGTATGTCGACTACACAAGGCTATTTATGGCCCGAAGCAGAGCCCACGGGCATGGTTTGACAGGCTCACTACGGAGATCAACACACTTGGTTTTCAGAGGACAACGTCTGACTACTCTGTCTTTGTTAGACGACGGTCTACTGGCACGATCATCCTTGCTGTCTATGTTGATGATATGGTTATCACAGGAGATGATGTAGATGGTATTCAGGAGACAAAGGCCTTCCTCCAGAAGGTCTTTGTCATGAAAGATCTCGGCCAACTTCGTTATTTTCTTGGCATCGAAGTAATACACACTACAGAGGGGCTCCATCTTTCACAGAGAAAGTATTGCCTCGATATTCTGACTGAGGCAGGACTTCTTGGATGCAAGCATCTGACATCCCTGCAGAAGTGAGAAAACATTCAGCATCTATTGATCCAGCGTTTGAGGATGCAACACGATACATAAGCTTAGTGGGAAAATTACTCTATCTCAATGTTACCAGGCCAGATATATCATATGCTGTGAGCAGAGCCAATCAATATATGGAGAAGCCTCTTTACAGTCACTGGCAGGATGTTCTTTTGATCCTTTGACATTTGAAGGAATCTCCCGGACGTGGACTTTTCTATGGGGTGAATGGACACACTAATATCTCCGCCTATACAGATTCTGACTATACCAGCTCTCCTGAGGATCGCCAATCCACTACAGGATACGCTATGTTTGTTGGTGACATGGCCTCAAATTTCAGCAAAATTCGGTCGAAATTCTGTCGAATATCGATATCCAGTCAAAATCGAAATTCGACCGAAACGACCGAAATATGGGGGTCCTAGTACAAAAAATGATCGAAATGATCGAAATTTCGATCGAAATTTGACCGAAATTCCATCGAAATTCTGTTTTGGTCGTCACCGAAATGGTGACCGAAACCGACATTTAAGGCCTTGGTTGGGGATAACCTTGTCACTTGGCGAAGCAAGAAGCAGACATTTGTATCCAGATCTAGTGCGGAAGCAGAATACATGGCAATGGCTCATGCCACATGTGAGATCACATGGCTTGTTTCTTTCCTAACAGAACTTGGCATGTCAGTCGCCACTCCTGTACCCTTATACTGCGACAACAAGTCCGTCACGTACATCGCCACCAATCCAGTTTTCCATGAGCGGACAAAACACATTGAAGTTGATTGCCATTTTATTCGTGATGCAGTACGAGGAGGAATCAACACTCCACACATCTCCACTGAACTTCAACTTGCAGACATCCTCACAAAGGCTCTTATAAGGAAGCGCCTAATGTACTTAGTATCCAACTTGGGCATGATCGACAGATATGCTCCAACTTGAGGGGGAGTGTTAGAATTATTATATTACAATTATAGCTGTAACCTTAACCCTTCGGGTTCCGTAACCTTTAACCCTTCGGGTTCCGTAACCCCTCAGGGGTATTTATGTATTTTTCCTCTTGTACTCTCTAGGGTTTTCTCTCTATATAAGAGACCCTAGCCCTATGGAATAGATATCCCATTCTATCTCTCTTTTCCACATTTTTGAAATAATCCTTCTTCTTATGGTGGAATCATTCAAGATCACTTCCTTTTGTATGGTCACCTTTCTTAAAGAATTTCTTAAATTTTCTTGTGAACATTGCAAGATCATCTTTAGAGCTTTCATCTAAAGTTGACTTAGTAGCTTGAAGTGCAATTCTCCGTTTCTCTACTTCATAGGCGAGAAGTTTTCCTATGAGTTAGTCAACCGACAGAGTGTTGATGTTGTTTGCTTCCTTCATCACAATTATTGTGGTGCTTCATATAGTTGTGAGAGATCGAAGGATCTTTTTCACTTGTTTTGGCTCTATAATCTCCACTTTGAGGTTTCAGATGCTACTGATGATTCTTGAGAATCTTGCATACATATTCCTGATGGACCCACCATCTATTTTAAATGACTCATACGTTTGTTGATGGAGGCCGACTTGTCTCTTTCAACTTAGTCATTCCTTTGTATGTCATGTTGAGTTTATTCCATATTTTGTATGCAACCTTGCATGTTGAAACAAGGTTGAACTCTTCCTTCATGATGGCAAATAAGATCGTATTTATTGCTTTGGAGTTGTACATAGCTCTCTTTTTCTCAGTGTCTGACAACATTATTCCTGCTGTAGTTCGTACGTACTTTGTCCCTATGACATTTTTTTGAGATATTTATATCTCTTAGTATTTATTTCTTATTTCTATTTCTTTTGTGTACCTCTTATGTAATTTACCCAGGACTTCTCTCCTATATAAGAGAGCCCTAGGGCGCTATGAATGCATGCAAATTTATTATCTCCACATGGTATCATAGCAACGGTCCTAGACCAGAGCCTGACCTAATCCATACCCCAACACCAGCCCCCTCTCTCTTTTCTCAGCACCGCCGCCGGCCATTGGGGCACAACCAACGCCGCCGACCCCCCCCCCCCCCCCCTCCCTCCCTCCGAGGGGCGCAACTAGCGCTGCCAGCCCCCAAGGGGGCTCAACCATCGCCCCCACCAGCCCCCGGGGGGCGTTGCCAGCGCCGCCGCAGCCCTTCGTTGTCGCTTCCAATGCCGCCACGTGTCTCATCCACGATTCCAGGGCATTTTCCAGCCCTCCTAGGGTATTTTTAGGTTTGATTTGGTCTGATTTTGATCGGAAAACATGATTTCAGACCTATAAATCGTGTTTTCTGGCCCTAGCCAGCACCGAGGATTGACATGGATTGACGTATGAGTCTACATGTACGCCCAATCCTCTATATGATCGTGTAGACATCATCTTTGACGACCTATCCCCAGTCGAGTTCCATCGTGGACTCTCTTTTTCATCATGCCAGAAATCAAGGGTGAAGTGTTTTCTTACCGGTGTCTTCAAGGACCTGGCTCCTATCGTGAAGATGGATGGGACCAACTACGAGTTACGGTCCATGCAGTTTCTCACCTTTATACAATATAGCAATAAAGAACATATTCTGACAAAGCTATAGCCAACGGATAAGACTGGGGAACATGCTTTATGGAAGCAAGACGATGCATATGCTTGTATTTGGTTCTCCGGGACGCTCACAACGGAGATTGTAAATGATATTGTGAATCAGCCCACGACCAAGGCCACATGGGATATCCTTGCTGGCATATACGGTCAAGCGAAGAATGAGAGAAAGATCCTCCAGTTGCAGTATGAAATATTCTCGACCAAGTAGGATGGTTGACCTCTTCATGCTCACTTCTCGTATCCATGGATTTATGCCTAATACTACCACCACAGAGCAACAATAGGCATACCGAAATGCCACTATGACATAGATCTTTCTGCCATCTCTTAATTCTGAGTACGATGCATCACATACTCAACTACTTATTGTAGACTATACCGCCGATGGAGGAAGTATACAAAAGGCTGAACAAAATCACTGGTTCATCCACTACCATGGTCCAAACCCCCTCGACGATGGCTGCTTCTCGCGACAGGGGAGGGGGGTACTTCACAGTTTTGTGGGCGAGGACCCGTGGTCAGTGTTCACTAAATCGGTCGCACGGGCCGCATATGCGGCCGCATATGCCCACACAGCATGCAGACCGCACCGATTACATGAATCAGTGCAATAAGCGCCCTCTCCGCATATGCGTCCCGCATATGCCCCGCATATGCCCCGTATATCCCGCATATGCCCCGCATACTGCTCCAACAGCACCAACTTTTCAATCTTCTCATTCAGGTCCTTAATTCCATAACTCTGCCTCTTCCTTCATTCAATGGTAAGAATATGACATGCATTTCTATACAATTGCAATGCATTATACCATTGTGTATATGCAATGTTTACGTTTTTCTCACGTATTGATTTCACGAGTATATGCAATGTATCATCGAATATTTTTTATATATGTCGATTGAGGTTTTCTCATGTAGTACATATATGCATATTGAAGTTTTGTTATTACGAATCATATAATGTGTGAAGTTTTTATGGTAACTGTTTTTTTGTGATTAAGTATGAGGCAATTAGAAGCATATATATACACCCATTTAACATCAATCGTTTTTTAGATATTCATTAACTCCACTTAAATACATAAATTCAGTGATAATGTTATTCATAGATATTTATTTATTTTAAAATATAAAATTAGAAAACCGCATAGAACCGCATATACCCCGCATATGCCCCCGCATACCGCTTAATAAATATTCGGTGACCAGTCCGAACGCATACGCATACCGCTTTCCTGAACCTTGCCCGTGGTCGAGGAGGATGATGTCAGCGTGGCCCTTGCACATACTGCCACCGTCCAGGTCATTCTGATGAGACATGTTATCAAAAGCATGGGTATCCTGCATCTGCCTGTGTAGCTGAGCAGACTGAGACTACTCCGCCCCCTCTCATGCTGCGAGGCTCGGCGTTATTCTCTCTCGATTGAGAGAGATAATGACCACATGACTACACCTGCTACAGGATTTTCAGACATTGCAGCCGCTGCCAGAGCCTCTACGAGTTCTTCAGGTATAGCTTATGTACTTACCAGTTGTAGCAGCTCAGATTTGACTGACTGGATCATGGACTCCGGCTCGTCTCATCATATGTGCAGAGATCGAGCACAATTTAACTCTTACAGATCTATCCCTCCTGGTAGATCAGTGGTGATTGCAAATGGGGTTAATTTACCCATTGTTGGTTAGGGGGAGATTGTCCTAGCCCACTCGATGCGTCTGCAGAAAAATCTTTTGTCCATTAGTCAGATTACAAAAGATTGACATTGTCGTGCCATATTTGACCCATCTTTTCTTGTGTTTCAGGACATACTCATAGGCATGATGATTGGATGTGGTCGTGAGCAACAAGGGCTTTACGGACTGGTCTAGTTTCCTTTTGCTGGTACTGCAACTATTCTTACTGGATCAATCTCTCCGTTCATGTGGCACCTTCGCTTTGGACATCTTCCTCTGTAGAAGCTATGTCATGTCCTCCCTCAGATCTCTACTCGTACCACCTTAGAGTGTGAGGTATGCTAGCTTGGGAAGCACCATCCTTCCTCTTTTCTGAGTAGCCAGAGTCGTCACAGTAGTCAATCGTTTGAGTTATTTCATTTTGATATTTGGGGACCTAGTCGTGTTTTCGATCGTCAGAGACATCGGTTCTATCTAGTCGCTATAGATGATTTCTCCAGACTTTCTTAGTTTTTTTTATTAAAGAATAAGTCTGAAGTTGGTCATATCATTATCATTTCTTATTGAAATAAAGAATATTTTTCTGCTCATGTGAAGTTTATTCATTCTGATAATGGTTTGGAGTTCACTTTACAACTGTCTGATTTCCTTAAGTCTCTTGGTATTGTTCACAAGACTTCTTATGCATACACATCGCAACAGAATGATGTTGCTGAATGCAAATACTGTCATCTTCTTGATGTCACGAGGACTCTTTTGATTCAGAGTCGAGCTCCTCATTCGTTCTAGGGTGATGTGGTCCTTACTGCATGCTACTTAGTGAACCGCATACCTTCCACGGTTCTCAGTGAAAAGGTTCCTTTCTCGATTGCGTATCCCAAGAAGGACCTATTCTCCCTTACTCCCAAGGTCTTTGGGTATGTAGCCTTTGTCCACAATTTTAGTCCTTGTCGTGACAAGCTCTCTTTAAGAGATGTCAAATGTGTGATTGTTGGCTATTCTCGTACCAAAAAATGGTATGGATGTTTTGATCCTCTCCAAAGAAAGTATTATATGAGTGTTGATGTCACATTTTTTGATTATGTCATGTATTTTTCTCCTATAGGTGACATGCTGGCTAACTCTGACTCTGGCAAAGATGCTTTTGTTCCACCACCTCCTTCGCTTCCACCAACACTTGCTCTGGTTGAGCCACAATCACCTCCTTCACCACCGCCGCTGCCACCGTCTACCTTGGCACATATTCTACCATGTTTTTACATTCGTATGCCTCTACTCTACCCTCTGCTCATGCGCCTTCCCTGTCATCCAGCACGCCTCAGGTATGTACAGAACACATTGTTTCTACTGATGGCACTGGTGACATGCTTGTACCACAGGACACTGTCCAGGAGGAGCTGATACATTCTTCAGAGAATAGAGAGGCCAGTGATCTTGATATGCCTATTGCCTTGCAGAAGCCGCGTCGTACCTGTGCCACTTATCCTCTAGCTGCTCATGTTTCCTTGGTCATCTTTCAGAGGAGTACATGAGGTTTGTAGTGGGACTCTTTGCTGTCACTATCCCACGAACATACCGGGAGGCAAATTGACAATAGCTGGCGACTTGCCATGGAGGAGATGATGGCAACTTTACAGTCTCGTGGTACCTAGAACATTGTTTCTGCTCCTCCAGGTGCGTCTGTTTTGGGATGCAAATGGATCTTTACGGTGAAGCAACATGCAGATGGCAGTGTGGATCGCTACAAGGCGAGGCTCGTAGCGCGAGGGTTCACCCATGTATGGGGTGGATTGCCTTCTCACATGTGGCTAGACTTTCGACCTTGCGCATTCTTCTATCGGTTGCTGTGACTCAGGACTGGTCGCTTTACCAACTTGATGCGAAGAATGCTTTTTTATATGGAGATCTACATGGGGAGGTATACATGTAGCAACCACCGGGATTTGCTGCTGAGGGGGAGTCTCAGAAGGTGTGCATGCTCCACAAGGCGAATTATGGCCTGAAACAACGTCCAAGAGCTTGGTATCAAAAGCTCTCAGAGTTGATAGAGCACCAATGGTTTACGCGATCCACTACAGATCATTAACTTTTTGTTCATAGGACACAGAGAGGTACAATTGCCATTCTTGTTTATGTTGATGACATAATTGTCATGAGTGATGATGAGCAGGATATTCATGTTGCTAAGGAGTTCCTAGGTCAACAATTTGTGACTAAGGATCTTGGCAGTCTACGTTACTTCCTCAGATTAGAGTTCATCAGGAAACAGAGTGGTCCTGTGATGGCCCAAAGGAAGTTTGTGACTGATCTTCTACTAGAGGCATGTATGACAGGGTGCAAGCTTGCTACTACCCCTATGGATCCGAGCATGAGATTATATGATGGTGACACTGAGGAGGTAGGTAAGAGGAGATACGTGGAGCTTGTTGGGAAGCTCCTTTATGCTACTATCACCAGGCCATACATATTCTTTGCTGAGAGCAAGGTGAGCTAGTTCATGGAGTAGCCCAGGCGGGTACATATGGATGCTATCCATATGATTCTAAGATATTTGAAGACTTCATCAGGTTCTGGCCTTATATTCAGCAAAAGGTGCATCTCTTGGGGTGGCAACTTGATGCAAAATAAAAATTTGCAACGGTGAAAAATAGTTGTTTGGTGGAGAAATTTAGAGAGGAGAGGAAGAGAGAGGAGAACGCGCCGGTTGCACGGGATTTTGGAGATGAAAGACGTGAAGAACACGTTGAGGGAGAGAAATAACGAGAGAGAGAGAGAGAGAGATAATGAGATGAATCTCAAATTTTCATATTAACTGAACCGTTTTAAAACAATAGACCGTCATCCCTTTATACAGGAGGGATGAGATTACAAAAATAGAAATCAAAATTCAAATTCAAAACTACTTATCCTAATTGACTCTAACCAACTAACTAATTGATTTGAAATAAATTCAAATCTCTAATCGACTCTAACTAACTAAATTGATATCACACGCGATCTCTTTAATTAAATAAAAATACGACAATCGAATAAGCGTAAATAAAATTAACGGATAAAAATATCATGCCCTATATTTTAATTTTGTGCTGCATCAATTCTCCTCCGCTTGAAAAATTCGTCTCCTGACGAATTGCTTGATCTTCGTTCTGACGGTTGGAGAATCCTATCTGGATTGGTTGAGCAAAAATCCGCAATTTTGCTCATTTTCCATGTTACGTTTGTAGTTTCTTTCCACTGAGGGGTATGGATGCAAATGTTCTACCCCTTCACTTAAAATGCCTCTATAACATAGCTTAACCTTCACTTGGCCCTTTAAGTAAAAACACTTGTGAGGAGGGACGTTCTTGTAATTTATCCAAATTTTCTCATCCCTTATTTTAGGGGATTCGGCAGGAGGGAGCTCCCCAACTTCCGTTAGGGTTTCATGCCTCCAGGATAAAAGGTGGTGGCGGCAGTGGTCTGGATCAGGAGGCCGTGAGCGACGACAGCGCAATGGCCAGGGAGGCCTGGGGCGGCGCCGAGGAAGGTGGTGCATTGGTCCTAAATTGCGTGCGTGGTGCAGACCGTACCCAAAACACGCGCGGCGGCTGCTGGAGTACGAGGTCAATAGGCGACGGGTTGGAAAGGGGAACCTCAGGCGGCACCGAGGAATGAGGTGTGACGACCCCCGCTTGCACGCGTGTTGATGACTGCGCCTGGTGCGTGCGCAGTGGCTGCTATAGCTCGAGATTGGGCGGTGGTGGCACTGCAGACGGCGAAGACGGTGTATCTGCGGTGATAGGGCTGTCCAAGGGGGCGTTTCAATATTTTCTGTTGTAGCTGGGGGCGTGAGGACTGCCCGAGGGGGCGTTGGGGCTGGGAGGGTTGCCGGGGTGACGGAGATGGGTTGTAGGAGAGGCAGTGTGGCAATTTGGAGGACAACAGGGGGCTGCAACTGGGAGATTGGGGGTGCCGGAGGTGCGGGGGCTGCATCAGGGACCCAGGAGGGAGTCGTGGGTGGCACTGGAATTGGTTCTTCCAACGATTGTAGGTCTGAATATTCTTGGACAGCAAGCAGATCGACGATTTCCCATGCTTCTTCTATAGGGTCTTCATCAAATATGGGGCCCAAGTCTTCGATTTCGTTTTGTATCGAAGTTGTATCAATAAAATCTTCATCTTGCATGAAAGTACCTTCGTTTTTTTGCTCAAAAATAGGTTGCACAGCAGCTTCATTGATCTGATTTTTGCCGTTGCCGTATGAATCTTCATCGAATGTTGTGTCCAGCCATGCTTGCACCTTAACGCTTGATATAAGTCGCTTTCTGAACATTCGTTGCCGCGTACGAGCATGCGAACCGCGAGATATGCAACTGAGATTGAGTTGCAAACGCCAATACTCGATAGGATCGTCGAATCGTAGGAACGATTCGGTTTCCATGCTCTGATACCAAATGATGCAAAATAAAAATTTGCAACGGTGAAAAATAGTTGTTTGGTGGAGAAATTTAGAGAGGAGAGGAAGAGAGAGGAGAACGCGCCGGTTGCACGGGATTTTGGAGATGAAAGACGTGAAGAACACGTTGAGGGAGAGAAATAACGAGAGAGAGAGAGATAATGAGATGAATCTCAAATTTTCATATTAACTGAACCGTTTTAAAACAATAGACCGTCATCCCTTTATACAGGAGGGATGAGATTACAAAAATAGAAATCAAAATCCAAATTCAAAACTACTTATCCTAATTGACTCTAACCAACTAACTAATTGATTTGAAATAAATTCAAATCTCTAATCGACTCTAACTAACTAAATTGATATCACACGCGATCTCTTTAATTAAATAAAAATACGACAATCGAATAAGCGTAAATAAAATTAACGGATAAAAATATCATGCCCTATATTTTAATTTTGTGCTGCATCACAACTTGTGCAGATGTAGATTATGTAGGATGCCCAAGAGACAGGAAGTCTACATCTGACTTTGCAGTTTTTGTTGGGAGTTCACTTGTGTCATGGAAGAGCAAGAAACGGACAATGGTTGCTAGATCTAGTGCAGAGTCTGAGTACAGAGCCATGGCTCAGGGGAGCACAAAGATGATGTGTGTTAGATCAATCTTAACTGATCTTGCAGTTGAGGTACCTCTCCCCATGCAGCTTCTATGCGACAATCAATCGGCTCTATTTATTGTCAATAATTCTACTTTTCATTAACGAACCAAGCATATAGAGGTGGATTGCCACTATACCAGAGACATGATTCCTAAGGGACTCATATCCACCCCCATGTCAGCACTGGAGATTAGACTGCAGATATATTCACCAAAGCACTTGCTACATGTTCATTTCAGAGATATTGTTCCAAGGTGAGCATGATAGGCATATGTGCTCCAGCTTGAGGGGGAGTGTTGAGATATTTGTATCTCTTGGTGTTTATTTCTTATTTCTATTTCTTCTGTGTACCACTTATATAATTTACCAAGGACTTTTCTCCTATATAAGAGAGCCTTAAGACTCTATGAATGCAAGCAATTCTATTATCTCGACACATTCCATACATCAATATCAATGAATTCTAAGAAAATTTGCATTTATGGGTGTTTGACGCTTATAAATATGATTATTTTTTATTATCAATATATATTCTTTGGATGGATCTCTAAAGGAGGTTCATCCTATCGTTTCTTAAAAAACAATTGTAGTTGGTCCATTGAAGTGAGGATGTTTGATAGTGGACTGGCTCTCGAAGCTTGAGCTTGTAGATGCTACCATATGTACTTTTGAGTGTTTACTTCATAAGATTGATCCTTGATATGATACCAATTGTGGGTTCTTGTGACACCACTAGAGGGGAGATGAATAGTGGTCCGAGGTAGCTTGAAAACTTTTCATGGCATTAATAACAAACATAAAATATCCAATCAATCAAGCCAATCACCACCTTGCACATTATTTTTACCTGGAAACCTACCTGCGTAAAAACCATAACCTGAGTCGGCTGATTTGAGATTTCCTAGTGAATCATTCCAACCAACTACTTAACTATAAATCATGAGATATTTATGCAGATATCTCAACCGTTTATTAAGTGTACAACTTTACAACCTTCGATCAAATAACAAGATTAACACTATAGATCACACAATATAGCAACCACAGAAGACTGTCGAAACTTTACTTTCCTCTAACTTCCTTTGGAATAAGCAAAGCTTGTGCAAATTTGAGGATCAAACACCACAAGTTCATGCAATAGAGTTTAAGAACATAAACATATGTATTCACAATAACTTTCTTTTGCAATAACCTTTTCTCAAATATATCATAATTACTTCTCAATTACACGATCAGAGATATCTTGAATAATCACTAAAGTATAATTGCATATATAATCACAAATATAAGCATAATAATTATATCACATATAACACATGTGAATAAGCACTAATAATTCACATAATAAATATCATCAAGATAGAGAAGGGCTGCCAAAAGTCTTCTGACTGCTAAACTTGAAGAGGGGAAGGTGATCAAACACTATTGACTTGATAACTTTCTTGCAAAGTTATCCTTCAGAAAATATTCTCCGTAAAGTATCGAAGAATTCGAAGAATTTGAGAGAGATAATAAGCGA
Organism: Ottelia alismoides; assembly: GCA_037367405.1. NCBI lineage: Eukaryota > Viridiplantae > Streptophyta > Magnoliopsida > Alismatales > Hydrocharitaceae > Ottelia > Ottelia alismoides. Next base: position 2,232,912 of record JAZKJV010002366.1, on the reverse strand, counting down.
GAAATCACTCAGAGAGCTTTTGCTTTTCTAATGAAAGCAAGAGTAATTGCATGTCTTTAACGTTGTAATGAGGTCCATTATATAAGGATTTAAAGAATATGACCATTAGAAACAAAATAGGTAACAAATCGATGAAGATTTGTCAGATATGATCGATTAAGCAAGATGCAAGATCGATCATTCCAATATGATTGATCGTGTCAAAAGGTTGATCGATCATTTCATGATCGTTGGAATGCAATATTTAAAATATGATTGATCATGAACAAAGATTGATCGATCATAGGTGATCGATCAGTGGAAGTAAGTGATCGATCATGCTAATCGTTCAGTGAGTAAAGATGATCAATCATTGTTGAATTCTTTGATATTCTTGATTTGGAAAGTTTCTAAGGATGCAACTGAGATTACAACTTGCTCAAATACAGTGTAAATAATCGAACAACTTTTTCAATACGTCAAAGAAACTTCTAAAAGCTTTTTCAACTTTGTCACAAAAGTTCACTTCATAGAGCATTTGATGCTGAAACATCCTGCAGTCCTGCACTCACAATAAAGAAGTGAAAGACTGTGATATTTGTGTGCACCATCTTTAAAACAATCAGAGAAATAAAAAACTAACAAAGAAAATTGCCATTGGGAGTCTCCTGGGGCATAGTAGGTAGACATAATGTTCCTACAGGAAACAAAAACATAGTAGGTAGACATAATGTTCCTACAGGAAACAAAAACTGAAGCTTGGGAGCATGGGTTGTGGAGTTATGCATCCGCTCCTTGACTTACAAAGTTCAGGGTATTGCTGGCTATTGGAAGCTTTGAATGTGTGGTGCTGGTCTACGATGGGGATAGATTCATGTTGCTGGGAGGTGAGGGTGGGTTAGAGGTTTTTGTCGGTTGTTTAGGACCACATATGTCCGGGGCATGAAGACTGCTCATGTCCTCGGATTACGAACCCACTGGCAAGCCGCTTGGAGCTCCCATCTAGTAGAAATTACAGCTGGTAAGGGGAACTTTTCTGAATATGTCGTGGCTCGTGGGCGTTGACTTCAATGCAACTTTTTTTGCGTCGGAACTACCCAGTGACTAGGGTGGGCATGACTCTAGATCAGATGAGTTCATGGTCTTCATTGGAGATATGACGATGGAAGTAGTAACTGCCAATGAGTGGACGGTTCACATAGAGAAACAATTCATCCATATCTCGTCTTGATCGTCTTTTGGCATCGGTGGAGCTGCTCGAGAAGTTTCCTTTGTCCTTTGCTCGAGTCCCTGCAATATTTAGATCTGATCATACACCAATCTGTTGGGGCTCAATGGAGGGGTTGCACCCACGATCAATGTTCATGTTTGAGAGATCTTGGTTGATGGATGAGGGTTTTACTGATCAACGCTTCAAGAGGGGTCGATGACTCAGAGAATGGCTCTGAAGATAATAAGGTTGAGAGGGATGCTGAAGAAGTACAATACATAGACACATAGGATACTGGAGTAGCGACGGACAGAGGCAGAGAAGGAGATTGCTCATTTGGATGATTGAGGATGAATGAGTGCTTAGATTGAAGGAGTAGCGGGCTAGAGGGGATCATCAAAAGGTCATGGCCAAAGAAGATAAGAAAAGGGAGGTTGAGTGGTGGCGAAGTTCAAGACAAAAGTGGCTCAGAGAGGGGAACGCAAACACAAGGCACTTCCATGTAGTGATTAGTGGACGGAGGAAGAGGAACCTAATACATGATCTTTGTGTGGGCAAGGAGTGAATTCAAGGAAATCGGGCAGTGGGTGCGACAATGGTGGCATTTTCGAGAGGTCGGCAGGAGGACACCAACATTAGGAGTCAGATGGCTTGGGAGGGGGTGCAGACTCTTTTTCCTCAGCTGGTAGGGCTGCTTATTTTTGACTTTAGAGAAGGGGAGGTGCATAGGGCGATTTTTGATCTTAATGCTGATGGGTACCCGAGATCGGACGGGTTGCCATTTTTTAGAGAGTTATGGGATGTGGTTAAGGATGACATCATGACACTAATTACAGAGTTTAGAAGTGCGAATATGGCATAGAGAAGCTAAATAGATATCTAACATTCTTGCTTCTAAAGAAGGAATTGGCGATCATGTGGAGAATTTTAGCCCATTGCAGTATTGAATGCCATCTATCTTATTGTGGCCAAGGTTCTAGCAAATCATATCAGGGGAGTTCTCAACTCGATTACTGTGCTCGCTCAGACGACTTTCATCCATAGTCATTAACTGATGGACGGGGTGGTTATGACTTTCGAGATCGTATTTGAATGGAAAAGAGGAGCGGTGGTTGGAATGCTTTGGAAGGTGGACTTCTCAAAGGCATATGACAAAATGAGTTGGGTATTCATCTGGGCATCTCTAGTCTGAAGGGGCTTTACGGATGTGTGGGTTAGTTAGATGAAGAGGTGCATCACTACTTCCTCGTGTTTGGTCTTGGTTATAGGAAGGCATGCGGGGCGTGGGGGTGGTGGGTTCAGCCATAGAGGGGTGTGAAGCAAGGATGGCCTCTGGCATGCCTTTTGTTTGTTTTGACCGTAGATTCTTTAACGGTTGTGACAAAGCTTGTTGAGGATTGTGGTTCTTTCAGTGGGTGCTCCAGTGATGATTTTTTAAATCCGATCCCATGGTATGCAGATGATACTATTCACTTCTTGGAAGGAGGTGTGACAAAATGCAAGGCTATCAGAGAAGACATGGATATTTTTGGAGGGCTCTCGGGTTTAAAGGTGAATGAAGACAGATCCACTTTGGTTCCTTTCAGTATATTTTCAGAGGTGATGGCGGTGTATGAGGAGGTTTTAGGGACCACTAGGAGAGCTTGGCCATCACCTATCTTTGCATGCCTCTGTTGTGCGGGAGACTTAGGCAGGTGGATTGGCTGTTGGTAATAGAGAAGTTGGAAAAGAATCTAGCAGGGTGGAAAGTGTTGTGCTCATTGAGGGACGGGAGGTTGGTGTATCTTTGCATGCCTCTGTTGTGCGGGAGACTTAGGCACGTGGACTGAATGTTGGTGATAGAGAAGTTGGAAAAGAATCTAGCAGGGTGGAAAGCGTTGTGCTCGTCGAGGGACGGGAGGTTGGTGTTGGTGAAAGTTGTTCTTTTAGCAATACCAATGTTCTTTCTTTCTCATAAGTGTTCCTGGTAGGCATCCGTAAGTGGTTGGAGGCACTGATGCAAATTTTTTTTGGTCTTTGCCGGGCAAAGGGAAGTGGATCGCCTTCGTTGATTGGGATGTGGTGATGAAGTCTACCAAGGAGGGTGGGCTAGAGGTGATGAGACTCGGGGACGTGAACAAGGTGTTGCCTCGAAATGGGTGATTAGAATTTCGGGTGAAGGTTCTGACTTTCTCTTCAGGTTGATATGATTAATTTATGGTGTTTCATCTGGTTTGTGCATGCATGTGGGTGCATTGAGTTCTCCCACCACTTTTTTGAGAGGTGTTTTTACTAGTCTACATGAGGTGGTTGCTTCTCTTTTGACCGGTCATGGGTGATGGGAGTGGATTCCTATTTCGGCAGGATGACTGGATGGAGGAGGGAGCTTTATGTGATATGTACCCTCAATTATTTGCCTTGGCATCAGACAAGGAGGCGAAAGTTACTAAGATATGGTGTAGGGGTTCATAGTTTCCAATATTTGTGGTAGAGTTGTCAGAATGGAGGATTGACAATTTCTTGGGCATGCTGAGCAGATTGGTCAGAACAGAGCATTCTTCAGAGGGTAGAGATTATTGGTGCTGGAGAGATAGGTCATTCATGGTCAAGAAAGCGTATATGGTTTTTTTAGTCCAGTTGGCACCAGAAAATGAGGATGTTTCTTGAGAATGCACAAGACTCGGGGAATGGAAGATCCCCATATGGGTGAAAATTTTCATGTGGCTAATGAGAAGAGGGTGGGTTTGGATAAGTGCTAGGAGGACCAGGATTTTTCTAGGGTGTGATGAGATGTGTAAGCGATGTGGAGAGAATATAGAGGACAACAATCACATCTTCAGATATCGTGGATCAAGGGAGACAAAGGAGGTTGTTGATTTGCATGGGGTTCAATGGGGGCAATGCGGACTCATTCTGGGGCTCGATTGGTAGGGACTAGACAAGGTCAATTGACGACATGATCATGGTGGTTGCCCATGTGTGGGCCATCTGGTTAGTGAGGAATGTGGTTATTTTCAGGGATATGAGGTTTCACTACGAGAATGTACTTGAGCTTGCTAAGGCTCTTCATGAAACTTTACACTTTCATTTTTTTAATAATTTTTAATATAATTTTTGGATGGGCCTCTCATGGAGGTTCATCCCATTACTTTTTCAGAAAAAATCCCCCAATGGTTGGATTGCAACATCTCCAACATTTTCTTTCATTATCACATCCGGAAAAGATGCATTCGATTGCATTCTTGTAGAACTTATTTCGAAGATGGTCAGGTGCAAAAACACGGCGTCCAAATATTTGAAAATTACTTATAGTTGGCTTCATCTCCATAGTTTCTGGAACGTGAACATGAAGCCTAGCTTTGGTTTACGTAAGTAGTTGACTTCACCATGTACCATCTTCATGTATTCTCCCCAAAACCTTGGTGGAACATGTTTTGCATGTAGTAAACTTCGACAAATCTTTGCAAGATGCTGATTCTTCCTTTATGCAATTCCATTTTGTTGAAGTGTAGGTGGGCACATTAGTTATCTCCGAATTCTAGCTTCTCTAAAATAGACAGAGAATTTTATAGATGTATAATCACCACAATTAGTTGTTTGTAGGCATTAGACTTTCCTTCTAACTTCATTCTCGACTCTTTTATTGAATTTCTTTGAACTTGGAGGGAACTTCATATTTTTCCTTGAGGAAGAAGACCCAAATATATCTTGAAAAATCATCAATGAAAGTTAGCATGCACCTCATTCCACTTATAGAAGGCTGCTTGACTAGTAAATATGTCAGAATGGATCAGATGCAATGGCTCCTTGAAATCGAGATTTCTGTAAGGCAATTAATAAGCCTTAGCATATGACATTCGGTACAAATAGTGTCTTCTTGAACGTGTTATTGTAGAAGATCTTTGAATATTAATTGGCTCATCATTATCTTCAGCTTGTGACAGATCCTATGTCCCAACCTCGCATGCTAAAGATCAATTGTCTCATTTTTCTTTATCTTATCTATGTATGCAAACTCTGTTGACATATCATAGATATATTTAACTCATCTTCTTTCCATGATAGCAGTATCTGGAAGCATCAAATTTTAATATGCCCGAACATCTTAGGGACCAAACACGATACACTGTCCTGTGGCTATTTGTCTAGATACAAAAAGCAGATTTTTCTTGATATGTACCACACGATAGACATAATCAAGCTTCATCTCCTTTAAATTATATCACAAAGTAATTATTATGAAGTCCACATGCGTGATTGGTAACTCGAGATGTCGATTATTACTACTTGATTACCTTTGTATGTAGACATCTCTTGCAACTTCTTATCTCCAGTCATGTGATCTGAGCAGCCCGAATTGATTATCCAATTGTTGTTATAATCGACTTTTGGATGGATTTTGGTTGCTAAAACCTATATATCTTATTGGACGATCACTGTAAAAGCTTCATCGTCCCAATTTTCTTTTGAAAAAAATTCATACTGTCTGTTTTATGTTGCAGTGTTAGCTGACTTCTTGAATCTGCAATCACATGCATAGTGTCCTTTCTTGTTGCAAATGGAGCATCCATCATTATTTCAACCACGCAACCTTTGTGATCAACAATTTGGATCCCTCTAGCTTGAAGCTTCTCTGAGGGCATTACTTCCACCAAGGAGTTGAATCTTCCTGATGGATTCCCTTACTTTTCCTTGTTTATGCGAACTTAACATTGCTTCTTCACCACCTTCTACTTACAAACCAACCATTTGATCTCAAGTCTTTTGATGTGCTAAGAGACTTACAAACTCTAATATGGGCAAGCTGTGTGAGCCGTCTAGAGATAGTAATGACAAAGGCAATATATTCAGACCTTATGCCTTGGATAATAATTCTCTACATCCATAGATCATTAATTTTTGAGTATGGATCTAATTGAGAGATATCCCGACAAAGTGAGCGTCCCTTTGTAAAATATTAAGTGATTGTTGCTTCTCATTTCTTGAACATCATCTACTCATTCTCTAATAACTACAACTGCACATCAATTTTGCTTGAGAATAGTGTGACGAGTGCATTGCTTCTTTTCGAGTGGTGGATTCTCATGTGTGCTCAATTAGATCTTCCTCGATTGCCATAGTATTATCTAATAGGCATCATGCAGCTTGGAGACAAGTTAGGAGCATGTCTCACCTTTTGTTCAGGCTATCGTAACCCGGACCGTAAACAATAGTGGACAGACTAATTAATAGGGGTGGACTCTTACTTCTTCTGGCCTCGTCTCATACTCTTCAAAAAAGCACAAAGAATCATTTCGGCTTCCTCTCCTTTGAAGAATTGCATTTCTAAATGCATCTCCTTCTTATGTTATGGCGATTGGCTAACCACCCCATGTTCATAGTGCGGGAATCTCAGTTGATGAGGTAGTCCGCTCTTTACCCAATATTAGTAGAATAAAAAAGCCTGTATTATCTAGTTGAGGGAAGCAGTCAGAATTGGTAAGAGAAGGTATTCTTATTATATATTTCTGACCCGGAATGCCTACCTTACCCCTCCCTAGAATTGTTATCGCACAATCAAGCTAACTGCCCACTAGCCCGCAACGATATGCGAGTCGAAAGAAAACGTCTATGATAACTAACATAAATAGTTTGTATTATTGGAATAATCATTCATATTACTTATATATAGCCGCATTGTAATCATTCTTAGCCCTCGACCTACCGCGACAATGCCCCTAAGCCAAAAGCCCTCAAAAAGCAAGCTAGCTTACATGGCTGGGTAAGAGTTCCTTTTTTAAGTGAATAGTGGATTGGTCTGACTTTCCTGAAGTTTTCTTGCTTCTCTTGCCCATTGTCTTATCTTTCCAGCTACTTAATATCCCTGGAGAATGAACAAAAGATGACTTCTCAGCCCTGGAATATTAATATATAGTTGCGGATCGAAGCCTGTCAGCCCCATGAGAGAAATGGGGAACTGTGCTATTCCGATGCAGTATTTGGGAAGCCCTCTACCTATCTAAACTTTGGACACTAGAAAGCGGCAACTAGTTCATTGCCGCCCATGCCTAGAGGCAAGGAAAGTTCTCTCATCCCTCTTCGCTATTTTCTAAAACGTCTCGGCTCTTCCCCGGAGAAAAAACATTGTCTTCTTGGCTTTTATCTTCCATTTCCGCAAGGTATCCATATGTTCTGCTGATGGCAATTTTATGTCACCACTAGTGACATCCTAAAGGTCTTTTCCTTAAAGACAGAATTCATTGCATGCCTTGTAACTGCAGTTGTGGTTGCTCAGCTTCTTGATGTAGTTCGCCGAACCAATGACATCAGGCATTTCAATCAGGAGATCTTCTCTAACTTTGAAGTAAATTGGTCTCTGGTCAAATTTACTTCACAATCCCAGATTGTATGCGGGTAAAACTTACCATTTGAAGATAGCAAGGAAAGAACGTACAAACAAGAAACACCCTTTACTAATTTCGAACGGATACCGATGTACTTTTCTGAAGGATAAATACAATTATATATGGGTTTGATGGGGCTGCCCCTATATCATTTTTCCGCAAATTTTTTTATTTTTTTGAAAATATCACCATGTATATTCATCTATATATCCCTCCAATATACCATTTGAATTTCGTCAGAAACGCATACTCTTATGCCCTCCATCTAGGCAGGTCGATTAGAACAATGTTTAGACTGTTAAAATTACCCGTTCTAGATGAAGAGCATATGAGTCTCTGTTTCTGATGAAATTTGAATGACATGAATATGCATGGTGATTTTTTGCAAAAAAATAAAAAAATTGTGGAAAAAGGGCACAAGGCCAGCCCCATTTTTTCCATTATATTTACTTGTGGATGGGCACAATAGTCCTAATAAGACCTGCCTTAGAACTCGGAGATAGGACAACGTGATACCACTTGTAGAATTCTTAACTCAACGAACATGATGTATTGTATTTGCTACACCAGAATACAACACCCATAAACTATTTCTATACAACAACACACTCAACTCTCTAGCAAGAACAAACACTCACTTGAACACTACAACAAATAACTCAAGCTCTTCTCTCTTGTTCACTTGCTTTGTGGTCCTCTTCACTTTGTTGCTCTTTACTTTAATTCTTGCCTAAAAAATGGAATTCATGGCCTATTTATACACGTGTGTTACAAGAGCCTTGGAAGATGGGGAAATCCGTAGAAAATGGGAGTTGAATACACTAAAGAAATTTGTAGATGCTAAGAAGATTGTAGGTTATTTGAGTCTCGTCTTCTCAACGTGTATAGAATTTCACTTGCTCATGAAAATTCTTGAGAATGGAGAAGTTTGTGGTGCTTTTTTATTTCAACAGTCTTATTTTTCATCCGATGTACTATTGATTTTCCCCAATGAGAAAAGAAAAAAAATCTTCCACTGTTAAAGAAGCATATGACATAGGTAGAATTGAACTTCGTACATCTCGATGTTTGTGTGACCATTTTGCTTGCTTGTTTATTTCTTTGGTGCCCATTTTATTTCCATGATGCGTAAAATAAAAATAATATGTACTCATCATTGAATACCTACCTCCGCGCTATGCATGACTGTGTAAGTTAGCATGCCAACATGCCTTTGTTAATGCATCGAGAAGTTGCTTTCAGATATCGATATATCTTAGCCCATACCATTGTATAAACCCTAAACCCTAAACCCTAAACGTGTATCTTCAACTTTGCATGCTTCGATGCTGAGATTATGCCAGTAGGACAATATACCAATGAGCCACCCTTTCCAAACAAAACCATTGCCCCCCATCTAGAATATATTTAGAATAATGGGCTGAAGGGGAGGCCAACTAAGTTAGAGATAATGGTCGACGAGCGATCAATGGGGTTCTCTTCATCCAGGAGCTCGTATGAAAATTGCTCGGACAAAGATCTTCAAGATTATGTATAGTAGTTGCAGTATTACTTTAGTTATTACTATTCAACACAAGTGATGGAACAGTTTTACTAATAATGCTCTCACGGAGAAAGGGATCTCAAGTCTAGTCTTCAAGTAAAGAACTCGCCATTTACTGCAATCACGAGGATAAGCCTAATGTTATTCATACATGAGAACTGGTGGCAACCTTGTTATATGAAGCTGGCAACTCAAAAGTTGAATACATAAAAGGTTCATGATGCTAGTAGGCTCACATAGATTGAACATTCGGTGTGATTTTGGAATAAAAAGATAGACTAATTGTTACTATAGAGCTAAAGTTCTTAGAGATCAAAGCCATGCTTACAGAGATTTCGTTGGTTAATGTTCTCATCAAAATCTAACTTATTCTAACTTGAACATGATTAGAAAATAGTATCGACATTTTCCTTCGAGGTCATTGTAGCACTTTTATTTATTTATTCTTTATTCTAAAGTGTTCCCTTATAAGCAGTGAAAACTACATTCTATAAACATATTAAAGAATGATGCATGCTTGACTTATTGGGTAATTAATTCTTAGGAAAGATCCCGCTATCATACAAGTCAAGGCCTGCTCCTAATTACCATAAGACTAATTAAGAGAATTCCAATATGACCTCTACAATGAACGGTAAAGAAGATGGAGAGTTTAGATATTGGGTAAAATAAGTTTTGGACAAGTTGACTTCACTAAGAAAATATAAGGCTAGTGTAGGATTAGAAAAGAGAAGTCTAAATAGGATCTTGTATATATCCAAAAATAATAGCTACATGTGCTATGAATCGGAAAACACATTTACATTCGATGGAAAATCTGCATTTTCAAAGGTAAGTTAAGGTCAAATCAAAGTACACGTACTTTTGCTGAAAGTTTTAAACAGTCGAATGGTGGATTCGAAAGAAAAATGATCAAGTGCTAAAAGGGATATACATTTCAATTCTAAAAGAAAAGCACGAAAAGCATTTGGTCCGTTCGACACCTTTCAGGATCCTAATATCCCAACTCTTTGTTAAGGTTCTCCATAAAAAAGCATGCCCTTACATCACAAGAGTGTCACATGGGACCTCATAAAAAAAGTGAGTGCATCACCAGGCCGCCTACTTAAATTTCTCCCTCAAAATCATATATAGATAGAGAAGTGAAATTAAATGACAGAAAACAATAACTGTCATCATGTTTTCTAACTTTGTGTTGCTTCGGCCCGAATTCTGGTTTTCCGCAAGTTCAGATTCCTTGAAAGCAGATGGACAAAGCTTAGTTTTGATACAAACTTTACGACGAGGCATGAGAGGAGTGCGAATAGTCTGACCAAATCCCACCTCTTAAGATTTGGGAAAATGTGGCAACATTCATATTCAAAGAAAGAGTAGCAACTCCATTAGCATAATGACTAAAAACAAAGAACTTGGCTAAAATAAACGCAAAAATAACATATCTAATATACTTGTGTCGAGTGTTTAAGACCACATGTTAGTACGAGAAACATAATTTCCCATATGCGGCTCCCAAAATTTTTGTTAAACCTCCTCAAAGGTAGGCTTTGTTTTGAGATAAGCCTCCCCCTGTAGAGGTAGCCAAGATTGATAAACTAGGAGCTTGCCCTCCCCCTACCTCTCACTCGACAATGCATTCCCTCTCTCTTCTCTCATGCTCCCCGTTCCTCCTACTCCTTGTGCCCACAACCTCCTCATGGGATGATTTGTTTTGAGTTAAGTTACCCCTTGTAAAGGTGGCTAGGATTGATGTGCCCTTCCCCTTACCCCCCACTTGACAATGCATTCTCTCTCTTCTCTTCTCTCATGCTCCTTGTTCCTCCTACGCCTTGTGCCCACCCCCTCAAGGGGATGCTTTGTTTTGAGATAAGCTACTCCTCGTAGGGGTGGCTAGGATTGATAAACTGGGAGCCCAACCTTCCACTTACCCCACCAGACAATGCTTTCCATCTCTTCTCTTCTCCCGTGCTCCTCGTTCCTCCTACTCCGTGTGTCCACCACTAGCCTCCTACAATGGTCGCTCCATTCTCATCTAGCACTACCATCACTATCGACCACTCTAAGAGTCTCCACCAATCGTCGCTCCATTCTCATCTAGCACTACCATCACTATCGACCACTCTAAGAGTCTCCACCTCCTATTATAGGTTTGCCTCCCTCATTTCGGTCCAGGTGAGTGGTGCTTCCCTTAGGTGGTAGTAAGCGTGTGTTTCGTTAGGGTTTTTATCGCCTTTTTTATTTGTTTAGAATGTATTATAATATTTTTTTCATATGTTCAATGTGTGATAACTGATAATATTACGAGTCCTTGTTTTATATGTTCACTTAAGGTGATTTCAGAAGTGTTGCCACTCGGGAGAATCTACTGTGATATATGAGGAATGTGAATCTTACGAACGTCATATGAAGCAGATTAAAATAATTACAAATATGACATAATCCTTATTAGTTGATAAAATCGTATTTGTGTTTCACATTGGTACATCGAAGTTGTCGATATTTAGATGTCTCAAAAGATGTCACAAAAGCAAGGAAAGTTATTTGGCGAATGTGGAACATGAAAATGATGTAAATAATATTATAAAGTATATAAATGATCGATGATGAGAAAATAGTATTGACAACTCCTTTGTAGTCATTGCAACACTTTTATTTTTTTCCTTTCTTCTCAAGTGTTCCCTTAAGTAATGGAAACTACATTATATAAACATAATAACAATGATAAAGGCTTGAATTATAAGGCAATTAATTCTTAGACAGTATCCCATATCGTACAACTCAAGGCCCGCTCCTAATTACAATAAGACTAATCAAGAGGATTTCGATATGACCTCTACAATGAACTGTAAAGAAGATGAAAGGTTGAGATATTGGGTAAAATAAGTTTGGGACAAGTTGAAATTGCTCCAAAATATAAGGTTAATGTAGGACTAGAAAAGACAACTCTAAATAGGATTTTCGATATATCCAAAACAAAAATACATTACATGTGCTATGAATCAGAAGCACATTTACATCCTAGGGAAAATTTACATTTTCAAATTGTAAATTGAACTGCTATAAATGCAGGACTTGACAGAAAAATGATCAAGTTATGCTAGTTATAATACTACGAAGGATTAATCATCATAAAATATGGATCAAATTACTAGAGAACGAGAGAAAAAATGATTAAGTTATGCTAATTATAGCACTATGAGGGATTGATCATCACAATATATGGATCCAATTAGTAGTGAACGAGAGACACCAAAAGCTGTCTGAAGATGGCCACTAAATCACAAGACCGAGGCTTTCAACACAATAAATTTGGAAATGCGCTCTTCTTTAAAAAGACCCTCACCACTAATGTTTTAAAGATCAATTCAAGACATTTCTCAGTCTAAAAGAAAGGCAAGAAAAAGATTCATCTGTTCTAATACCTTTCAGGGTCCTAATACCCTAACCCTTTGTTAAGAGATTCTGTATTAAAAAAAGCATCCCTTCTCATCACAAGAATATCATAGGGGACCTCACAAAAAACCGAGTGCGTCAAGCATCACCATGCCGCCTACTTAGATTTCTCCCTCAAAATCCCAGATAGAGAAGTGAATTTAAACTACACAAAAACAACAACTATCATCTTGTTCTCTTTTGTGTTACTTGGGCCCGAATTCTGGTTTCGCACAATTGCCGATTCCTTGAAAGCAGATGGACGAGGCAGAGAGGAGTGCAAATAGTCTGAGCAATACCCATCTGCTAACATTTGGGAAAATGTGGCAACATTCATATTCAAAGAAAGAGAATAAAATCCATTAGGCATAACGAGGAAATACATAGAATTTGGCTCACATAAAAACGCAAATAACATATCTAATATAATTGTGTGGAGTGTTTAAGACCACTTGTTAGTGCAGGAAACATAATTCCTCATATGCGGCTCCCAATTTTTTTGCTAAGTGCAGTGACCAAGCCATTTCCTCAAAGCGAGGCTTTGTTCTGAGATAAGCCACCGCCTGTAGAGGGGGTTAGGATTGATAAAAAGGGATCCTAGCCTTCCCCCTACCCCCCACCCATCAATGCATTCCCTATCTTCTCCTCTCTCTTGTTCCTCGTTCTTCCTACTCATTGTGCCCATTACCTCCTCAAGCGGAGGCTTTGTTTTGACATCATAGAGGGGGCCGGGATTGATAAACTGGGAGCCCCCTTTCCCCCTATGCTCCACCGAACATTGCGTTCCTTCTCTTCTCTCATACTCCTCGTTCCTCCTACCACCACCCGCCTATTGTCGTCGATGCTCTACTCTTCTCCACCACTACCCTCGTGGTCGACCTCTCTAAGAGGCTCCACCTCCCGTTATAGGTTTGCCTCTCTCACTTCGACCAAGGTGAGTGGTGCTTCTCTTGGGCGTTAGTAAGAGTGTTTCGTTAAGGTTTTCATTGGTTTATATTTTTTTCACATGTTAAATGTGTGATATGTGATAATATTATCAATCCTTCTTTTTTATGTTCCTATAGGATAGGCTCGGAAGTGTTGTGCTTTTGCCACATGGGAGACTACTGTGCAATCTGAGAAAGGTGAATCCTACGAAGGTCATATAAAACTGATTAAAATAAATCCAGATATGACATACTCCAGATTAGTTCATAAGATCGTATGTGTGTTTCACATTGATCCATCGAAGATTGTCGAAATTTAGGTGTCTCAAAAGATGTCACAAGATCAAAAATCATGTTATTGGTGAATGCGGAGTATGAAAATGATGCAAATAATATTACAAAGAATACAGAAATGATGGGTTCATTATATTGATTGATAATTCGAAAATAGTATTGACAAATTCCTTTGGAGTCATTGAAGCACTTTTAATTTTTTTTCTTAATTTCTTCTCAAAGTGTTACCCTATAAGCATTGAAAACTACATTCTATGAACATATTATGAATGATGAAGGCTTGACTTGTTGAATAATTAATTCTTAGACAAGATCCCGCTATCATACAACTCAAGGCCGACTCCTAATCACCATAGTACTAACCAAGAATTTTCCAATATGACCTTTACAATGAAATGTAATGAAGATGAAAGGTTGAGATATTGGGTAAAATAAGTCTGGGGCAAGTTGAAATTGCTAAAAAATATAGGGCTAATGTAGGAATAGCAAAGAGAACTCCAAATAGCATCTTGTAGATATCCAAAAAAATTCACTGCGTGTGTTGTGAATCAGAAAACACATTTACATCCTATGGAAAGTATACATTTTCAGAGTAAACTAAGGTCAAAGTATTCATACTTTTGTTAAAATTTTTAAACACTTGAATGGGGGATTTGACAAAATATGATCAAGCTATGCTAATTATAGCACTATGAGGGACTATCATACTAGAAGAGAACGAAAGAAAAAATGATCAGGCTATGCTAATTATAACACTATGAGGGATTAATAATCACAAAATATGGATCAATAGTAGAGAATGAGAGACAATAGAAGCTATCTGAAGATGGTCATTAAATCACAAGACCGACATTTTCAACACTATAAATGCGAAACTGGGCTCCTCTTAAGAAAGTCCCTCATCACTCACGTTTTAAAGATCACTTCAAGACATTTCTAATTCTAAAAGCAAAGCAAGAAAAGCTTTTGATTTGTTCTAACACCTTTCAAGGTCCTAATATCCTAACACTTCGAATGTATTCTGCATAAAAAAGCACCCCTTTACATCACAAGAATATCACAAGGGACCTTAAACAAAAGTGAATGCATCAAGCATCACCGCGCCACCTATTTGAAATTCTCCTTCAAAATAAGAGATAGAGAAGTGAATTTAGACTACACAAAACAACTATCATCCCGTTCCCTATGATGTAGTTGTGTAGTGCTACAACAACTACACAAGACTTTTTGTTGCTTGTGCCCAAATTCTAGTTTCGCCCAAGTGTGAAGTACATGAACGTAGATGGACAAAGATTCCCTATGATACAAACTTCACAACGAGGCTTGAAAGGAGTGCAAATAATCTGACCAAATCCCACCTATTAAGATTTGGGAAAATGTGCCAACGTTCATATTCAAAGAAAGAGAAGCAAATCGCTTAGGCATAATGACTAAATAAATAGATTATGGCTCACAAAAACACAAATAACATATCTAATATAATTGTTGGAGTATTTAAGACCACATGTCAGTACGGGAAACATAATTCCTCATAGGAGGCTCTCAATTTTTTTGTTGCAGTGACCATGCCACCTCCTCAAAGGGAGGATATGTTCGAGATAAGCCAATCCTTGTAGAGGAGGCTAGGATTGATAAACTGGGAGTCTTCCCTTTCCCCTAACTCGCACCCTAAAATGCATTCAATCTCTTCTCTTCTCTTCTCAAATGTCCCTCATTCCTCCTACACCTTGTGCCTAGTACCTCCTAAAGGGGAGGCTTTGTTTTGAGATAAGCTACCCTTTGTAGAGGTGGCAAGGATTGACGAAGTAGGAGCCCGCCCTTCCCCCTACCTATTGAAGCGCTTTCAACGAGGGTCTAAAATATCCTCACTAGAAGAATAGCGAAGATAAAGTGTCACTGAGGCGATCGCTCACGAAAAGCGAATCAAACAATGATTAACCCATAAATGAATATAGCAATGTAAAGCAAAAATAAGGAGTTAAAATTTATTATAACTCTACAAAATGTTTATAGTGTGTAAGCATGTGTAGAGGTCGAACACATGGAGCAAATGGTAGATTGAGGAATAATGCATAAAATTTGTTCCTCTTCTTGTCTATTTATTTTTCTACGGGTTTTAGATTTTTATGTTTTTGGATTTTATTTATTTTATATTTTTAATGGTTCTTAATTTTATAATTTTATTTTCTTTATATATTTTCTGATTTTAATTACCTTTTCTTCTAATTATATACTATATATACAATTTAGAATAATACAATTATAAATACCACTAAAAATAGTCGAAGTACAAGAAGTAAAATGTTTTTGGTTTTATATAATTTTTTAATATTTTTATGTTTTTGGGGATTTTTGGCTAATTTTTAGGTAGTTTTAAAGTAAAAATATCTCAAAACAAGGACTAAATAAATAGATCAAATCAATTTGAAGATGAAAAATAACAAATAAAGTCCAAAATTCTTCAAAATCAATTTTAATATATAGATAATAATATAAAGAACACTTAGAAACAAAAATATTTTTTTAAAGTTTTGGTGATTTTTGTTTTTTTTTATTTTTAGGGATTTTTGTTCTAGAGTTAGAAAATACAATAATAAAAAAAATATAGTTTTTTGGGAATGTTTAAAAATGTTTTAATATTTGTTTGGTATTTTCTAAGTCAAACATGGATAAAAACATGTTCTTTTGATTTTTTATAAACAAGTAAAATACCTAAAATGCAAATCCAAAAATTTAGCATAAATGTACTTGTTAGCATGCATCTAACCTTATTTTTGCATAATTTTTGGAGCGTTGATGATATCTTTAATAAATAAAATACATGCACTATGAAAAACAGGGAGGGTAAATGAACGGATTTTGGCGGAGTCTTTCATGTGTTAGTTGGGCCCCTGATCTGCGTGGACCAAGGGCGAATCTCTTCTCGAAATGAGTAGATTTTTAAGTTTTTATTCAGTTTTATCTTTTTCAATTTTTTATTTAATTTTTCAAAGTGATATTTTTCAAGCAATTTACCTACAATATAATATGTGAGAAATATGTGAAATATATGTGATATTATATAATAGGTAAATCGAATGAGCAACGAGTTCGAAGAAAACTCAAAAACAAATCAAGATGGAAGTGAAATTCAACAAATCAAAACACGATGAAAAAGCAACAAAAACACACAAGAATTACTGAAAAACCTTGTTAGGGTAGTTGTGTAACTACCCTCAAAAGATGTAGGAAAAATAGTGTCAAAAATACGTCCAAAGTTACCCTACAACACATGCGTAGAAATATAAGAAATAAAAAGAAAAGTTCTGCAGTTAGGTCCTCTATCAGGGATTGAATTGTAAAAAAAATATGAAGTATTACATTTAGGTCCCCACATGGGGACCTAAACGTAATTTCTGGAAAAATCTGGGGCGGTTTCAACTTCTGGAGTTCTTCTGGGCTTCTTATTCAAGTTTTCCACCGATTCGGCTTGGACTGCGGAGATTAGAACGTGGCGTTTGATATGGAGCATTCACGCCAGCCACGTGTCGGCAAATTGTAGCCTGTCTGTTCTTGGGTTGTTCTTCAGGCAGTTTAGTGGTTGACGAAGGCGCCTCCTTCCTTGATTTATCGCCATTTACTAGAGTGGTGCTTGGGCCTCCTGTAGGGCCAGAGGTTGGCTCCTCCACCCCTTGAGCTCGCCTATGGGTGAATCCGGCCGGAGGTGGCGGAAAGCGATGAAGATAGGCGGAAGAAGATGACATTCCACTACTCTGCTCCTATAGCTAAGCTTGTTGATCCTTCTTTGCTGACGATTTACGTGAAGATCAAGGACTCCAATTGACTTGAGATCACTCTAGATGGTAGTTGGATCTGCAAAGATGAGTGATATGTGCTCGATTTGCAAAGAAATCGGGCAACAAATTAAGTTTTGCAAGATCAAAAATGTATTTCCAGAATATATGAGAATAGGCGTAAACAATGTGGAAGAAATGAGATGGAATTGAAATCGATTCAAATGTGTTTTCTAGGATCCTAAGATTTGGCGTCTAAAGTGAATGATTAGGCTACCTAATTACGTAATTAACCACGCTAATCGTGGCATGAGGATCGAGAAAGAAAATTGCGAATATGGACGAATACCTGTGATGTGCAGAGTGTAGGACCACTGCTGTCGTAGCTCGACGGGTCGGCTTGCTGGAGCTCCATACGCACACGACGGCGATGCAAGGCGAGGTTGACGCCTTGGAACTTCTCCTCGATGATCCTTCTCCCACACGGGTCCCCTTGGGCGGAGCTGTCACCTCCAAAGAGGGCGGAGCGAGGCTAGGAAGAGAGAAGGTAGGCCACTGGATCTGATTTTCAGGTGGTTAAGGAAAAGTTAGTTGGAATCCGCCAACTTTAGAGGCATTTATAGATGGATTTCGTGGTCTTCAAGGTTGATCCAAGGGTGTCCGAATAAGAAGGTTGTTAGGAGATTAGAATCAAGGGATTAGATTGCCTGAAGGAGTTGAAAAATTTGGTGAAGATGGCCGGTTGAAATAAAAGTTAGTACCGGCTTCTTGGAGAAGATGCACCAGGTGTTCACATGTGTCAACACCTGGTTGGCCAGATGCATAAATACCTTATAAATTATATAATAAATAGTAAATAGCATTATTTTAAAAAGGTATAAAAACAAGAAATGTAAATAATTAAATTATCTAAATTATAGAATAATTAATTTTTATAAATAATAATTATAATAGAAAATATAAATATTATATTATTAAATAGGTATAGATAAATAGGTTTTGGATTTTTATTTTAATAAATAATTAATTAAATATTAGTTTTGTATTTTCTTAATTATTAGGGTAATAAATAAAGTCTATGTGAATTTTTAGGAATTTTAATAAATTAATTTAGATATATTAATAAATACATGTATAAGTTAATTAGTTCAATTTTATCTATAAATTAGCATTTTGAATTTTATTATAATAATAAATAAGCTCCAAAAATTCTGAAATAAATTGTGATGAAAATACAATATCATGAAAATATTTAGAAATTATAGAATTAATAAAATTATAAATAGCGTGTTCTACATAAAATAAATAACTCAGAAACCCCATTGTCTATAGGTCCCAAAACTGACTTTTTGCAAACACACTCCGAATTCAATGAAACCACCTCTATTAATTAGATAATATTTTTGTATGAACTTTAAAGGTAAGTAGAGTGAAATTGGAGTTTGTATGAAGAAGTTATGATGTTCGGAAGTTGAGAATTTGACAATTTTAAAGTAGGATTTCTTGGAATAAGTATAAGATAATATTTTTAACTTTTTTTTTATATTTTTTATACATTTTTAGAAATAATTAGGAATAGAGTTTGGTAAAAAAAATAAGTACGTATGAATTGATTAAAAATCAATGAAGTTTTGTATTTATTTGATAAATAGTGAGAAGTGTGTGAAGTGTGTCTTAATTTATTTTTATGGTTTTCTTTCCTTATCTCCCCCTACTTATTGGTTTGTCGACCAATCCATACTAACTTGGTCTCGAGGGTTAGTTTATAAATATACTTTGCAGTTATATTTATATTTATAAGTCATATTGTATATATATATATATTTATATATTTACAATCTACCTTATTTTCTTTTCTTTGTTCTTTATTATTTACATGTTTTTGTTGCTTAAAAGTGTATTTTTATTCACGAAAGGAATTTGAATAAAATATGGGAATTAATGAATATTTACATGTATTTGTTAAGGGTTTAAAGATAAAATGCGACAGAAAAGATAATGAATCATGCATTCATCAACCCCCTATACTTAAACTTTGTTAGTCCCTTAGCAAATACTTATTTGAAAAAATAAGTGAAAAAGAAAGAAAGTTAGAATGAACTTGTTTAACTAAACCAATTCATGAGAAAAGACAAAGGACAAAGCTCGATTGGGCCTGAAACAAGCATTTTGTCAGATCCTTAACTAGGATTAGGATTTTATCCTCAACAGTCCTCAAGTTCCACAAATCCTTATTCAAGATCACTTCATCAGCTAGTTCAGACTCACTTATTCATATCGCAAACTCTATCATCCTTGAAGTCAATTTGTATAGTGTGTGAATTGATTTAGCTCTCCCTGCTTAAAGAAACGAAGAGACCGTCCATCTCGGCTATACACTTCTATTGCTTCCTCGTCCTGCTACTCTTTCCTTGGGGAGGGAAGTATTCCTTTTTGAGGTCAGTTCGCGCTATGTCCACAATCGAGTATAGAGAGAAAGTAGAAGAATGATAAAAGAAGTGGAGTGTGATCAGTGTAGACGCATCTCCTTGTGAAGCTCAATCAGTGTAGCTAAGTCTCCACTAAGATGTGCAGGCATTTTTGGTGGAAGCATGGTCCATTGTGGTCGTATTTGTATTTGGTGGCTTCTTCTTTGATTTGGCTTTGTAATTTTCTTGCACTGCATTCATCTTTTTGTGCCTCGACAGATATAGCATCTTTTGTTCCGTCCCTTTTTTGAGGTCTTAGAAAAATTATGTCAGCAGATCCTTCCCTCATCCGAAGCGACTATCGCAACACCAATCTCTCCCGTCTTTAGACGTCAGTGTCGCAAAGACAACGATAGAAACACACTACCAAGATGTACTGCCCTTCGCAACTCCATGCAAGTCGAGCTAAGTGCAGAGTGCATGTGTTCAAGATTGGTTCACTAGTGTAGAGTTGTATGGATGAAACCAAATGGTCTACTTAAGCAATTGGTTTCCCAAATATGGTCTTATGGAACCTAAAGATTTTAAGTCACAAGACCTGAAGAGTCTGAATTCTAGATCCTAACTAGGCTCCTTACAACGAAAGTTAAAGGTAATGATCGAGATCCATCCTTTAGACTAGACTCAATCCCTAGTTATAGAAATCAAACTTATTCTGAAAAATGCGAATGCAAATACAACCATATTTTTGTGAAGTATATTTTCTGAATTTTACTCATTTTTATGAATTTTAAGGCTTTTGTAATTTTTATGACTTTTTGGACTTCGTATTTTTTTTATTTTCTAAGTTTTTTTAACAAGTTTTTGTATACGAATTTTACAAGATATATTTTATTTGAGTAAAATACCTAATGTATTTTACAAATTTTATTTACAGAGAATTTTACAAGGACTAAATAATTTACACATGTTTTAATATGTAGGATTTTAAATAAGTATTATACAAATTTTAAATACCTATTTTAAATACATATTTTAGTTACAGATTTTAAACATCTTTTACTTATTTATAAGGATTTTATAAGTAATAAATGGATTTTAACTTAACCCTCACCCACTTTTTATGGATTTTATAGATATAGAAAATACATAAAAGTACGAGTTATGGACAAAAGTATATATACAATATATACGCACCCCCTATACTTAGCTTGTGCTATGCCCTCATAGCGTCAAAAGAGAAAAAGGAGGACATAACTCGTGCTAAGTAAAAATGGGTGAAAAAGAATAATCGAATACAAGTCTGTCAACACCCCCCCACCAATACTTACGATCAGGTCATCGTAAGTATAATGGAAGAGCAAATATGAGGTGACTGAGTAAAAAGAGTATACAACGAAGGAACAAAAGGAATAAAGAAAACGAAATCATCGAAATCACTCGGTCCCCCTATACTTAGGATAAGGCATCCTAAGTGTAGAAAAGAGTGTCGCCAAAAATCGTAGAACAGTTATTTGTGAAAAAGAAAGGATATACAAAAGAATCTAAACAAAATATAAAACACAAATCAACGAACAATCAGCCCCCCTATACTTAGGATCTTGTATCCTAAGCATAGAAGACGAGCAAAAATGGGGACGATTGTGGTCTACGAAGAATATACAAGTGTTGCGGATCTCTAGAAATCGAATGGCTCAAAAGTCTTTGTACGGGATGAGATGAAGTGAAAGAATGATCACGAGTCATGTACAAAATAGATCACTTCAATATGGGCCAGATGATCAGTAGTCTCTACAAAGTGCTTCAGCATCTGCCCGTTAACCACGAACGACTCTGCACCAGTTGACACATCTGATATTGCTATGCTTCCATTGGCGTGCACCGTTCTGACTATGTAAGGTCCTTCCTACTTGCTTTTCAATTTGCCGAGAAAAATTCTCAATCTTGCATTGAACAGCCAGACTTTCTGCCCAGGTCAAAGCTCTTGTTACGAATATGTCTATCATGCCATTTCTTCACTTTCTCCTTATAAATGAGAGTGTTCTCGTATGCCTAATTTTGAATTCCTACCAGCTAATTCAGATCCTTGTTTCTCTTGGTTCCTGCTTTTTGTGCATCAATTAAAAACTCTCGAATAGCCCATTCAGATTTGTGCATGATCTCTACGAGAAAATGGCATGGCTTTCCATAAACCAGTCTGAATGGTGAAGTACCTAATGGAGTTTTATATGCGGTATGATATGTCCAAAGAACCTGATCTAGAAGCTGTGATTAGTTCTTCCTATTTGGTCATACTAATTTCTGGAGAATTGATTTTACCTCCCTATTTGAGACTTCAGCCATGTAGTTCGTCTGTGGGTGATAAGGAGAAGCTACTTTGTAATCAATGTCGTTTTGCTTCACTAGCTTTTTGACCTCCTTATTAATGAAATGGCTACCCCTATCAGAAATAAGAATACGTGGAATTCCGAACCGTGAAATAATGTGTTCCCTTAGGAACTTGCAAACTATCTTATTATGTGTGGTTCGTGCGGGTATAGCCTCCACCCATCTACTAACATAATCTACAACGAGAAGAATGTACTCGAAGCCGCTGCTGGAAGGGAATAATCCCATAAAATCTATGTCCCATGTGTCAAAGATCTCGCAAATAATGACGGGTCGCATCAGCATTGCATCTCTAGCACTGATTGTCGCTATTGTTCTCTGACAATCCGGGCAACTCTTCACAAATGTGCAGGCATCTCTAGTAAGAGTCGGCCACAATAATCCGCTCTCAAGTACCTTTTGTGATGTCCTCTTCCCTAAGTGATGTCCTCCTGCCTCTAAAGAATGGCATAAAGTGAGGACACTATTATATTCCTTCTGAGGAATACAACGCCTGTAAAGGCAATCCGGTCCCTCACAAAAAAAATTGGATCCTCCCAATGGTAATATCGTGCCTCGAAAACTAGTCTATCAACTCGATTCTTTGGCCAACCCTGAGGACTTTTCTGTGTAACCAGAAAATTCACTATATCTACATACCATGGAAGCTCGGTAACTGCAAATAAGCTCTCGTCAGGAAATCTCTCTACAATCTTTGGCGTGTACTCATATGAAGGCTTCTCTATCTGTAATCGGGAGAGGTGATCATCTACCACATTCTTTAGTCCAGGTTTGTCTTTAATATCCAAATCGAATTCCTAAAGTAAAATAATCCATCGAAGAAGGCATGCCTTGGCATCCTTTTTTTCATCAAAAATCGAATAGCTGAATGATCTGTATAAACTATGATTTTGGAGCCAAGAAGATAAGATCTGAATTTATCTAATGCGAACACTACTGTCAACATCTCCTTTTCTGTCACTGTATAATTTCGCTGAGCATCGTCTAAGGTTATGCTGGCATAGTGAATGGTAACATGAAGTCCATTCCTCCTCTGTCCTAATACAGCCCCAACCGCAAAATCTGAAGCATCCGTCATGATCTCGAAGGGTAGAGACCAATTAGGTGGTTGTAGGACAGTAGCACTGATAATCATCTCCTTTAATGTGAGGAAGGCATTAAGACATTTATCATCTAACATGAACTCGATGTCTTTGCCTAATAATTAAGTTAACGGTTGGGCAATCTTGGAGAAATCTTGGATAAATCGTCAATAAAAGATGACATGCCCCAGAAATGACTGTAACTGTTTAATGTTGGATGGTGGTTCGAGGTGCTTGATGACATCCACCTTGGCAGGGTCAACCTCCATGCCTCGCTGGGAGATGACGTGCCCCAACATGATCCCGTGTGTAACCATAAAATGGCTCTTTTCCTAAGACAGAACGAGATCTACCTCACAACATTTCTGAAGAACCTTGTCTAGGTGCGCTAAACAATCGTCATAGGACTCACCATAGACCGAAAAATCATCCATAAAGACCTCTAGAAAATCATCGACAATGTCTGCAAAAATAGAAAGCATACACCTCTGGAAAGTAGCGGAGGCATTGCACAATCCAAAGGGCATCCGTCTAAAGGCATACGTGTCGAACGAACATGTGAAGGTGGTTTTCTCCTGGTCTTCAGGAGTAATGGTTACCTGGTTGTATCCGGAGTAACTATCAAGGAAACAGAAGTATTCCTTCCCTGCCAACCTTTCGATGACTTAGTCTTTAAAAGGCAAAGGAAAGTCGTCCTTCTTCGTCACGGCATTCAATTTCCTTTAATCAACACACACCTGCCATGTCGTGGTTACTCTCTTTGGAATCTCCTCTCCACTCTCATTCTTAATCATCTGAATTCCCGACTTCTTCAGGACAACATGTAATAGGCTAACCCATTCAGAGTTGGAGATGGGATAAATGAAACCTGTGTCGCACCATTTCATAATCTCTTTCTTGACAGCTTCTCGTAAAATCGAATTCAGCCTACACTGAAATTCTCTGGAAGGTTTGCTGTCATGATCGATATATATATGATGGGAACATAAAGCAGGATTAATCCCACGGAGATCGGATACAGTCCACCCAATAGCCTTGTGGTTTCTTTCAAGAACTTCCATCAGACGAGATTCTTGTTCTTCGATCAAAGCTGAACTGATAAAGACCA
The DNA here is from genome assembly GCA_037367405.1 of Ottelia alismoides. Classification (NCBI taxonomy): domain Eukaryota; kingdom Viridiplantae; phylum Streptophyta; class Magnoliopsida; order Alismatales; family Hydrocharitaceae; genus Ottelia; species Ottelia alismoides. The sequence goes on along the minus strand of JAZKJV010002366.1, from coordinate 2,208,410 downwards.
GAAATTGTCAATGTGGACCCGCAAGGAAAGCGTACTTCATATTCGGTGGCAACAACTTCAGTTCTGGTAAGGTAGATTCTGGCTTTGCTGAAACCTCATCTATATGTGCATTAATCTGTATCGGTTGTGGATTTGTCTGCAATTTGGTTATCCACCATCTCAATATGCTCTAGAGTCGAACTACATAAGATGTCTAAAACATCATCCGACTTGCTACTATGCTCATCCTCAGAATGACTAGAGGAAAATAAATCAGCTAAATGAAACTCTATCTCTAGATCATCTGAAGTGGAGGAATCATGTAAAGTCTTTGAATCTAAAAGATTTGCAATAAACTCCTTAGAAGTCTGATCCCTCTGCTTCTCGTCATCCATACTGAAATATAAGGTACCTTCTGAAGAATTGCCAACTGTAGTCTAGGACCCATACTCTGTTAAGCAATCTTGGGTCTCTACTTGATACCTTTCGAGGTCATCAATATGAACCTCATCCATGTAATCGTAGGTGGCTAAAGAACACAAGAAATCTGAAGATGCATAACTGGATGTGTTTGAATCGCTCGACATCTCTATATGTACCTTCTCGCCCTTGGCACGAAAAGATACCTTCCCTGTATCATAATTAAAGAGAGCCTTTGGGAACTCTAAGAAAGGCCTCCCAAGTATGATCGGGGTAAGGTGTAACTGTATAGGGCAATCCATGTCCAGGACAGTATAGTCCACTGAGAACTGCAGACCTTGCACGGTTACAATAACATTTCTTAATATGCCCCTAGGTCTCTTTACAGAACTATCAACAAACTGAAGGATCACGCGGGATTAGTAAAGAGGACCTAACTCGAGCTTGTCGAGTAAGAAAGATGGTATCAAATTGATCAAGGAACCGTTATCTAATAGAGTGCGATCGAATTCAGCATTTGCGATCTCGCATCTGACATAATGCGCTCCTGAATCCTTCTTCTTCTTCGGTAACTTAATCTGGATAGCACAGGATGTGGCCTTGGTCAAAACATGTTTCTTTGTATGTGATCTCTTTTTCCTACGCATAGTGCATCGATTTTTCAACTGATTCTTGAGCATAGGAAAATGATCTAAGGCTAAGATTTGATCTCTCAATAACCTTTCTGTCTCTGGAGTCACATCATTCTTTTTGTTATTTTTCTTTCCTTTTCCAAACAAAGCATCTGGAAAAGGAACAATATCAGGAATGAGAAAATCAGACTTTTATTACTTCCGGAATCAGCTTGTACATCGAGAGTTTCAGAATTATGTACAAAATCTCTAAAACAGGAGAAGCCATATTTTTGTCTGGAGTATCTGCATGGTCTGGCATGATATCATCGTCTGACTCACCGGTTTCCATGTCAATTGTTTCGGTATCGCTCCCTTCACTCTGATCTTCAAGGTGGTTCTCATCATTATGTTGGTTTTCCCCCTCAGCATCAGAATCTGGTTGCTCATGGATTTGCTCCTGCTCCTCATTAAGCGCCCTCTCCTCTACTCCAGCAGGTGCTCGTGGTGATCTACTGCTCCTAAGATGAATGAAGTTAGATAAAAATTCAGGAAACAAGATCATACCTATAGTGTTGTCTACCTGATCTGGATGCCACCTCTTGTTGTTCGTATTCATCTGAGGCTGGGCTCGGAGAGTGGTCTTCGGTGTTGTTAACTTGTCTAGACGACGGTTAACCTACTCCATCTCTGTCTTGTGCGCAATTTGTAGCGTACTCAGCATATCCATGATTTGATTTAGAGCTTGGGCCTGTGAAGACGTCTCATGTTCATTGCGATGGCCCTGACTTTCTATTCTCTCCTATCTTGGCGTGTACTGCTGTGAGGTGGAAGGCTGGGAGGATCTCTGTGGTGTAAAGGAAGACTGTTGCTGATAGGATTGTGAATTGTGAGCAGGATATTGGTAAGAATGCGGTTTCTGATAGGCATGCTGGTGAGACTGCTGCTGCGTGAAATTCTGTCGGTGCTAGAAGTGTGGATGCCCATGCTGCGGTTTGTTGTACTGCTGCTGCTGATGATGTGGTATATTCGGTTACTGAATTGGAGTATACCAAATCCCGTTGATCTCAAGAGTGGCTTGAGGTTCGACATCCATGTCTACAGCACTAGTGATCTTACTAGGAATGGCATGAGAGTGATCCTCATGCCAATCAATCTGCAAAGTCTCGAGCACGCTCTGTACAAAATGAATCTGTCGGGTGGGTGGAGCGGGTAAGGTCCTCCGTGCAGGTTGTAAGGTCGAAGAAGATTGGGCCTGCTGGTACTGAAGTTGGAGCTCTAAAACCTTCTTCGTAAGATCACTCAGCTGTTGAGGCAGAGATGATCTCCAACTCTCGCAGCGACTGTAAGTCCTGAACTTATTTCTGAATCACATCCACCAACTTTAATTTATCACCAATGAAGCCCATGTTAATGTTGGATTCAGACTCTGAAATATTAGCCACCTTATTATGCTCTCGGTGATGTGGTGGCTGGGGTCTTTCAGAAATGCCCGAGTAGAGTCGATGACTCTTGAGTTCTCTGCCATCCCTTCGAAGATGGACCAGACTGACTCGGCATCCTTATTCAAATAGCTGCTGCCACATGCGACACTCACTAGCCCTTGAATGTCCGGCTGGAGTCCTCCGAAATAGTTCTGTACTAGCACCTTCATTGGTATCTCATGATGCGGGCATCTCTCCGTAAGATCTTTGAATCTATCCCATACCTCATGGAAAGATTCATTCAGAAGCTGCATGAAATTGGAGATCTGACTCCTCATCATGTTTGTCCTCCCCAGAGGAAAATACTTACGCAGGAATGTGGACTTGAGATCATCCCATGTCAAAACTTCCCTTCCTAGGTGGCTCAACCACTAAAGTACCTTATCGGCTAAGGCAAAGGGAAAGGCTTTGAGGCGAACAGCCTCCTGCCTAACGCCTGGATAACTAGCCGTACAACAAATCATCTTGAATTGTTGTAGAAAGGTAAACGGCTCCTCTGTAGCATTACCGTAAAACTTGGGAAGCAATGGGATGAAGGACAACCTCAATTCATATGGCCCTTGATTCAGCGGTAGCCGAATCCAATGGTGGAGTGTTCTCGTGCCCGGGTCATATTCATCTCGTAAAGTGGCGGGAGCCACTGCAAGCGATAAAGAGCTCCCAACCACTTCTCGCAACGTGTCTATCTCTGCACGCAACTCGTTCTGAATTCTAAACTATTCTCGGATCTGTAAATTCATCTGTTGTAATGTATCGAGAATTCCTGTTGTTATATCTGCGGCTGGATCTGGTCTTCCGTCATGGTGATCCCTTGCTGGTGGCCTTTCCTCTACTGGTCCTTTACCACGAGCCATGTGTCTCAGATATGCTGTGAAAGAAAAAGTCTCATAAGAACTCAACGAAAATTCAGCTGGAGATATTAATGATGTATTGAGACAAGGGTCTGCCTCAATAGACTAGGCAGAAGGCGAGAGAGTATGGGTTTGACTCTCCTCGAGATCAGATGAGACCAACTCATGAAGAGGGTCATCTCGAGCTTATGAAGATATACGACATACGATGGACGGTTGAGAGCTCATGGAGTCTGAGCAGAAAAGTCGTCAAGTCGTCATCTTCGATGTCAAGAGAATGATCGGGATAGCACGACTTTCAATTCAAGAAATATGGGAAAATGCGTAAAAATCGCGGTAACTCACGCCCCTCAAGCAAACACAAAGCAAACCACGTTTTCACCAACACAACTCGATGATGACTGTAAGAGTTCGGTTTTTTGTCTTGTCAGTTTTAGGGTTGTATTAGCAAACAAATATCGGTTACGCGAGTTGATAGGTACCCGATGTTTTCCCCGAAACACTGTCCCGAGTCTTTACAGAAAACCACTTGCCCTTATCCAGTATGGGAGTAAGTACGGACCGTTTCCGTCTACTCGTGTTACTTGAGGACGGAGCCTTATGCAGTGTCCTCTAAACCTCCCACTCTGCTAAGTAAACCCGGACTGTTTCCAGCTACCCGAGCGTGCCCACTGAAAAGTAGTGATTAGGTGCATAGACTAATTAGTATTTTACGAGAAATATGAGTTTGTGGTTCTAGCCTTATGTGTCGTCTCTCACTCGCGCACTCTGAGAACAAATGTGTGGGGATTACTCTCCCAAATCAATTGAACCTTGCTGTTTTTATATTAGATACGTTAGCAGTCCCGATTTTTTTTATTTTTTATTTATTTTTGGGTTTTTTTAGACAAACGTCTACCAAGTGTCTTTATTATTTTTATAAAAATCCTAAAATCATGCACCAAGGTGGCAAGTCCTAAGACTAATTACGAAAGCACAATCAGATAGGAAAAAAATCCTAAGAAAGCACCTAGCCTCGAGAAAAAAGCCACAGAAAGATCGTCGATGCGAGAAAACCACGGTGGGTGCCTTGATCCCGTGAATACACGGTACTCGGCGAATCAAGCCCCGAAAGAGAACGGGAGGGAAGGTACAAGTCGGGATACCCTTAGTGGGCCCCTTTCTACTAGAACAAAAACATGGGCAAGTGCCCCTTTTCTTATTATTTTACAAGAAGAAAAAGAAAATTACAACACCAACTCTAACAACTCTTGCCTTCTGCAATCGAGAAACTCGGTCTCTGCACTTTCAACTATTTCAGTTTTTTGAAAAAAGTCGGCTGAACCTGCTGGCCCTACATGAATTAGTTAAGAAACAACACAAGAAAACACACAAAAATACCGTAACAAGATTGTTAAAAGAAACACGAAAAAAAAGTAAAACTGAAGTAAAAACCGTAAATCGAAAACTGTACGAAAAATAAATGTCAAAAACCGTAAAAAAATAAACAAATCGCAAGAAAAAAACAAAAATCAAAATAATTCTAATGCATCCTCAACAAAGGTGCCTTTTTGATAGGCTCGGGTCTCGTGAGTGATAAGAAAATTGTCGGTGTAGAGTATTGCTCAGAATCGAAACCCGAACTTTATCAAACAAATTTCGGTTTAAAATAGGAGAGAGAGAGAGAGAAAGAAGGGATGAAACGACTTCTCTCCTATTTTAAAAGCGTACACTTTTTATTTAGCGAGGTAAGTGTGCATGGGTCGAACACAAGGAGGCAGAATAGAGATATCTTGATTTTTGAGTGAAAATGATCTTTTTGTGATATTTTATCTCTTCTCGAAATGAGCAGATTTTTAAGTTTTTATTCGGTTTTATATTTTTCAATTTTCTATTTAATTTTTCAAAGTGATATTTTTCAAACAATTTACCTACAATATAATAGTGAGAAATATGTGAAATATATGTGATATTATATATTAGGTTAATCGAACGAGCAACGAGCTCGAAGAAAACTCAAAAACAAATCAAGACGGAAGAGAAATTCAACAAATCAAAATACGATGAAAAAGCGACAAAAACACACAAGAATTACTGAAAAATCTTGTTAAGGTAGTTATGTAACTACCTTAAAACGATCTAGGAAAAATAGTGTCGAAAATGCGTCCAATGTTACCCTACAACATAGGGTAGAAATATATGAAACAAAAAGAAAAGTTCTGCAGTTAGGTCCTCTGTCAGGGACTGAATAGTAAAAAAAATGAAGTATTACATTTAGGTCCCCGCACGCGGACCTAAACATAATTTTTGGAAAAATCCGGACAGTCTGGACTTCTGGAGTTCTTCTGGGCGTAGTATGTAAGTTTTCCACCAATTCGGCTTGGACGGCGGAAATTAGAACGTGGCGATTGATCTGGAGCGTCCACGCCAGCCACGTGTCGGCAGACTGTAGCTCGTATGTTCTTGGGTTGTTCTTTAGGTAGTTGAGCGGTTGATGAAGGCGCCTCCTTCTCTGATTTATCGCCGTCGACTGGAGTGGTGCTTGGGCCTCCTGTAGGGCAGGAGGGGTGGCTCCTCCACCCCTCGAGCTCGCCTACATGTGAATTCGGCCGGAGGTGGCGTAGTGTGACAGAGATAGGCAGAAGAAGATGACAGTCCACTGCTCTGCTCCTGGAGCTAAGCTTGTTGGTCCTTCTTTGCTGATGATTTACATGAAGATCGAAGACTCCAAATGACTTGAGATTACTCTGGATGGTAGTTGTATCTGCAAAGATGAATGATACGTGCTCGATTTGCGAAGAAATCGGCCAACATATTATGTTTTGCTAAAAAATGTATTTCCAGAATAGATGAGAATAGGCGTAAACAATGTGGAAGAAACGATATGGAATTGAAATCAATTCAATTGTGTTTGCAAGGATCCTAAGATTTGGCATCTAAAGTGAATGATTAGGCTACCAAATTACGTAGTTAACAACGCTAATTGTGGCAAGAGGATCGAGAAAGAAAATTGCGAATATGGACGAATACCAGTGAAGTGCAGAGTGTAGGACCACTGCTGTCGTCGCTCGACGGGTCGGCTTCCTGGAGCTCCACGCGCACACGGCGGCGATGCAAGGCAAGGTTCATGCCTTGGAACTTCTCGCCGATGATCCTTCTCCCATGCGGGTCCTCTGGGCGGAGCTGTCACCTCCAGAGAGGGCGGAGCGAGGCTAGGAAGAGAGGAGGTCGGCCACTGGATCTGAGTTTTAGGTGGTTAAGGAAAAGTTAGTTGGAATCCGCCAACTTTAGAGGCATTTATAGATGGATTCCGTGGGCTTCAAGGTTGATCCATGGGTGGCAGAATAAGATGGTTGTTAGGAGATTAGAATCAAGGGAATAGATCGCCTGAAGAGTTGTATAGTGTGTGGGAAAATTTGTTGAAGATGGACGGTTGAAATAGAAGTTAGTACCGGCTTCTTGGAGAAGATGTACCAGGTGCTGACACGTGTCAGCACCTGGTTGGCCAATTGCATAAATACCATATAAATTATATAATAAATAGTAAATAGCGTTATTTTAAAAAGGTATAAAAATAAGAAATGTAAATAATTAAATTATCTAATTTATAGAATAATTACTTTTTATAAATAATAATTATAATATGAAATATAAATATTATTTTATTAATTAAGTATAGATAAAAAGGTTCTGGATTTTTTATTTAATAAAAAAATAATTAAATATTAATTTTATATTTTTGTAATTATTCGAGTAATAAATAAAGGCTATATGAATTTTTAGGAATTTTAATAAATTAATTAAAATATATTAATAAATACATGTATAAGTTTACCAGTTCATTTTTATTTATAAATTAGGGTTTTGAATTTTATTAAAATAATAAATAAGCTCCAAAAATTCTGAAATAAATTATGACGAAATACAATATCATGAAAATAATTAGAAATTATAAAATAAAAAAATTTTAAATAGTGTGTTCTACATAAAATAAATAGCTCAGAAACCCCATTGTCATTAGGTCCCAAAATTGACTTTTTTCAAACAGACTCCGAATTCAATGAAACCACCTCTACTAATTAGAGAATATTATTTTATGATTTAAAGGTGAGTAGAGTGAAATTGGAGTTCGTATGAAGAAGTTATGATGTTCAGAAGTTGAGAATTTGACAATTTAAAAGTAGAAATTCTTGGTATAAGTACAATATAATATTTTTAACTTATTTATATATTTTTATATACATTTTTAGATAAAATTAGGAAAAGAGTTTGGTAAAAAATAAGTATGTATGAATTAATTAAAATCAATGAAATTTTGTATTTATTTGATAAATAGTGAGAAGTGTGTGAAGTGTGTCTTGATTTATTTTTATGGTTTTCTTTCCTTGTCTCCCCCTACTTATTGGTTTGTCGACCAATCCATACTGACTTGCTCTCGGGGGTTAGGTTACAAATATACCTTGCAGTTATATTTTTATTTATAAGTCATTGTATATATATACATATTTACAATCTGCCTTATTTTCTTTTCTTTATTCTTTATTTATTTACATGTTTTTGATGCTTAAAAGTGCATTTTTATTCATGAATGGAATTTGAATAAAATGTGAGAATTATTGAATATTTACATGTATTTGTTAAGGGTTTTAAGACAAAATACGATAGAAAAGTTAATGCATCATGGATTCATCAATCAACTGGAGGGTGTAAGGGATCCACGAAGATCAAATTAAAATAACTCCAGTCAGCCATCTCCGAAACAAAGACGATAATCGAGAGAGCACGAGGGTGAAGTCAAAAGATGTGGAGAAAAAGGCGTAAATGCGCAGAAGGATCTAGTATGTACACAAGCAATCAAACACAAAACAAAGCCCCCAATTCACCAACTCAATGCATTGTTAAGACTGTGAAGGTTCAGTCAATTATGTTGTCAATTTTCAAAGTTTGGTGAGAGCCCAATGCTCCCAGGAGATTGTCCCAATCTCACAACTAGTTTTTCCCAACCAGTATGGGTGCGAACCGTTTACCAGCTACCCGATCTGCCAACTCTACTAAGGAAGTCTCGGACCGATTACTGGCTACTCGGTGAAGTCCTCACTGGAGAACAACTAATCACAAGACAATAGTCTGAAGAGAGTTTGGGCGTGGCTCTATCCTAGTGTGCGGGTCGGTCTCTTGCTGCAGATACATCAAACAAGGCGGGGGGTACTCTCCCTAAAATAATTATTTTTCCTTATGTTTATTTTAGGGTCGAGTTTCCTTTAACAATCCTGAATTTTAGGTAGTTATCACTTGGTTTGAATATTTTCAATGAATTTCCTATCGAGTGTCCAATTTCCTTTTTAACTTATGTGAGTGAAAACAAGGAAGGAGACTAGAAATGCCAATGTGCGATTAACACAATGATGCATGCAAGGGTTAGAGATGCTTACCTTGTCGCCGGCACTCTACATGTAGGGTGATCCGCGCAGAATTTAAATATAGAAAAATATAATAACCTATATGCAAATGCAAGCAAAACGTCCTAACAATAACTTCTATTAGAGGGCAAGTACAGGTTAATTTGATTAAGTACAAATTACGCTCTATTCTATAAGTACAGAAAATCTTGTTTAGGGCTTTGGACCTAATAAATTACCTTGCTCAAGAAAACTAATTAAAGCAATCAATAAGTGGCTTACGAAATCCGTGTGAAACAAATAAAAATAAGATAATGAAAACAAAATCGGTGAGGTCTACCAAGTACGCCAGCACTTGGCGAAACAGACCCCATAACAAATTAATGTTCATTTACAAGAGTTCAAATGCTAGAAGAGAGTCTATTTTTTGCTTGATCTCCTTCAATTCTTCCTCTCCTTCTCTCATGCTATCTTGCGGCTCGGTGAAGAATCAAGCCGCCTCTACTTCACTTGGGTGCTTCGGCTCTCCTAGGATCGTCTCCTTCACTCCGCGGGCCCTCGCTTGAAAAAAAGAACGAAAGAATGTCTAAGAAACACAGTTATAAAATATAAGCAGAAAAAAGAAAAAAAATGAAATAAAACAGTAAATATGAATAATGGAGTGAATATGGACAAATATGAACAAATATGTACAACCAAGGATAGCAGGTCAAAAGAGAAACCAAACTATCCTCGTCGTGCCTCCCCGGCAATGGTGCAATTTTATTAACATGCTTTTCAAGGGTTTTAAATTAATCTAATCAAACATCAACAAACAAATTTATTTTTTCTTTCTCAAACCGAAAATTAATTACAAGAATAATGAAGCAAGAGAAAATCTTGCTACATATTTACTTGTATAGCAATAAGATCGAACTCAGAGAGGATACAATTCCTGAGGGTTATTCAAATAATCGAAAAATCAATTAAAAGAAATTGAGAATCTCAAATGCAAACTATCCTGGTTTTTTTGAATTTTTTATCTTTTTAATTTTTAAATTTTCCTATTTTTATATTTTTGTATTTCTCATTTTTTTATGATCTTGATTTTTGCAATTTTTTTTCAAAAATATGATTTTCAAAACTAATTAATGCACAAAAGAAAAGCAATTTTTTTATTTTTCAAATATAACAATAATGCTCGAAAATATCCAAAGATTTTTTTTTGTATTTTTATGAATTTTTTAGTCTTTTTGTAATTTTTTAGAGATTTTTAGATTTTTTTAGGATTTTTAAAATGAATAGAAACAAGGGAAAATGCAAACAATTAGAAAACATGAATATTTTTCAATTAAAAATAGGAAATAAATGCAAAAATTATGAAAATGATTTTCCTTAAAAACTATAGAAACATTCTACAAACAGGAACTAAAATCACATTTTTTATTTTTCAACAATTTCATGTATTTTTTAACATTTTTAGTATTTTGCAATTTCTTTTGGGTTTTATAAATAATTAATGCATGAATTTTGTACAGAAATTAAAACACACCAAAAGAGAATTTATATGATTTTTTGGAATCTTCGAAGCATTATTCGAATTTTTAGGATTTTTCAAAGTTCGAACAGGGAAAAATGACTTGTTTTTTAATTTTTAATAATAATAGATGATTATAAAATGTAATGCAATATTACTACATATAGAACAACAAAGTAGGAGATAACTCTAATTTGTTTAGAATTTATTGAGCACAAATGTTATTTAGTCTAATAGGGAAAACATACAAAATTAATGTACGGAAATGAAGGTCTAAAATGCAAATGTTCAAAGTTTTAACATTAAATTATAACAAAAATAGCTTGCAAGGCATAAATTGCAAATTACCTAGGAAGGGCAGCATCGCTCGTGATGGTTCTGGCAGGCAGGGATGTTTTTGCAGTTATGGAAATATATAGGAGAATTTCTACAAAATTTCCAAAAGTTTTTAATAATCCCTAGGGTTTATTTGTCTTCTTCATTTCTTCTCGCGCAAGCCAAAGGGGAAGCACGCCGCCCCATTTCCTTCTCCGTGCGAAAGGGGCGGTTGACGGTGGGAGACAACGCAAGAGTCTTCTGTGAAACGCGTGTGAGGATGGAGAGGCGGTGGATGGTCACGGTGGTTCCAGGAGAAGGTCGGCGGGCGCAATGGTGATCGATAGGTGGCGCTCGCGTGTAGGCGGTCCTTGGTGGTGACAGTTTTGAGATTATGGCGGAGAAGCACACGAACTAGCGGTGGGGCCGCGGGCTCGTAGCGAAGATACTGGAGACACACGCCCAGCTTGACGGAGGGCTGCGGTGGAGTTCCACGTGGTGCAGGAGATGAAGATCTGTGATAGAGCGGCCTCGCACGACGGTTTTCTTCGTGCTGGCAGTGCGACGTGCGGTGGCGACCTACGGAGGAGGAGCGGTGTGGCAGACTTGAAAGTAGGCGGTGGATGACGGCGTTTGGAGAATGGGTTGGCCGATGGTGGGAGCTCGATGCGACGATGGAGATGATCGTGCGGGCGGCTGGCGTGCTCCTGTGGTGGAGGAAGGGCGGCAGGCGCTGCCTGCGGGCTGGATAGGCGGCGCCTACCGCGTTGTTGTTGTTTTTTATTTTTTTTGTAAAATAGTAACAAAGATTTTTTTATTTTTTTAAATAGAAACCGTAGAAATCCTTTTTTATATTTTTATATTATTTTTGTAATCTTTTCTTTACTCCTACAAAACAACCGTCAGAAAGAAACTATATTTTTTATTTTTTCATATACAGATGAGGACGCGAGCATGATGACTCGATCCCAAAATCAAAACAGAATTCATGAACAGGGATCCGACAAAAAATGATGAATGGATCCGGATCTCCGACCACCGTATGTGGTCAGAGGTGGTAGATTATGTGAGATAGAACGTGAACGTGAAGGGATCGAGAATGTGAGATGAAAAATTGACTCGAATTTAGAATTTTTGAAGAATGATTGACTATGATTCTTGCATCCAAAACTCACGATCTTTCTTTTAGCTTATATATATATATATCGTTTTTCGGATAAGTTCTACGAACTAAAAAAATGACGATGAAATTAAAGGTCTGAAAATTAGACTAAGATTAACCTAGATTAGAAACGAGAAAAATGATGGATCTCACCTTAATAGCTGTGGAAACCGTTATTGCCTCGACGAAGGCTGGCTCACTGTCACCGGATGGCTCGGAGCTCGGAGGCTAAGACCCTTATGCAACAAGATGGCTCTCAAAGAATGGGCTCCTCTCACCAAAGATTGATCAAATCAAAATGAGGGAGGAGGAGCCATATAAATAGAAAAGAAAAGAATTTGAAATTCAAAATTTGAAAAGAGATAAAGGTAATGAAAAATTTTGAAATGAGATAGAGATAAGAAAGTAATTTGTGTTAAAATTATTTATATAAATTATTTATTTATTTTTATTTTCATAACTGCATTAAATTTAATAATAAATTTAAAAATTTTTATTTTTTGTGGTGGTTATTTAGGAATATCAACTATATAGATATACTATATTCATATGGTGCTATACATAGTTAACTAAGGAAATTATTGTTTTTTTATGTTTTTTTTATTTTTTAAAATATTTAGTAAAAATAGTTACAAATATTTAGAAATACAATATGTACAAATAAATATTTAGAAATAAAATTGCACAAATCACCCTTGAAAACCGTCTTTCAAACTGTAACTCCAAAAATTATGAAACCACAACCATTTTAAAGAAAATTTAATTTAGAATACAATGGAAGTATGTATTGTTCCATTTGAGTTCATATGGAGCCGAGATTGGTCTTTCAATTATCGCTTAATGGCTTTTTCTGGATGTGGTTACTTATATTTTGCACATGATTTTGTTTTGCATACATTTTTATTATTTAGAAAATATTTTTATTTACAACTTTTGTTTTGAAAATTATAAATTTGAGGTCAATTCATGTACAAAAAAAATAGTGTAAGTATACAAATATTTACAACACATTTTTTTGGATTTTCTGATTAAGGACCCTATCTCCCCCGACTTTATTCCTGGTCGATCAGGTCAAGTCTTGACCTTCTCTCAAAGTTCGGGTCAGCATGTATCTATTACATATATACAATCTTTTTTTCTTTTATTTTCTTTAATTTTCCTTTATTTATTTATTTATTTGATTAGGTTAAAATAGAAATAAGTGTACAATATCTACAGCAGATGCAAGTTAGTATGAATACGAAGTTAGTATTATATACATGTGTTTTATAAGGGATTTTAAGCTAAAATAAATGAATAAAGATGATGAAATGCAGATTCATCACACAATCCCCTTAGTGACCATGAAGTTGCTCTTTTCCCATGATAGTACTAGGTCGACTTCATGGCATTTCTAAAGTACTCTGTCCAAGTGCTCGAGACAGGAATCGAAGCTGTCACCATAGACGAAGAAATCGTCCCTAAACACCTCAAGATAGCAGTCTACCATCTCGGCGAAAACTGCAAGCATGCATCTTTGGAATATCGCTGGGGCGTTACACAATCCAAAGGGCATTCTTTTGAAAGCATAAGTGTCGAACAGTTAAGTGAAGGTTGTTTTCTCTTGATCTTCAAGGGCGATTGCCACTTGGTCGTACCCGGAGTACACAAACAGAAAGTAGAAGAAATCATTGCCATTCAGTCTTTCCGACACTTGATCAATGGACGACAAGGAGAAGTGGTTCTTCGTAGTTGTTGCATTTAAGCAGCAGTAGTCAATGCATACATGCCAAGATGTCTGTACTCGAGTAGATATCTCCTCTCCTTTATCATTTGTAACCGTAGTAAGCCCTTACTTCTTCGGAACTACGTGCAGTGGGCTCACCCATTAGGAATCAAAGATGGGATAAGTAAAGTCTGTGTCATACCATTTCGTGATTTCCTTCATGGCGATGTCCCTCAGCTTTGGATTCAATCTTCTTTGAAACTTGCAGGATGGCTTCACATCTTTTTCCAAGTAGATGTGGTGTGAGCACAGGGTAGGATTTATCTCACGAAGATCTGAAACATGACAACCAAGTACCTTAAGGTTTTTCTATAGAACCTCGAGGAGTCGAGATTCTTGTTCTAGGGTCAACCTGTTGTTGGCGATGACTGGATACATGTTTTCTGCACCCTCAAGGAAAGCATACTTCAGGCCTGCTGGAAGTGGCTTTAGTTCCGGCTCTGATCTGGCCGGCTTCTCGGTCACTTCTGAAACGGTGCTAGTTGGAGGATGCTCTGCCTGAACTTTTGTAGGATTGCTGACCTCAGTGTCCTGTTGAGATTCTAACAATGTGCCGAATGGATTTGTAATGAAATCATTGTATTCGGGCTGGAGTGAATCATTGAAACTAAAAAGATGCATCAACAAATTGGAATCTGTCTCACAAATGTCCACGGAGCTTGCGTCGACTGTGCTTTCACGGGCATCCTCTAGAGAGGATTTCATGTGTCCATGGATCATTCAATGAGGATGGTGTATCTTTGATTTCTACAATGAAGTCATAGTCTGCTTCAGACGGTACGACATCACCCTTATTAGTTATGACATTGGACTCACTGATCATGTTTATAGTAATTATGTTATTGTCCAAACTGAAGGTGATCATTCCAAACCCATAATCAACCATGGCGTATGAAGTATGCAGGAATTACCAGCCTAGGATAATAGGAGTCTGGAGTAAGGGTGTTGGTGAGTCCCTATTAAGGACAATAAAATGAACTGGAAACTACATGTCCTACACTTGACGAGTCTGAAAATGCCCAGTTTAATTGTCATAAATTAGCGTTTGAATTTGATGATGGATATGTCGTTGTAATTACGTCGGGAATTTGAAATCGGTCAAGAAATAACCACAAGAATTTATCAATTTTTAATCAGAGTGATTTTTAGTTTATTTTACTTCGGCAAGTCCCAAGGTCGAACTCAAGGAGGCAAAGGAACAACTTTGTATTTTGTCTATCAAAGTTCGTGCACGATTTTCAAGATGATATTTTTTGTATTTTCAATGCAATTTGGGATGCAAAAATGCAAATTAGGCCAATTTTAGGGACTAAAATGTAAAGATCAATCAAACGTTGTTCGAAAAAATATGAAACTTGGCCAGATGTTAATTATGATGGAATGAATGCACTGTATTTTTTTTGTAATTTTTGGATGCAAAATATATATTTATAAATTTATGAATACAAACATAGTGAATTTCAATTATTAATTATAATAAATATTAAACCTATTTATTTTAAAGAGAAAAAAATATCCGAGATCTATCACTAGGTGATTGATCTCAGGAAAATCCTAAACCTTTAAAACCCTCGATTTAATACTTATTAAAAATTAAAGATTTAAATATGCAAAATTATTTTTATAGGACAAATCATGCATGCAAATGCAATTCTTTTTGGGCACGATGTAACATACATTTAATTCTATAATATATGATTTTTAGGTAATTTTCGAAGCTACGGTTAATTACTTATGAATTTTGAGGCATGGAATGGGAAAAATATGCAATTTTCCACAAAAACAATAATTAGTAATTATCCACAGACCATGAAAATATCACAAATATGCCATGATGAAGAGAATATAAAATGATGCAAAAATGAGATTCAAAACAAGGGGGAACATAGGGGTCTATTTGCAATTACAATAAAAAAATAAAATAAAAGAGATGTAGAGCAGGGACTAAGGCGTAATTACAAAATGTTGGGGGAGATTTTGCAAATTTCCACGAAGTCACGTGCAGCGCACGTGCTCCTAGGGAGTCGGGGGTGAATCTGTAATAAGGCTGGTCTCCCAGGGGGTCCTTGCAAAAGTTCCCCCAGCGCACGTGCTCCACACGTGTGTGGCGGTCTTGGGCCTCGTGCCTGACTTGTTGGCGACAGATTGGAGATGGGAGGCGGTGTCGTTCGGTGGTCGTGCTCCTTCTGTGGAGAAGCCACGTGCTCCAGTGGTCGGTGGAGGAGCGACGAAGGTGGAGGCGGTGACTTGCAGCGAGGGGAGCCGAGGCGGGGGTGGGGGTCCGGTGGTAATCATCAAAGCAGCATGTGAGGGGGGTCGGTGGTTGGGCGGCTGAAATCGATGGCGGTGGAGGAGTGGCGGAACACAAAAGATGCATCTTGGAGTAGGTTCTAGCGTGGGGGAGGAGATATCCGTTGGCGGTGAGATTGATGTTGGGTCGTTGGTGTCTCAATGGCTAAGGTCGAAGCAAGGCAGGGGCCGCCGCGGGTGTGGCTCCACAATGGCACCGTAGGAGGGGAGCGTCAGATCTCGTCAATGCAAGGTGGGAGACCAGAGCTGTCACCTCCGGTGCCCTCCTCTTGGATGCTATGTAGGGTAATAGACGGATGAAGGGAGATGAGGGTGGCACTGGGGTTAAATAGTGCGAGGGGTGGCAAACATGGAAAGATGGCAGCGAGGTTCTGAACAAGGATCGTGATCGTTGATTGGATATCGTGGAGTGGCAACAGGATTAATTGAAGACTCATGAGGGTGATTGATCTGGGACGAGATACATGAGGGGTGGCGATCGGCGGGCCGACCATAGATGGAAGTTGGTGTCGATTGAGGAAGAAGTCGAGCACGTGTTGGGCGCCTGTGCTGTGGGGCACGTGACTAGCACATGCAGAGGATATATTTTTAATAATTTATTTTTTATTTATTTTATTTTTATTATTTTTTATTTTTAATAAAATAAACAAAAAATAAGGCTAAAAATGGGTGACATGTGGCGGCTCCAGGAACTGCCACGTGTCAGCCCCACGAAAATTGAAAAATACAATCATAAATATGTAAAAAATAGTAAATTACCTCGGATCGAAAAAATTCCTTTTATATGTTACTCGTCTCGATGAGATCTATAACTTTCATGAAGAGACCAAAACCAAAATTGATCATTTGCATAAAGTGATATTTTTGGGGTATCTCAAATACATAGAATACCTTGATTTTTGTGTTTTATATTTTTCCTCATTTTTAAACCAGATAAAAATCTGGAAAAAATATGATAAAATCAAAGATAAATATTTACACATTACTCTATTTTTTGGATTTTTATAATTAAGAAAAAGAATAAAATAAAACATGAAAATTATAATTTTTGTATCTTCAGTTTGTGAAGACTCGGACTCAGGTAGTTTCTTCGATTTCAAGCTCAGATTGGATTTGGATTTGGATTTTTACGCATTTAATAAAGCTTTGATCAAAGAAAACAAATGAAAATGAAATAAAATAAAATAAGCTAATTATGTACATAAAATAATAGGTAAAAAATCGTTGAAATACAAAATGTACAAAAGAGGCACAAAATCCAACTTTCACATATGGGCTCCGATTCATTTGAACTTCGTCTTGTTTTGAAGGTATTTGAATGTACATTCCTTCAAAAGTGTGGAGGATCAAAACAGACACTGGATGGGGAAGATATCAAGGTTTTAGTCTGGAAATCCTAGAACTAGGGTTTGGGTTTCTGGTCTACTTATTTCAGTTAGTGATTTTTTTTGTATTTTTCATTTATTCTTGTTATTGTTATGTACACAATGGATGTGGTTTCGGGTCATTTGTAGTTAGCATGAATTAGTTAAAAATCAAGGAAGTTAGGCTTTTTTTACAGGTTATTTTGGCTAGGATTTTAGCCTTCTTATTCTGTGCAATTATGAGTGATACAATGCAATTATTATCAAAACATGCATGAATTCTAATTATGCAGATTACGTGAATAAATGCCAATGAATTTTAGGCATTTGAGTCTAAGATTCATCATCCCCTTATACTTGAACCATGCTCGTCCCTGAGCATCAAAAGAAATGCAATGAGGTGAAATAAGATAGGGTTCCATACCAAGACCATGAGCTGAAGTTTAAAATGGAACCAGACCTAACCTTTGGATTATTAGTGTCGCGAAACTTCTGTGAGACTTAGAATTTTGAAATCAACAGCCTTCAAGTTCTACACATCATTTTCACAGTTTCGGCTCATAAGCAATCTTAGAACAATCCTCCTCCCAAAGCATACCCCATGAACAATGAACAATCAACTCATGTATGTGAAATGTTTTAGCTCTTCCCATCCAAAATGCCAGACTACCATGCAAATCTCCTCTCCAATAACTCATCCTCAGGGAGTCAGGTATTTCCTTCTATGGTCTATCGTGTTGTGTTGACAATCGAATAGAGGAGAAAATTAGAAGAAAGAGAAAAGAACTGGGGGTGACCAGTGTAGACACCTCTCCCTGTGTAGCCGGCCAGTTTAACCAAGTCTCCACCAAGATCTGCAGGTTTTCTTGAAGCTTGGACCTTTTTTGGTCAAACGTTTATTTGGTAGTGGCTTCTTTGTATTTGGATTTTTGGTGGTTCTGCTTAGATCTTGTTGTGCCCATATGGATATGGAATCTTTTTTTCTGTACATGTCTTGGGGTCTTAGAAAAAATTGTGCCCAGTCATCCATCCCTTTTTCGAAGTTTATTTCAACCCATACTCCGATCTTTAGATGTCCATGCTACCAGAAAGGAAACTCACACAGTCTTCCAATACCCCATCTGAGTTTAGGTAAGTGCATAGTGCGAGAGTACAAATTACTTCCTTATTCCATAGTCGTGCCCAGAATGAAGAGACCAAGTTAGACGTTAAGAGTCAAAAGCTGCACATTGTCATGTGGAACTCGAAGAATTAAGTCAAAGTCCTAAAGCTTGTAAAATCCTATTTCTTAGTGAAGTTCCTCTGAAAATTAGGTGGATTAAGGTCATGTCCAGACCTCTCAGTTTCTGCTCATAACTCGACTCAGAACCAAGGACTTTTCACAAATGTAAATGCATGCAATACTGGATGAAGTGCAGAAATGCAAACACTTTCTTTTCTTTTCTTTTTTTAATGCAAGGAAATTTTTTTATGCATAAATGAATAAGAAGCCACTTTTTCACAATTTTTGGTTTGACACAGTCAGTGTTAGTAGCAAAACTCTTTTCTTGTTTTTTTATGTTAATTACCCACCCCTTAAATACATATAGACTTATGCGAAAGTAGGATCTATGGGTAAAATATATATACATTTTGTATACATCCCCCAATACTTAGTGAGTGTTGTGTCCTCAGAGCACAAGAAGCATAAAGAAGACATAGCTCAGACTAAGCGTAAGAGAGTAAGAAAAGAAAAAGATGTATCGGCCCACCCTCCTATACTTAGACTATGAAAAATGTAAGTATAGAAGGAGAGAGAAAATGATGCAGTCAGTACAAATGGGCATCGGTTCCCTCTATACTTATGCTCTAGTCGGCCTAAGTACGGAAGAAGGTGGACATGATAGCGAGAAGGAGTTGATGAGGAGAATGGTATGTAGATATGGCATCGGTCCCCCCCTATACTTAGGCCTTGGCCTAAGTAGAGGAAAAAGATATACAAGGAGACCGATGGGGTCGGGAGGGAGGGTGGGTGTCGAGTCCGAAAATGCTGCTTCTAAGAAGATGTTTTTATTTGTTGTGCGTTGTAGGCGGCAATCGGAATCGGTCAAGAAAATAACCACATAAAATGTTCTTCAATTTTATTAATGTGGTTTTAAGTTTATTTTACTTGGCCAATTCCCAAGATTGATCACAAGGAGGCAAAGGAACAACCTAGAATTAAGTCTATCAAAATTTGTGTGCGGTTTTTGAGGCGGTCTTTTTTTTTGAATTTTCAATACAATAAAGGGTGTTACATGCAATTTTGGCCTATTTTAGGGACTAAAATATAAATTTCAATCAAACGACGTCTGAAAAACGTGAAATTTGGCCATGAGGCAAAATATGATGAAATAAATGCATTATAATGTTTTTGGAATTTTTGGATGTAGTATGTTTTTTTTATGGAATTTTCAATGCAAACAAGATGAATTTCAATATTTAATTTTGATAAATATTACACCTACTTGTTTTCAAAGATCAAAATTATCTAAGATCTATCACTAGGTGATTGATCTCAAAAAAATCCTGAACCTCGAAAATATGAGAACTAATACCTATTAAAAATTAAATATTGAAATATGCAAAATGATTTTTACAGGGCAAAGTATGCGTGAAAATGCAATTCTTTTTGGGCACAATGTCAAGCACAATTAACTCTAGAATATTTGATTTTCACGGATTTTTAGAGCAACGGTTAATCATCTATGAATTTCAGAGCACAGACTGGGCAAAATATGTAAATTTTCACAAAACAATTCTTTACTAATTAACCATCAATCACACAAATCTCTACAATATGTCAAAATGTAGAGAATTGATTAACAAACATCAAACAAACATCATGCTATTTTTGAATTAATAAAATAATGTAAAGAAGAGGTTTGAAACGGAGGAAGAACACAGGGGTACAGATGCAATAGATAAATAAAATAATAAATGCAGTGGGGGTTTGTCTGTAATTACCAATACTCGGGAGGGCACCTTTGCAAAATTTCTAGAGGGGCACGTGCGTGGCACGTGCCCTCTGGAGGCAGGGGCTTTGGCGTAATATGAAGAAGGACCGAGGCTGTTTCTATAAAATGCCCACGGGTCACGTGCATAGCACATGACCTTGGGCTGACGTCAGCACTGACGTCTTGCTGACGTTGGTGGCCTGGTCGTGGGGATCGGCGGAGGAACCCAGGATGCGGCGGAGCGGCGTCGAAGGTGGACTGAGTCGGTAATGGCTATGAGGGCCGACCACCGGTGGGCTGCTGCCGTGTGGCGGAGCGGTGTCGTTGTGGCGGCGAAGGGCGTCGACCGGCTCGGCCAAGGCGGAGGGAGGCCGAGTCGCTGTTGGCTGGCGAGCGAAGTCAGAGCGGAAGACGTGTCTCGGAGCCCCTGAGAGGAGGTGTAGCCGATGTCCGGTGAAGTAGCTTGCGGTGGTCGTCGAAGAAGATGATCGGCGGAGTGGCTTTGAAGTCGTCGACGATGGCGAGGAGCGGAGGAGGTGGTGGCGCGAAGCTCCTGGGTGAGGCGTAGTCTATGGCGTTGGAGGTGGACCAAGGCGGAGGTGGCGTAGTTGGTGGAGACGTAGGTGGTGGTCGGACGACGTTGGTCCAAGGGCCGACACACGGCCGACGGACGTCGGGGAAGATGGCGGAGTCGTTGGCGATGAAGTTCGATGAAGCAGTGGCTCAACGGAGATACCCGTAGCAGAGCAGCTGGCTGGGGAGGCGCTGTAACGAAGCTCGAAGGCTTCGGATCTCGCCGCAGGTTGGGATGGCGTGCTTGGAGATGTCACCTATGGCGGGGGGCCTCTCTTCTCTGATGTAAATCGGCGGATGGTCTTTGGAGGTCGGCGGCGGAGGTTCTTAAATAGGCGCTTGGGGGTGGCCAGACATGGAAACGAGATGATTGATTTGGGGGAAGATCGGATCGCGGGGAGTGATTTGGCGGCGCGAGATTTTGGAGATCGGGGACGAGTGGTCGGAGATCGCGAGAAGGGCGGCCGGTCGATATTTGCGGGATGTGATTGGAGGTGATGGTCGGCGAGAGATGGCGGAGAAATCAGGAGGCGTGGGCGGTGGTGCGCCAAAAGGGGAAAGGTGGACGGATGAGGAAGACAAGCAGTGGTCGTTCGATCGGTCGAGATCGGACGACCACAATATTAACACATGGCGGAGTGATGAGGGGCTAAGGGCGAGCACATACGGAGCATGTGCCTGGGAGCACGTGCGACGCATGTGCGTCCCTTTTAGTTTTTATTATTATTTTTTAATTTTTTATATTTATTATTTTTTAATAAAAACGAGTTTAAATAAGCCCAAAAATGGCTGACACGTGACGGCCCCAGGTGCTGCCACGTGTCAGCACCAGAAAAATCAAATAATAAATAGCTTGTAAAATCAAAATAAAATAGTAAATGACATCGGATCAAAAAAGTTTCTTCACAAAAATTGCTCGTCTCAATGATATCTACAACTTTTATGAATACATGAAACCAAATTCGATCATTTGCACAAAGTGGTATTTTTGGGGTATCCCATGTACATAGAACACCTTGATTTTGGTGTTTTGTAATATTTATGTCATTTTTAGATCAGATAAAAATCCGAAAAAATATGATAAATCAGAGATAAAATAATTACACATTAATCTAATTTTTCTGGATTTTTATTAATTGATAAAATTTGTACATAAAATAATAGGTAAAAATCGTTAAAATAAAATATACAAAAGAGGCCCCAAAATCCAACTTTCACATATTAGCTCTGATTCACTTGAACTAGGTCTTGTTTTGAAGGAAATTGAATGTTCATTAGTTCAAAAAGTGAGTATGATCAAATCGGACACTGGATGGGGAAGATATGTGGGGTTAGTCCGGAAATCCTGAAACTAGGGTTTGGGTTTTTGGTCCATTTATTTGGGTTAGTGATTTTTTTGTATTTTTCATTTATTCTTGTTAGTGATATGTACACAGTGGAGGTGGTTTTGTGTTAGTCGGAGTTAGCATGAATGAGTTAAAAATCAGGGAAGTTAGGCTATGTACATGTCATTTTGGCTTGGATTTTTGGCTTCTTATTTTGTGCAGAAATTAGTGCTAAAATGCAATTCTTATGAAAACATGCATGAATACTAATTATGAAGAATATATGCCTAAATGTTCTTGTTTTTGAGGGATTTGAGCTTAATAAATGAGATTTAGAGTGATGAATCTGGATTCATCAGTGGGTAGCCGATGATTAAGGTAGTTTTAAGCCGATCTTTTTGTGAGCCTGTGGCGGGAGATTGTAATGATAAGAAGGAGATGAAGCATATGATTCCCAACCATTATCAGTGTCATCCTCAGAGAAATCATGCTGGAGAGTAGATGAAACATATGAATCAGATGAAAGATAACTATCATCGGAGTTATCCTTAGAGGAATAGTATTTGAAAGTGGAGGAACTCAGGATATTCTTATTTTTTAGTTGCTTCAGTTGTTTTCTCAGAGTTCGTTCCTTCTTGGGATCAAACGATTCTTCCTTGGATGATGAATACTCTGAAGCACCAGTCTCAGTCAGCTCATAAGAAATTATTTTGGTATATTTTATGAGACCAGGAGAATCAGCTTTGGTTGAATAATAGTTAGGAACGAGAGTCATCCTACGAGAGTCGAAGCTTGGATACTTGCGAAGATAGGGTTTAGGAACTGTCGAACAAACCTCACTCATGTAGATTTCCCTTTCCAAACAAGATGAGGGATCATCAGACGATTCCTCTTCCGGAAGGTCGAAGGTGACTTTCTTTTTAGATGAAGGAGCAACCATTTTGTTCCGTGAAGGTGTTGGTCATGGGAGTGAGGTGTTGACACATGAGTCTCCAGATGAATAACCATAGAAATTTTTCTCCTTGGTCAGTGTATGTCACGTGTATTTGTTGTTAGTTGTTTAATGTTAGTGCACTCCTGAGTTGGATTGAATTAGTCATGGTAGTCAAAGAAGGTTAACTCAGAGTGAGCCCATGCATATGTCTCAGGATCATATAAGAAACACTATCCATGGTAAGAGCAGCGAGAAATGGAACAGTGGGGAGAGTCTCTGCATGCTCGGTCTGACTTGATGTTGGTGCATTCCTGTGTCGGGTTGATTTGATCAAGGTAGTCGGAGAAGGTTTCGGCCGACTCAAGGTGAGCCCATGCATTTGTCTCAGGATCATACGAGTCATATATTCGATTTTCCAAGGTGAGAGCAGAGGGAAATGGAACAGTGGGGAGAGTCTCTAAACCAATAGTCTCTTCAATAGTTGTTATCTCAGGTGTAGCAGCGGGGTAGGGCTTTTCTAACGTTTCGTGGTTATGGTTGTTGATGGCTTCGTGGGTTACCTTAGAGAATCGTGATTCCTCAAAGACTAGTTGAGATCGAAGTGCTTCCAGTGCTGTAAAATTGATTTCCCGAGTCTGACACTCAATAATTGTGTTAGCCAATGTGAAGAATGGCTTTTCGAGAATGATCGGAGACTGGGTGAATTCTTCTTGATGCTCAATATCAATGATCATGAAGTCTATTTTGACCGAAGCACCTTGGAACGTAACAATGACTGAAGTTGTTCCTCTCATCCACTTTATCGATCGATCAACCAGTTAAATGATCTCTCTTATCTTTCTGATAGGCCCAAGTTTGAGTTTGTCAAATACAAAGGGCGGGAGGATATTGATTGGTGAGTCATCAACGATTCAAGCATGGGTACATATGGTGTCTTTAATTCCACAGTCAAATCTGACCAACCTCTTCACTATATGGCTCTTGGTTTTTCTCCTCAACACCAAGGAGGTGGCCATTGACAAGATATGTCTTTTAGTCTTTATTATTATCCTGCCCGACTTTCTCATCATTAATTTTTTCTTTACAAATCCTTTAAGGTCGAGGAACTGTTCAGTGACCTGTATAAAGGGAAGCTAAAAAATCGGTCTTTTCTCCAGTTCTTCCCTTAGAGCAAGATCCAAATTCTTTAAATATTCTTCATTTTCAATTTTTATGTATTTTTCTGTATTTTCATTTTTTTGGGTGTTTTTGAATATTTCAATTTTTTGGTATTTCTGTGTGATGTGTGGATGTGGTGTTTTCCATAGATTATGAGGAGCTTAGATAATCCGAGTCAAAGTCATCCCTAGGGGAGTAATATGCAGAAGTGTCACTGTCAGAGTAGTCCCTAGGGTAATTGTTGTCTGGGGGTTTCTTAATATCCTCAAAATTTTCAACATGAGATCCAATATTTTCCTCATCCATTTTTATACTCGAGCTACCATGGAGTGAAATTAGTTAGTCAGTGAACTTTCTAAATTTACCCTCCATTAAATCATATCTCTTATTCATCATCGAAATATCATCCTCGAAAATCTTTTCATGATAATCATCAAAGCAGTCGGTGTATGTTCTTGTTTTTGAATTTGAAATTCAGTAATTTCATCTTCCATTTTCCTGTATGAGCTGAGAGGAGATTCTCTTAGATTATCCCTTATATGATTGTCATTTTCTGAAAATTTATCATCAAAATTTATAAAAGGAGTCTGCTCAGTGGAAGGATTTTGCGGGAATCTGTAGGTTTCATACTCAGCATACCGTGACTCATGCATGCAATGCTGGTTTGAGTAGAGTCTACTTCCATGGTCAAGATTGATCATATCCCAAAACAATGGAGTCATACAGGGTGCATATGTTTCAATATCATATGTTTGGTCCTCTGCTTGTATAGACTGATCAAAGGAGTGGTATTCCAGTTGGTCAATGGGGATTTGATCGCTATGGTCAATCCACTGTGGTAGATAATTAGGTGTGTGCCTCTCCTTACGGTTTGATTGATCTATCATATTATTCCCTAAGGTCCAGTCCGATTGTATTTCTGTGAATTTTGGACTTATCCCAACAAGATCGTGAGGAAATGATGAAGGTGAGTGGATCTGGTCTCTCGACCAATCATGAGTCGCAAAAGTGATTTGTTCTTGAAATGGTTCATTAATTTCAGTGAGAAACCAGGAATAAGATGGTTCAGTCCACGATGGTTGTTTCTCAGGAGGTCGAGGTGAAAAATATGAGGTTGTGGTGACTTTGATCGGATGATTCGAGTAGAGTGGCTTGGAATTTATCGAGGAGGTTGGATTCATCCGAGAGAGAGAGTATCCTACAAAATGTTGGAGGATTCTGGAAAGAAGAGGGTTTAGACGAATTGGGCCTGACCGAGACAAATTTATTTTCATAATATAGATCAGATGGGTACTCGAACCTTTATCTAGTATTTCTCAAAGGAGGTTGACGATGAATCGACATGGTTGATCTCGGTGCAAGTGCATAGGATATTCAAAACAAATTTTTATAAAGGAGATTGATGCCACAAATGTGCGGCTTTTGATCTTCAAAATCGGTTCACGCACACCAATACAAACACAAAACAAACCCCAGGTTCACCAAATCACATAATGAAGCCCCAAGAGTTTGGCAAATTATCTTTTCAATTTTAGTTGGTGATAAATTCAATCTTGGAAAAAATTTAGCTAGTTGTTAGGTACCGAAAATTTTCTTAAAGACTGGCCCGAATTCTTATGACTAGTTGCATCCACTTTCAGCCAATATGGGTGTAAGTACAGACTGTAAAATGGCTACCTGTGATACTTAAGGATAGAGCCTTACACAATGTCCTTTAAACCACCCACTCTGCTAAGGAAATCCGGACTGTTTACCGGCGACCCGTTATTTCCTCACTGAGAAGTATCTAATCATTTTTAGAATCAGTAGTCTGAATGAAAATTTCGGAGTTGGGCTCTAACCTTAAGTGTCGTCTCTCGCTCCCTCAGACAGATAAATGAATCCAAGGTCAGGGTTGCTCTCCCACAAAAAGTCTTGATTTTATGGATTAATTACAGTCGTATATATTTAACAATCCCAATTTTAATTAGGTGATCACTAAAAAATTACGTGAGCACAAATACACATCTACCATCTAGTCTCAATTTTCATTAAAATTATGTGACAAAACCGGAGGATGAAATTTGGGAAAAGCCGATGCACGTGAAATAATGATGTATGCTCAGATAGAAGACTTACAATGATTCTTTGCCATATCCATGTGGGATGCAACAAAAGAATTCAAAAATTAATCTATATGAATGAAAGCTAATGAAAACCGCACCTAGCAGAAAGTTTTATTAGCCAGGAAGAAATGAATTAAATTTTTGACTAAGTTGAACAATCTAATGTATGTCTCGATCAAAGTGCGATGTGGTCCTAGATTCTACGAGCACAAATATTAAAATTTAAAGCACTAATAGCCGTAGGTGCAGGTCTAACCTATGAGCCACTCAAGTTAGACCCCACCCTCACTGGAGAGTGAAATAGACCATGATACACCATGGAAAAAGTTCAAGGACTTTTTACACACGCGAGAGTCCAAACGGACACCGCTAGAAATGAGAAAATAATAACAAAAATTTGAATTTGCAGAAAAAAATCCTAGACTCTACGCTCTCTCACGACTTGACTCGATCTTAATTTAATTGCAGTTTTTTGAGTGTCGGTGAAGATGCGTCGGTTTTATGAGAAACAGCTCCACATACGTCGAGTACATCGCAAGAAAAATAATAGAGAGAGTGTAAAAGAGTAACATAAAAATAATTTAAAATAAAATAAGAAAATAAATGCAGAAAATAAAATAAATGCAGAAAAGAAATGGAAAATATACAGTGAATATTCGAGGGTCAGACTACCTGAATATGAAAACCGAACAAATATTTTTAGAAAAAATCTTACCTCCCTGGCAACAACACCATCTGATGAGTCCGAAAATATGTTATGTTTAATTGTCGTAAATTGGCATTTAAATTTAATGACGGATATATCATTACGTCAGGAATTCAGAATCGGTCAAGAAATAAAAACAAGAATTTATCAATTTTTAATCGGAGTGGTTTTATGTTTATTTTACTTGGGCAAGTCCCAAGGTCGAACTCAAGGAGCCAAAGGAACAACCTAGAATTTTGTCTATCAAAGCTTGTGCACGGATTTCAAGACAATATTTTTTTGTATTTGTAATGTAATTTGGGAAGCTAAATGCAAATGAGGCCAATTTTAGGGATTAAAATGTAAAGATCAATCAAACGATGTCTGAAAAATATGAAACTTGGCCAAGATGTTAATTATGTTGGAATGAATGCACTGTAACTTTTTTGGAATTTTTGGATGCAAAATAAAAATTTTATGAATTTATGAATGCAATCATAGTGAATTTTAATTATTAATTATAATAAATATTAAACCTATTTAATTTCAAGAGATAAAATTACCCAAGATCTATCACTAGGTGATGATCTCAGAAAAATCCTAAACCTTGAAAATCCTAGATTTAATGTCTATTAAAAATTAAAGATTGAAATATGCAAAATGATTTTTATAGGACAAATCATGCATGCAAATGCAATTCTTTTTGGGCAGGATGTAACATACAACTAGTTCTACAACCGTGATTTTTTGGTAATTTTCAGAGCTATGGTTAATTACTTAAGAATTTTGAGACATAGAATGGGCAAAATATGCACTTTTCCACGAAAATAATAATTAGTAATTAACTACATACCACAAAAATATCCAAACATGCCATGATAAAGAGAATTTATTATAGAACATGGTGTCTATTTTTAATAAATAAAATGATGCAGTAAAGAGGTTCAAAATGAAGGAGGAACACAAGGGTCTATTTACAATTATAATAAATATCTTAAAATTAAAGAGATGCATAGTTGGGACTAAAGCGTAATTACCAAAATGGTAGGGGAGATTTTGCAAAATTTCCAAGGGAGCACGTGGAGCGCACGTGCTCCTTGGGAGTTGAGGATGAATCTACAATAAGGCGGGTCTCCCACGGGGTCCTTACAGAAGTTCCCCCAACGCATGTGCTCCTCACGTGTGTGGGGGTCTCGGGCCTCATGCTCGGCTTGTTGGCGGCAGAGCGGAGATGGGAGGCGGTGTCGTACGGTGGCCGTGCTCTTTTTGTGGCAGAGTCATGCGCTCTGGTGGCTTTTGGAGGAGCGATGAAGGCAGAGGCGGTGACTTGCGGCAAGGGGAGCCGAGGTTTGGGGGCAGTCCAGTGGTTATCGTCGAAGCATCATGTGAGGGGGGGGGGCGTGGCTTGGCGGCTGAAGTCGATGATAGTGGAGGAGTGGCAGAACACTGGATATGCGTCTTGGAGTAGGTTTTGGAGTGGGGGAGGAGATCTTCAATGGTGATGAGATGGAGTGTTGGGTCATTGGTGGCTCAACGGCTAAGGCCGGAGAAAGGCAGAGACTGTCGCAGGTGTGGCTCTGCAACGACACCGCAGGAGGGGAGCACTGGATCTCGTCGAAGCAAGGTAGGAGGCCGGAGCTATCACCTTCGGTGCCCTCCTCTTGGCTGTTGTGTAGGGTAATCAACCAATGAAGGGAGATGAGGGCAGCACTGGAGTAAAATAGAGAGGGGGGATGGCGAACATGGAAAGGAGGCGGTGAGGCTCTGAACGAGGAAGGTGGTCGTTGATTGGAGATCGTGGATTGGTGGCGGGATTGATTGAAGATTCACGAGGGTGATTGATCTAGGATAAGATACGTGAGGGACGGTGGCCTGCGGGCCGACCATAGATGGATGTTGGGGTCGATTAGGGAAGAAGGCGAGCACGTGCTGGGCGCGTACGATGTGGGGCACGTGACCAGCACGTGCAAGGGATATATTTTTAATATTTATAATAATTGTTTTTAGTTTTTTATTTTTTCAATAAAATAAACTAAAAACAAGAATAAAATTGGGTGACACGTGGTGGCTCCAGGAGCAGCCACATGTCAGCCCCACAAAAATCGAAAAAAGAAATACAATAATAAATATGTAAAAAAATAGTAAATTACCTCGGATCTAAAATATTTCTTCACAAAAGTTTCTCATCTAGATGAGATCTACAACTTTCATGAAGATACCAAAACCAAAATCGATCTTTTGCATAAAGTGATATTTTGGGGTATCCCAAGTACATATAATACCATGATTTCTGTGTTTTATACTTTTTTTGTCAATTTTAAACCAGATAAAATACAGGAAAAATATGATAAAATCAAAGATAAATATTTACACATTAATCTAATTTTTTGGATTTTTATTAATTAAGAAAATAAGAAATAAAATAAAACAGGAAAATGACAATTTCGATACAGACAATTAGTGAAGACTTGGACTCAGTTAGTTTCTTTGATTTCAAGCTCAGTTTGGATTTGGATTTTTATGCATTGTAGTAAAACATTGATCAAATTAAATAAATGAAAAAGAAATAAAATAAAATGGTTTAATTATGTGCATAAAATAACCAGTCAAAAACAGCTAAACTACAAAATGTACAAAAGAGACCAAAAACTCAACTTTCACATATGAGCTCTGATTTACTTGAACATGGTCTTGTTTTGAAGGTATTTGAATGTACATTAGCTCAAAAGTGAGTAGGATCAAAACATACACTAGATGGAGAAGATATCAAGATTTTAGTCTCGAAATCCTAAAACTAGGGTTTGGGTTTTTGGTCTACTTATTTCAGTTTGTGATTATTTTGTATTTTTCATTTATTCTTGTTACTGATATGTACACAATGGAGATAGTTTCAGGTCATTTGGAGTCAGCATGAATTAGTTAAAAATCAAGGAATTTAGGCTATTTTATCGGTTATTTTGGCTGGGATTTTTGGCTTCTTATATTGTGCAAGTATGAGTGATAAAATGCAGTTATAATCAAAACATGCATGAATGCTAATTATGCAGAATATGTGAAGAAATGCCAATGAATTTTAGGGATATGAGCTTATTCATGACTTTTAGAGTGATGAATCTGAGATTCATCATCCCACAATACTTAAACCACGCTCGTCCCTGAGTATCAAAAGAAATGCAATGAGGTGAAATGAGATTGGGTTCCATACCAAGACCTTGAGCTGAAGGTGAAATTTGAACTAGATCTAACCTTTGGATTATTAGTGTGGTGGAACATCTGTGAGACTTAGAATTTTAAAATCAATAGCCTTCAAGTTCTACACATCATTGTAATAGTTTCGATTTAGAAGTCATCTTAGATCAATCCTCCACCCAAAGCATACCCCATGAACATTGAACAAGCGACTCATGTGTTAAATGTTTTAGCTCTTCCCATTCAGAATGCCAGACTACCATGCAATCCTCCTCACCAATAACTCATCCTCGGGGAGTCAGGTATTTCCTTCTAAGGTCTGTCGTGTTGTGTTCACAATTAAAGAAAGGGAGAAATTAGAAGAAAGAGAAAAGAACTAGAGGGTGGCCAGTGTAGTCACCTATCCTAGTGAAGATGGCCAGTTTAGCCAGGTCTCCCTCAAGATCTGCATGTTTTCTCAAAGCTTGGACCTTTTTTGGTCAAATGTTTATTTGGTAGCGGCTTCTTTGATTTGGATTTTTGGTAGCTCTGCTTGGATCTTGTTGTGCCCCTACGGATATCGAATCTTTTTTTTCGTACATGTTTTGGGGTCTTAGAAAAAATTGAGCCCAGCCATCCATCCCTTTTCCGAAGCTTTATTTCAACTCGTACTCCGGTCTTTAGATGTCCATGTTACCGGAAAGGAAATTCACACAGTCTTCCAACACCCCGTCTGAGTTGTACTAAGTGCATAGTGCGAGAGTACAAATTAATTCCTTATTCTCGAGTCGTACCCAGAATGAAGAGACCAGGTTAGACACTAAGAGTCAAACGCTGCATATTGTCATGTGGAACTCGGAGTATTAAGTTAAAGACCAGAAACTTCTAAAATCCTATTTGTCAGTGAAGTTCCTTTGAAAATTAGGTGGATTAAGGTCAAGTCCAGACCACTCTTGGTTTCTGCTCATAACTTGATTCAGAACCCAAGGACTTTTCACAAATGCAAATGCATGTAATAATGGATGAAGTGCAGAAATGCAAACACTTTCTTTTCTTTTCTTTTCTTTTTTTAATGCAAGGAAATTTTTATGCAGAAATGAATAAGAAGTCATTTTTTCACAATTTTTGGTTGGACATAGTCAGTGTTAGTAGAAAAATATTTTTTTATTTTGTTTTGTTTTTTGTTAGTTACCCACCCCTTAAATACATATAAACTTATGCGAAAGTATGAGCTATGGGTAAAATATATACGTAGTATATATACACACCCACCTATACTTAGTGAGTGTTGTGTCCGCAGAGCACAAGAAGCGTAAAGAAGGCATTGCTCGGCCTAAGCATACGAGAGTAAAAAAGGAAAAAGATATATCAGCCCGCCCCCCTATATTTATATTATGAACAGTGTAAGTATAGTAGGAGAGTGAAAATGATGAGGTTTGGATATGTGAATGAGGAGAGTATATACAAATAGGCATATGTTCCCCCTATACTTAGGCTCTGGTCAGCCTAAGTATGGAAGAAGGGGGACATGATAGCGAGAAAGAGTTGACGAGGAGAATGGTATGTACATATGACATCGGTCCCCCCATACTTAGGATTTGTCCTAAGTAGAGGAAGAAGATGTACAAGGAGACCGATGGGGTTGGGAGGGAGGGTGGGTAGCTGATGATTAAGGCAGTTTTCGGCCGATCATTTCGTGAGCCTGTGGTGGGAGATTGTAATGATAAGAAGGAGATGACGCATATGATTCCCAGCCATTATCAATGTCATACTTAGATAAATCATGCTGGAGAGTAGATGAAGCGTATGAATCTGATGGAAGATAACCATCATCGGAGTTATCCTCAGAGGAATATTATTTAAAAGTGGAGGCACTTCAGATATTCTTGTTTTTTAATTGCTTCAGTTGTTTTCATAGAATTCGTTCCTTCTTGTGATCAAGTGATTCTTCCTCGGATGATGAATACTCTGAAGCACCAGTCTCAGTCAGCTCATAAGTAAATGAGACTAGGAGAATCCGCTTTGGATGAATAATAGTGAGGAATGGGAGTCGTCCAACGGGAGTCGATTTTTGGATCCTTGCGAAGATAGGGTTTATGAATTGCCAAACAAACCTCACTCATGTAAACTATTCTTTCCAGACCAGATAAGGGATCATTAGACGATTCCTTTTCCGGAAGGTCGAGGTGACGTTCTTTTAGATGAAAAAGTGGCCATTTTGTTTCGTGAAGGTGTTGGTCTTGGGAATAAGGTGTTGACACTTGAGTCTCCATATGAATAACCATTGAAATATTTCTCCTTGGTCAACATACATCACACGTATTTATTCTTAGTTGTCTTAATGTTAGTGCACTCCTAAGTTAGATTGAATTGGTTAAGGTAGTCAGAGAAGGTTGACTCAGGGTGAGCCCATGCATGTCTTAGGATCATATAAGAAACACTTTTCCATGGTAAGAGCAGCAGGAAATGGAACAATGGGGAGAGTCTCTGCATGTTCGTTCTTAATTGACTTGATGTTGGTGCATTCTTGTGTCGGGTTGATTTGATCAAGGTAGTCAGAGAAGGTTTCAGCCGACTCAGGGATACCCATGCATATGTCTCAGGATCATATGAGTCATATATTCGATTTTCCATGATGAGAGCAGCGGGGAAATGGAACAGTGGGCAGAGTCTCTGAACCAATAGTCTCTTCAACAACCGTTATCTAAGGTGTAGCAGCGGGGTAGGGCTCTTCTATCATTTGGTGGTTACAACTGTTGACGGCTTCGTGGGTTACCTCAGAGAATCATGTTTCCTCAAAGACTAGTTGAGATTGAAGTTCTCTCAATGCTGTAAAATTTATTTCCTGACTCTCACACTCAATAATTACCTTAACCAATGCTATGAAAGGCTTTCCAAGAATGATCGAAGACTGGGTGAATTCTCTTTGATGCTAAATATCAATGATGTGAAGTTTATTTTGAGCAGATCACCTTGGAATGTAACGATGACTGAAATTGTTCCTCGCCCGCTTTATTGATTGATCAACCAGTTGAACGATCTCTCTTATCTTCTTGATAGGTCTGAGTTTGAGTTTGTCAAATACATAGGTCGGGAGGATATTGATTGGTGAGTCATCATCGATTCGAGCATGGGTAAATATGGTGTATTTAGTTCCATAGTAAAAGTTGGACAATCGTTTCACTATGTGGCCCTTGGTTTTTCTCCTCAACACCAAGAGGTGGCCATCGACAAGATATGTCTTTCAGTCTTTGTTCTTATACCGCTCGACTTTTTCATTATTGATTTGTTCATTACAAATCTTTTATGGCCGGGGAAGTGTTCAATGACCCGTATAAAGGGAAGTTCAAAAATCAATCTTTTCTCCAGTGCTTCCCTTAGAGCAGGATCTAAATTCTTCATATCTTCTTCAGTTTCAATTTTTATGTATTTTTCTGGAGTTTCATTCTTTTGGGTGTTTTTGAATATTTCAATTTTTTTGTATTTTATATGTGGTGTGTGGATGTGGTGTTTTCCATAGATGATGAGGAGCTTAGATATGCCTAGTCAGAGTTATCCCTAGGGGAGTAATATGCAGAAGTGTCACTGTCAGAGTAGTCCCTAGGGGGATCGTAGTATGGGGGATTTCTGAATATCCTTAGAATTTTCAACATGAGATCCAATCATTTCCTCGTCTATTTTTATACTCAAGCTACCATAGAGTGAAATTAGTCGGTCGGTGAACTTTCTAAATCTATCCTTCATTAAATAATATCTCTTATTTGTCCTCGAAATATCATCCTCAAAAATCTTTTCATGATCAATAAAGGGAGCAGTCAGTGCATGTTCTTGTTTTTGAATTTGAGATTCAGTAATTTCATCTTTCGTTTTCCTGTATGAGATGAGAGGAGATTCTCTTGGATTATCCATTA
Organism: Ottelia alismoides; assembly: GCA_037367405.1. NCBI lineage: Eukaryota > Viridiplantae > Streptophyta > Magnoliopsida > Alismatales > Hydrocharitaceae > Ottelia > Ottelia alismoides. The sequence continues at coordinate 2,174,421 of JAZKJV010002366.1, read as the reverse complement.
TATGATTGTCATTTTCAGAAAATTTCTCCTCAAAATTTAAGGAAGGATTCTGCTTAGTGGAAGGATTTTGCGAGAATCTGTATGTATCATACTCATCATATCGTGACTCAGATATGCAATGCTGGTTTGAGTAGAGTCTACTTCCATGGTTTTGGTTGATCGTATCCCCAAACAATAGAGCCATACAGGGTGCATATGTGTCGATATCATCTGTTTGGTCCTCTGTATTTGTTGGCTGGTCGAAGGAGTGGTATTCGGGTTGGTCAATGGGGATTTGATCGTTAGGGTCAATCCACTGTGGTTGATCATTAGGTGAATGCCTCTCCTTGCGGTTTGATCGGGCCATCATATTATCCCTTAAGGTTCAGTCCTATTGTATTTCTGTAATTTTTGGACTTATCCCAACAAGAACGTGAGGAAATGATGAAGGTGGGTGGATCTGGTCTCTCGGCCAATCGTGAGTCTCAAAAGTGATTTGTTCTTGAAATGGTTCATTAGTTTCAGCGAGAAATCTGAAATAAGATTGTTCAGTCCAGGATGACAGTTGCTCACATGGTCGAGGAGAAAAATATGAGGTTGTGGTGACTTTGATAGGATGATTCGAGTAGAGTGGCTTGGAATTTATCGAGGGGAGCGGATTCATCCAAGAGTGAGAGTCTCTCACAAATGTTGGAGGATTCTGGAAAGAAGAGGGTTTAGACGATTTGAGCCTGACTGAAAAAATTAATTTTCATAATATAGATCAGATGGGTACTTGAACCATTGTCCTGTATTTGTCAAAGGATGTTGATGATGAATCAACATAGTTGATCTCGGTGTAAGTGCGTAGGATATTCAAAAGAAATTTTTATCAAGGAGATTGATGGCACAAATATGCAGCTTTTGATAATCAAAATCGGTTCACACACACCAATGCAAACACATATCAAACCCTAGGTTCACCAACTCACACAATGAAGCCACAAGAGTTCGGTAAATAATCTTTTCAATTTTAATTGGTGATAAATTCAATCACGGAAGAAATTTAGCAAGCAATTAGGTGCTGAAAATTTTCTTAAAGACTGGCCTGAATTCTCATGATCAGTTGCATCCACTTTCAGCTAGTATGGGTGTAAGTACGGACCGTTAAACGGTTACCCGTGTTACTTAAGGATGCAACCTTACACAATTTCCTTTAAACCTCCTTGCTAAGGAAATTCAGACTGTTTACCAGCTACACGTTATTTCCTCATTGAGAAGTAGCTAATCATTTTTATGATCAGTAGTCTGAACGAAAATTTCGGAGCTGGGATCTAACCTTAAGTGTCGTCTCTCGCTCACTCAGGCAAATAAATGAATACAAGGTATGGGTTGCTCTCTCACAAATATTCTTGAATTTATGGATTAATTACAGTGGGATATATTTATCAGTCCTAATTTTAATTAGGTGATCACTGAAAAATTAGGTGAGCACAAATATACATCTACCGTCCAGTCCAAATTCCTTTAAAATTATGTTAAAAAATCGGAGGGAGAAATCCGGGAAAAGTCGATGTACGTGAAATAATGATGTATGCTGATATAGAAGACTTATAGTGATTCCTCGCAATCTCCATGTGGGATTCAATACAAGAATTGAAAAATTAATCTATATGAATACAAGCTGACGAAAATCGCACCTAGCAGAAAGTTCTATTAGAAGGGAAGAAAAGAGTTAAATTTTAGACTAAGTTGATCGAACTAATGTGCGTCTTGATTAAAGTGTAGTGTTGTCCTAGATTCTACGAGCACAAACAATAGAATTTAAAGCTCTAATAGTTGTATGTGTAAGTCTAACATATGAACCACTCAAATCGGGTCCTACCCTCACTGGAGAGTGAAACATGCCACAACACACCATAGAAAAAGTTCAAGGTATGTTTTACACATGCGAGAGTCCAAACAGACGCCGCTAGAAGTGAGAAATTAATTTCAAAAATTTTAAATTTGCAGAAAAAATAAATCCCAATCTATGTGTAAAGCCTTGAACTTGGCATCTCTCAGATCCAATATAATAAGATCTGACTCATCAAGAGGAAACTAACGGAATTTGTTTCGTGTGAATCGGACTTCGTTTCGATTTGTTATGATTTTTGGAATAAAGAGAAGTAACGAGGTTTAAAATGTCATTAACTCGTAATGACTGTCATTAAGACTAGTTAAGAAAGATTAAAGAAAATAATGATAAATTGAAAATCACTAATGATCATTAGCAAACACTAATCAATAGTTAGCAAAAGATAAGCATAAGACGTAAAAGTATAATCGCGATTAGTGAAAGTTAATCGCGGTTAGCGTTAATTAAGCGTCATTAGTGAATCTAGAATCCTCGGGAATGTTCTAACTTAAGCCCAAAGTTTCGAATAAGTTTTGGCCAAAACCATGAGCTACTAACCGCGGTTAAGGTCTAAACCATGGTTAGCGGTTTTTTGGAGCCTATAAATACCCCCTCTACCCATTCATTCTCTATGATTTCCACTACCACCGCTACCACCCCAAGTTCTAATGTCGAGAGGTCAGGAGGAGGAGTAGGTGGCAAGGAAGGAGCACTAGCGATACACTGCTGAGAGAACGAGGAGGAGGAAGGTACAATCCTCTCTTAGTTTGCTTCGTGAGTTAGGTTTTCGATTCATGTTCAGTTCCCTTTCTGTTTTCCTTTTAGTGATTTTATATGGGTGAACTTTGTCGAAAATTTTATAGAAATATGTCCCAATATAAGGGAAAACTCTGCCGAAATTTAAAGAGAAAATATGTTCTTTGCGTTCTTCGTGTCTTCATGTGTTTTTAGTGTTCTTCGTGTTGCTCATTCGTTCTTCAAGTTCTTGGCATGTTCTTAGTGTTTTTTTTACAAAAATGAAATTCAATCGTTTCGGGAGCTATAAATCTTCTTGTTAAAAAAGAATCACGATAAAGCACTGCATACGTGATAGAGAGCTCGATTAGGTAACGAAATACTTCCTTTTATTGTTGGGTTTTCATGCGAGATTATTGAAATTCATTATTTTATAATCTTCGCTATAAAGAACCCTAATTTGGCTTTTTTTGAGAATGTGTGAAATGTTGCTTTGTGATTCCCACTAAAATAAGGTTTAAGCATCGAATTGATGCAGTGGCTTGAAAAGATAGTGTTTGGGAGTTAAAAGAGCATAAATTGAGTATATAAATATATGAATTAATATATGTGTAAGTCTATACTCATTATTTATGGTTACACAAATCTAAGGCTTAAAGAAAGAATTATATCATGGAAATTAATGTGTTTTGAGTTGGATCCTGAAAAGGATCGTGTGCCACGTTAAGGATGATTGGGAGTAGAACTACATGTTCATATAGTGGTGAGGTAATTCCCTGGACTAATCCCAGACGTGGAATAGAAAGGAATATGACTTAAATTAATGAGAAGAAATGAAACTTTTTGTGATAACAAGTTTTGAAAAATTACACTATTTGTTTACTTTTCTCTTCTTCGTTACTTAGCATTCGCTAATTGTTATCCTATGATTTATGGAAAACCCAAAAGGGGTCAGTGAGCCATTGCAAGGACATTAATAATCCAGCCAACTAACGTAGTCATCCAACCAACCATAGTATATTTATGCTATAAGGTAGTCAGTAATCTTTTTGTGTGTTTCCTTCTAGCTGATGTACATGTAAATGATTATAGTGGGATAATGTATCATGTGAACTTTCTTATGTGAATGGAAAAGTGTTGAAATAGTTCCTTCTGAGTTTGTTTAATTGTAGTCGTTTCTGAATGTTCGTTGTGATCGTTGAACTAATTATTGCTAAGTAACCAGATCTAGATATGGGAGGATCCGACGGCCGGGGAATCGGGGTTGTAATAGATTGGTATCAGAGCCTGGTTACTCCATTAGTTTATTTAGTAATTAACAACTATGAGCGGTATTCAAAAACTAAGGTTGTATTAAGATCCTTTGATCTTAATAATTGACTGCAGTACCATTCACAATTCATTATCCCTTATGTACATCATGCTAAAACATATAGGATTGTCCTTGATTCACCACAGGATCATGGCAGCCAAGACATATCTAGACAATTAGCGGCTATGATGACAATGCTCTAAGACATGTGGTAAAGGCAGCAAGCATTGGAGTTGAGGCTCAATGCACAATCTGAAAGACTTCAGGCATCCAAACCTGTGGATGCATGAGTTGAGGGTTCTGTCCATTTTTCCGAGGAAGAATCGAGTTAACAACCTTCCACTGAGTCTGCTCCGACCCTTAATGAAGGAGCAATGGAGAAGGCCCTTCTTAGGCATCAAAAATTACTTGACAAATATTGAAAGGGAAAGATCCCTCGATTCATAGGTGTAGAGACACCTGCTGAGGTTGAGTTATGGCTCGATGACATTAGTAGGATATTGAGGATAATCCATGCACCAATTGATACCAGGGCGCACTTTGCTGATTAATCCCTAGCAGATTATGCACGATGATGGTGGAGAGCAATTTCCAAGAAATCAGCAGTCATGTTCAATGGGATATCATTGAAGAGAGGTTCCGAGCTCACTTTTGTCCCTCCCATTGGGAACAATTAAAGAGTAGAGTTGGCTTCTCTGAACCAGGGTTCTAAGACTGTACGAGATTATCATATACACTTTTACCGAGCTACTACGTTACTCCCCAGCTCTAGAAGCTTCACCACAAGAGTGTCTTACCAAATTTGTTAGCGGTCTTCAAAGTGATCGGAGAGAAAACACAGGTTTTAGAGCTACAACTATAGATGAAGCAATGGACATCGCCTCTCGTATTGAGATGAGGACGAAAACCGCCAAAGAAGAAGTTTCCACTTTAATGGTGGACCATCCAAATGCAAGGCAAATTATAACCGTAGAGATCGTCTCTATCATCCAGCCGGTTTCAGTATAAGCTCACCATAGACCTTGGGTCAGGAATTATCAGGAAGAGGGGTTTCTCTAAACCTCCACTATACCCTTGTAACTCAGCACTAATAACTAGTACCTCTGTGGTTGGGTCGTCGGCTCAAACAGGAATACGTGCATGTTATCACTGTCATCAAGAAGGACACATTAGGAAAGACTGTCTGCAGTTGAGAGGTTCGAGGTTTAAACCAACTCTAATTAATAGTATAACATCCACCCCGAGCAATGGAGCAATATGCAGAGGAAGACAGGGTAGAGGTCATGACTCACAAGGAGCAACTCCTACACAGCAACAACCACAAAGTGTTATGGGTTCTAATTTGCCTATTCCTAATGACCAGCTCAATGCAATCACTGAAGAACAAGCCTACAATTCAGGCATGGTCGTACGACGTACTGTTACTATTCATGGTTTTTTCAGTACATGCCTTGTTTGATTCGGGTGCTTCACATTCATTTATTGCTTGATGGTTAGTACCCACTTTGGAAAAGGTACCAATAGAAGTACAATAGTCCTATCTGATCAAGAGACCAAGAGGACAAGTATTTATAATCTGAGAAATACTGGATGATTGTGTAGTACTGATAGCAGGACATCAGTTACATGTTTCCCTATTACTTATTGAAAAGGATGACTTTGATCTCATCCTAGGGATGGATTCGCTAGAAAGGCATCATGCATGCCTTGATTGTTTCAAGAAGATGGTAACTTTTCACATTCCTAACTCGATAGAGTTTTAGTTTATTGGAAAGACATCCAGTAATGATGATGTTAAATATATCTCTACTCTAAAGGCTCAACTACTATTAGAATAAGGGTATCAAGGCTATTTAGCTTATGTATCCACTACATCAGGGTCAGGTAGAATGATAGAAGATGTGCCTATAGTGTGTGAGTTGCATGATGTATTTAAAGAAGAATTTCCTGGATTACCACATGAGCGAGAGATTGAATTTGAAATCTCTCTCACATCTGATACTCAACCTATCTATATTCCTCCATATAGGATGGCACTAGCGGAGTTACAAGAGTTAAAGGTACAGTTACAAAAACTGTTAGACAAAGGCTTCATTCATCCTATTACTTCACCATGGGGTGCACCTATTTTGTTTGTAAGTAAGAAGGATGGGTCGATGAGGTTGTGCATTGACTATAGAGAGCAAAACAAGAAGACAATAAAGAATAAGTATCCTCTACCAAGAATAGATGATCTCTTTGACCAATTACATGGTTTGACTGTGTATTCCAAGATTGATTTAAGATCTGGATACCATCAGTTGAAAATTAAAGATACATATATTCCCAAGACACCTTTTCAAACTAGATACGAGCATTATGAATTTTCAGTTATGCCTTTTGGACTGAAAATTCCCCAGTGCCCTTCAGGGGTCTCATGAATCGAGTATTCAGGGAGTTCCTAGACCACTTTGTAGTAGTCTTCATTGATGATGTGCTTATTTACTCCAAGGGTAAGTACCAACATGAACACCATCTCAGGAAGGCACTCGAAACACTAAGGAAGAACAAACTATATGCTAAATATAACAAATGTGACTTCTGGTTAACTGAAGTATGCTTCTTAGGTCATGTTATTTCAGAGGCAGGTATATCAGTTGATCCTGCAAAGGTTAGTGCGGTGATAAGTTGGGAACGCCCGAAGAATGTCACAGAAATACGATCTTTTCTGGGTCTAGTTGGGTATTATAGAAGATTTGTGAAGGAATCCCATTCATATGGTCTGATGCATGTAAAAGTAGTTTTCAAACACTAAAAGAATGCTTCACATCTGCACCTATCCTTACTCTACCCTCTGGAACCGAAGGATTTACAATGTACACTGATGCATCTAAAGAAGGACTTGGGGCAGTTCTAATGCAACATGGTAAGGTAGTTGCTTATGTATCACGACAACTCAGGACACATGAGAGGAACAACCCAACATATGACCTTGAATTAGATGTCATAGTTTTCGCTTTAAAGATATGGAGACACTACCTCTATGGTATTACTTTTGAAATCTTCACCGACCATAAAAGCTTGAAATATCTATTTGATCAGAAGGAGCTAAATATGAGATAGAGATGATGGCTAGAGTTATTGAAGGACTATGATTGCATTATCTCCTACCAGTCCAGTAAAGGGAACATCGTAGCATATGCCCTTAGTAGAAGAACTTATTCACATGGGTTGGTGAGTGCTATCCACTTCTGGGGTGTACTATCAATGTTAAGTGAATGGAAAACATTTGATAGTAGTACCGATAGTATAACTATTCCTCACAATACAAACCAGAGATCTGGGATAGAATAAAGAAAGGACAAGAAGATGATCCAGTCCTCTACTTGAGACAACAACTTGAGCCGAATAAGATAGAGGGACTCCATATACAAGTTGGATATTGTATAACCATCATAGAGTTTTTATACCAAATACACCTGAATTGAGGAAAGATATCTTACGCGAAGCACACTACTCAAGATTATCTATTCATCTAAGAATTACGAAGATGTATAGGGATCTTCGTTCAAACTTTTGTTGGTCGGGAATGAAGAAGGATGTTGTTGAGTTCGTGAACTCATGTTTTACATTCCAGCAGGTAAAGGCTTCACACCAAAAGCCACCAGGATTATTGCAACACGCCCCTATTCCTGAATGGAAATGGGAAAACATTTCCATGGATTTCGTTACTGGTTTACCTCAAATGACTGGTGGGAAAGATATTATATGGGTTATAATAGATCGTCTGGCCAAGGTAGCACACTTTATTCCAATGAGCTTATCTTCCACGCTAGACCAGCTTGCTGAGTTATATATTACACATGTGATACACCTCCATGGTATCCCAAAGGAAGTAGTTTCTGATCGAGATTCACGATTCACCTCACACTATTAGGAGAAATTTATGAAAGCCTTAGGCACACAATTATGCTTGAGCACAACATATCATCCGCAAATAGATGGTCAATCAGAACGTACGATTCAGACTTTAGAGGATATGCTACGGGCATGTGCCTTAGAATGGAAAGGATCATGGGTGAAACATTTGCCTCTTGCAGAATTTACCTATAATAATAGTTACAATACAAGTATTGGCATGGCACCATTTGAATCACTACATGGACGTAGGTGTACTACTCCTTTGTGTTGGCAAGAGGTTGGGATAAAAAACCTTTACGATTCAGATAGACTCCAGGAGACACTGGAAGCTGTAGAGCTTGCTCGAAAAAAGACTAATAACTGCCCAGAGTCGCCAGAAAAGCTATAGTGATTCCAGGTAAAGAGACCTTGAGTTTGAGGTAGGCGACTTTGTATTTCTCAAAGTATCACCTATGAAGGGATTTTAGAGGTTTGGCTTGCTTGGAAAATTGGCACCCAGGTTTGTGGGTCCCTTTGAAATCATTCAGCAGATTGGAAAAGTGGCATATAGACTTGCACTTCCTCCCCATCTTTCAGCAATACATGATGTTTTTCATGTATCAAATCTGAGAAAGTACATTAGGGATATAGAGCATAAGATACGTTATGATGATTTACATGCTGAGCCAGACTTGACATACCAAGAAATACCTGTGGAAAAATTAGATAGAGATATCAAGAAGCTGAGGAATAAAGAGGTGCCTCTAGTTAAAGTATTGTGGCGGAACCAAGAGTTTGAATAAGCCACACGGGAACCTGAGGCTGAAATAAGAGAGAAATACCCCTATTTGTTTGAGTAATAACACTACGTGTTTCATATCTTCTTTATAAATGAAATGGCGTTCATTCTCTTAAAGGTTGTTATGGTTTCAATCCTCTTTAAGGTTGTTATGTCTACATTTCTAGTCTTGAGGATGAGACTTCCTTTAAGATTGTTATAATTATAAAGTCTTGAACTTGGCATCTCTCAGATCCTATACAATAATATCCAGCTCGTCAAGAGGAAACTAACGGAATTTGTTTCGTGTGAATCGAACTTCGTTTTGATTTGTGATTTTTGGGAAAAAAGAGAAGTAAGGAGGTTTAAATCGTCATTAACCCGTGATGACTGTCACTAAGACTAATTAAGCATGATTAAAGAAACTAATGACAAAATGAAAATATTAAAAATCACTAATGATCATTAGCAAACACTAATCAATAGCTAGCAAAAGATAAGCATATGGTGCGGAAGTTAAATCGCGATTTCCGAAAGTTAATCACGATTAGCGTTAATTAGGCATCACTAGCGAATCTAGAATCCTCTGGAATATTATAACTTAAGACCTAAGTTTCGGATAAGTTTTGGCCAAAACCATAGGCCAAAACCATGGGCCTCTAACCGCGGTTAAGGTCTACACCATGGTTTTCTAACAATGGGTAACGGTTTTCTGGAGCCTATAAATACCCCCCCCACCCATTCATTCTCTACGATTTCCACTACCACCACAACCCCAAGGGCTAGGGTCGAGAGGTCAGGAGGAGGAGTAGGAGGTGAGGAAGGAGTGCTAGCAAAGCGCTAACGGGAAAACGAGGAGGAGGAAGGTACGATACTCTCTTAGTTTGCTTTGTGAGTTAGGTTTTCGATTCATGTTCAGTTCCCTTTCTGTTTTCCTCTCGATGATTTTATAAGGGTAAACTTTGTAGAAATTTTAATAGAAATATGTCCCAATATAAGGGAAAACTCTGCCGAAATATCAAGAGAAAATATGTTCTTTGCGTTCTTCATGTGTTCTTCGTGTTCTTCATGTTCTTCGTTCATTCTTCATGTTCTTGGCATGTTCTTAGCATTTTTGATACGAAATGAAATTCGATCATTTCAGGAGCTATAAATCATCCGATTGAAAAAGAATCACAATAAAGCACTGCATACGCGAGAGAGAGCTCGATTAGGTAACAAAATACTTTCTTTTTTTGTTGGGTTTTCATAAGAGATTATTGAAATTCCGGATTTTATGTTATTTACTGTAAAGAACCCTAATTTGGCTATTTTTTAGAAAGTATGAAAAGTTGATTTGTGATTTCCACTAAAATAAGGTTTAGGCATTGAATTGATGCAGTGACATGGAAAGATAGGGTTTGAGAGTTAAAAGAATATAAATTGAGTATATAAATATACGAATTAATATATGTGTAAGTATATACTTATTATTTATGGTTACGCAAATTTAAGGCTTAACGAAGGAATTACATCATGGGAATTAATGTGTTTTGAGTTGGATCCTCAAAAGGATCGCGTGCCACGTTAAGGATGACTGGGAGTAGAACTACAGGTCGGGCATGCAACCTGTAGGTTTTTCGGAAGGAACACGTATTGGTGTTTCCCTACGTAGGTGGTACATGGTTGCCCTGTTATGATAAGTGCACACGATATGAATGACTTGCAAAGCGTGGTACCTGGGGCCAATATCTTCGGGTTGAATGACGGAAAATGTGGTCGTGCCATGTGGAGGCACGGGTGGTTCGATAGTGGATAAATCACGATATCATGTATTTAGAGCCGCTATGTTATATGATTAAATGTTAGCCTAAGGTTTAAGCAATCAAGTCCTCGAGGACGGTGTGCTCCTTTGTTTGCTAGGTTGAGGGCTTGAGACTCTAGATAATAAAAGAAAAGGAAATTGTCAGGTTAGCATTGGAGGATTGGTTGAGGTAACGTGCAATGGCATAAGCTTACCAGATCAACGCAATCTCCAATCCCAAAGTGTCCACAGCTTCGGAGTCCATATAGTGATGAGGTAATTTCCTGGACTAATCCCGGACGTTGAATAGAAAGGAATAGGACTTAAATTAATGAGAAGGAATAAAACTTTTTGTGATAACTAGTTTTGAAAAATTACACAATTTGTTTGCTTTTCTCTTCTTCGTTACTTAGCATTCGCTAATTATTATAGTATGATTTATGGAAAACCCAATCGGTATCGGTGAGCCATCACAAGGACATTAATAATCCATCCAACTAACATAGTCATCTGACCAGCTACAGTATATTTATTCTGAAAAGTAGTTAGTAATCTTTTTGTGTGTTTCCTTCCAACTGAAGTACATGTAAATGATTATAGTGGGATAATGTATCATGTGAACTTTATTTGTGAATTGAAAAATGTTGAAATACTTCCTTCTGAGTATGTATAATTGCAGTCTATTTCTGAATGTTAGTTGTGATTGTTCAATAAATTATTGCTGAGTAACCAGATTTAGATATGGGAGAATCTGACAGCCCTGGGAATTGGGGTCATAATACTACGCTCTCTCATGACTCGACTTGATCTTAAATTAATTGCGGTTTTTCGGGCATCGGTGAACATGCGTCAGTTTTATGAGAAACTGCTCCACGTACGTCAGGTACCTCGTAAGAAAAATAAGAAAGAGTGTAAGAGAGTGACACAAAAATAATCAAAAATAAAATAAGAAAATAAATGCAGAAAATAAAATCAATACAGAAAAGAAATGGAAAATATATAATGAATATTAGGGGGTCAGACTACCCCAATGCAAAAACCGAACAAATTTTTTTAGAAAAAATCTAAGTCGTTTGCCTCCCCGGCAATGGGGCCATCTGATGAGTCATATAAGTAAAATAAACATAAACCCACTTCGATAAAAAATTGATAAATTCTTGTGATTATTTCTGACCAATTCCGAATTCCCGATGTAATTACAATGACATATCCATCATTAAATTTAAACGCTAATTCACGACAATTAAACAGTGTTTTTTCAGTCTCGTCAGATGTTGTCATTACCGGAGAGGAAAACAACTTAGATTTTTTCTCAGATTATTGTCATCCGACGAGTCACAAAAAACCCTTTGTTGATTGTAGAAAATTAGCATTTAAATTGAGGGAGGCAAACATGACATATCCCCGGTAACGGCGCCATCTGACGAATCCGAAAATACTCTGTTCAATTGTCATGAATTAGCATTTAAATTTAATGATGGATATGTCATTTTAATTATGTCAGAAATTTAGAATCGGACAAGAAATAACCACAAGAATTTATCAATTTTTACTCGGAGTTGTTTTATGTTTATTTTACTTGGGCAAGGTCCAACTCAAGGAGGCAAGGGCCTCCTCTAGAGAGGATTTCCTATGTCCATAGATCGTTCAAAGAGGATGGTGTATCTCTGATTTTTCAATGAAGTTTCATTCTTCTTCAAACGTTACAACATCACCCTTATCAGTTACGACTTTGGGCTCACTGATCATGGCTATAGTAATTTTGTTATTGTCCAAGATGAAGGTGATCATTCCAGACCCATCATCAACCATGGTTTATGAAGTATGCAGGAATTACCGACCTAGGATGATAGGAGTCTGGAGTAATTGTTGAGTCCCTATCAGGGACAATAAAGTGAACTGGAAACTGCATGTCCTACACCTTTATTACAACATCTTCCAAAAGACATCGAGGTCGCTTGATGGATCGATCATCAAACTGAAGGATCATTTGAGTCTCCTTGAGAGGACCTAGCCCAAATTCTTGCAATAATGAAAAGGGTTGGAGGTTGATGGAAGAACTGTTGTCAAGCAAGGTTCGCTCGAAGATTTGATCAAAAATCTCGTAATTGATCAAAGGTGCTCCTTTGTCTTGTTTCTTATATGGGAGGTTGCTGATGGCTGCAATGGTGGCCATGGTGAGAATGTGCTTCTCCACATGTCAGTGTCTGTTGTTACGTGTTGGCCGACACTTGTTTGTACATGAAGGATATGGTTAGATCCTTAAACGTATCACGGAAGCGTGAGGATCGCATCGTATGCGATCGGGAGCGACTTGTTGCACTAGTCGCTTGAGGCAATGGAAATTAAAAACTTTACGTGTGACGAAAGCACATGATCCAAGAACACTTCTCAGATCATTTCATCTAAACCACAAACAAGTAATAGGATTACCTCTTGAAGCGTGGTTGCGATCGAGTCTATAAACAGCGAGACCTCTTGTCTCAAGTCCGATCCGACGGAGGAGACGCTTGCAAGCGTGTGGATGAGACGTGTGCTTCTCGCAATCCATGTTGAAGATCCAAGCGGCAAATCTCCTGATCTCGACACACAAGATCCGACGTCTTCTTCACGAGCGAGGCGCACTGAAAGAGACAGAGATCCACGAGTAAACGATCGGGCAGCATAACGACAACGCTAAGGCGATGGAGAATCTCACTAGGGCATCCATGGTGGACAGCCACGTGAGAGATTGAGAGAGGGCGTGTAGAGAGAAAGAGAGAGAGAGAGAGTGAGTGAGTGAGAGAGAGCCTTGTGTTTCTCATTAGCATATGAAGATCAAGGGTGCCCTTCTATTTATAATATTTTGGGAAACATGGATCTCAATCCATGGGCAACACAAACCCAATGGCTCTCATTGATTTGTGTTTCTTTTAATGGCTAAGATTTTGCTGGTAAAAACCAACAACAATTAATTTAATTTGGATTAAATATATATTGATAAATCAATATGATATAATCCCAAATTAAATCAATCAAGCATGGAGATTATGGAATGAATATTGCCTCCTTCCATAATATGGGATTCGGTGGCAATCTCATGTAATCTCATGATATCTCATGAGATTACATTGTTCCATTGAAATCTTCAAGATTTACAATAACACTTGTTGTAAATTATTCAATAAAATAATTCATAATTATTTTGTGAATATTGCAATCTTGCCATTGGAAAATTGTGAATTACATTCACAACCCAAAATAAAATGTGAATTACATTTTCAATTAATTGACCAATGTGAATCCAATTCACATCAATATTTAATTAACAAATGTAAATTAAAAATTGCTCTCTCTTATATATTATAAATCACATTTATAATATATATGATTAATATGTATAGTGCAATCCACATTATTCGTATCCATGGTAATTAAATCACATTTAATTATCTTGGATCTCTATTCTCATGTGCCCAAATAATATGATTCACATTCACATTATTCATATATTTGATAATCAAATCACATTTAATTATATAAGACAACTCTCTTTATAATATGAATCAAATTCATATTATTCATGATAATTAAATCACATTTAATTATCCATTTTCTTAATGCTTGGTTACATTTATCAAAAATGAAATTATCCTGAACTCTTCCAAGGATAATGCGCTTTCTCCGCGGATACTTGGAGATAAGGACAGCGCGATTGTATTGTTCCACATATAGTGACGTGGATATTGAGATCACATCTCAAATCTAGATCTCGGGCCTCCCATATATGCTTGATTAAATCAAGACCACAAATTTAATCTTCTCATTGCATCTGAATCGCATTCAAGTAAATGTCCAATATTTGGACTAAGATCAGATTACTTCTATACTGAGAGGAGTCACTAAAATCCAGACCCATTTCATCACTTCCTATGAATGGAAGTGTCATGGTTATACACTCGTTTATGATCACATCACCCTCAGGTATTCATAATACATGTAAATCGTGAATACTGGAAGACCCAGAATAAAACAGAATTAAATGATCAAATTTACACTGTCCACTTCAAGGATTTATCATTAAGTTTCTCATTAGATCATAAGGAGTCGGTATCAATCATATACTTTCCAAAAACTTACATCATACCTAGGTGTTGATCATATACTTTCTAAAAGTATATATCAAACCTTAGAAATTCAGTCAAGCTTCCAAAGTGAGACGACCGTGCGCGGAATTCGATTCTTCTAAATATCTCATGAGTGAGCTCATGTCTTCCAATTCAACAATGAACCTGTATGATCCCTTTGAGAGATCGTATTGCTCATATGCCCTTATATGCACACCAGTGCGCCGGTGTATAGACCTTGATTAGGTCATCAACCTATTGGTCTGCCAAATGTACATACTCGAACATATATTAACACATCTGTCTCTGGTCAGAGGATGTGTGCCTATATCATGACATCATATGACATAGGAATTTGGTTATCTCGATCTCATTAAGTCAACTCGTTGACCTAACTTATATAATACCTCTGAATCTCAATTCCTATGCAGAGGACCTGCATCGAGAGGTCGGTTAGATACCAACCTTTAGAGAAAGGATTACCATCTCCTTCTCAGGCTGGAGATCCTCTCTTAATAATCATTTGACGGTACTTGATGAGTCCTCAATCTAACTCTTTAGATATTCATCCAAGCACCAGCCTCTATGATTCAATAATTGAATCAACAACTGTATGATCATTAAGATGGCCATGGTACATAACCCTAATTGTACTAAGGGATCTGTTATGAAAATTGGTTATTCTTCATTTCTGATCAGGGAATGATGTTCGCAATAACATTTATTGCATAATGGATCGTTGTGGGCTCGCATGTCCAACAATCTCCCACTAGCCCAAAGAGCCATTAATGAATGGGCTAATCATTTAAAGCCACACTCATGTGACAATCATAGGCTATTTAGAAAATAGCTAGGTAAGCTGATCAGTCACTCTGTTCCCAAGAGACTATACCAAGTCCTTTTACGGCACTTGCATATCTCCTAGTGACAGTGTTCGCATCCAATACGAATGCTGCATCTCATGCAACCAATACTCAACCATGTCAGTTATAGTGTCCTTGACACAACAACTCAATAATTATTATAACCAGTATGTAATTTCTATTATACTTATCATAATACCCTTATTCCTGGATATCTCTATCTCCTAAGGTATTCGTAGTTAAGACCTTTTAGATCTCCATCTATAAAGACTTAATTTCTTGAAGATAAGACTTAAAGATTACTATCTCTAAAGGCTTGTCATCTTTGAAGATATTGTTATTACTACAATCAAGTGTTCTATATCCATAATATGATTAGTAACAGTTTACAACTCCCACTGCATGGCAGAGATCTGGCTTTTGCACACATCTTGCATACTTTCAGCTTCTCGTAACTGATGCACAAAGGGTAACCAGTTTTAGCATTCACATCCTCAACTTCTTGAGGTGTTATCCCTTCAGATAGGTTTGTACCATATCTTAAGGGAAAGAAGCCTTTCTTGGAATTTTCCAGAAAATGGAACATGTCCAAGGTATACTACTAATGTGACAGTCTTGATACCCTCTTTTCTTTGCTTCTGAACACTTTCAGAACTATGATCTATGAGGTATCCTTGAGATCATATCTCGAGGTATGGAACAACCAGATGATAAAACACTTATTATTATATTCCTTATATCATTCCAAATGATTAGGATATTATTTACATTTAGTTCAATGAACACAATGGCACTCCCACTAAGCTTCACACGATTCATCAAGATTCTATCTGAAATCATAACATTTATAATTTCATCAAATCTTATTTTCCAAATGCAAGAAGCTTATTTGAGTCCAAAGATGGAATTCCTTAGGTTGCACATCATCTTTCCTCAACCATGAAGCCTTGGGGCTACTTCATGTGAATATCCTCAGAGAGGTATTCATAGAGGAATGCAATCTTGACTCACATCTTGAAGATGTCATAGTCAAGTTGCGTAGCTATAGTTCGCAATATTCTGATTGGTTCAAGCATGGTCACTGAAGAGCATGCTTCATCGTAAGCGGTGTCTTCTCTTCTGTGTGCATCTCATGGCTACGAACCGTGCTTTGAAGGTCTTTACCTTCTCATCATGTTCTCTCTTTCTATTGAAGATCTGTTTACACCTTAATGGGTCTTAGCCATATAGGTGGATCCTCGAGGGTCCATATACAACATTTATATATGAAGTCTACTTTCGACTTTATTGCTAACATCCATCCTTCCATGTTATGATATTCAGAGGATTCATTATATGAAATCAGATTATCAGATTTAAATGACAAATGGAATCCATCTTCAAACTTATTTGAAGAGGTATTAGTGTTTCATCTTTAATTGTCCTTTTAGTTTCTAATTTTTAGGAGCCTCATTATCTTCTCAAGATTAAATGAGTTCCTTCACTTCATTTTTATCATGATTCTCAAGAGTCTCATCCTCTAAGAATCACATTCTCATATATGAGATCTTTTAAGAATCTCAAGGTCATAAAGTAAGTATCCAATACCATCCTTTATTTTCCTAATGAAATAGCACTCTCAGGTGTTAAATTCCAGCTTACTTTCTTGGAACCTTAGTAAGGATATATATTGTAGTCTCTACTACATATATACCTTGTAAATTAAGAGGTAATTATGCTAAGAATCATCATTGATCAAATCATGTCACACATGATCCAACTGTATCTCCCTACAACTCCATTGAGTTTAGGTTTATTAGGAGGAGTGAGATAGAAATGACAATCATATCTCTATATGGTATTCCATGAATTCATCTAATAGGTATTGACTACCTAGATTAGATAAATTCATTTAACCTTCCTTCAAACTTTGGTGCTAAACCAAAATTGAGAAATCTTTGAACAATTCAAAGGATTCTAAGTGAAAAGAAGAAATCCCATATCATAAATAGTCATCAATAGATATCACATATCCATAATGTTTATTCCGATATAGATGATTCACATACATCAATATGTATGAGTTCTTGAATACCTTGACATCTTACACCATTCCAAGGAAGGGTGTATTGGACATTTTTACTTTTTAATACAATATTCACAAGTATGTAAGATTTGAACCTTTAGATAATCTAAAGTTTCATCTCTTACTAGTCTATTGATCACATCAACAGGAAAATGTCCAAGGCTTGATGCCGGATCATTATCAAATGATCTTCATCCTCCTATTGATCTTTTAAGGTTTAATTTCAGTATTAGAAATGTTAATGAACCATTCATTAATATTCTAATTTAGTAGAGTCCGCTAGATTTTAGATTACTATCTGAAATATCTCCATCATATTTCTTTATGATAGGTCTTTTCCAGAATTCATGTTTATTCCCAACATTTAGAAATAAACAATGAGTGTATTCTAATATTAAAGTCATAGAGACATTCTCTAAGACTAAGGGCTCTCCCTCTGAAATTAGGAAGTCTGTCTATCCAATAGAGATTGTCGCAACAATTGCATCAACATCCATGTAGATGACTATTAAATCTCATGATCAAATTTTCTAGTCTTCTAATACATATGCAATCAATTGCAAATGTCATTAGAAGAATGAGATACAGTTATTAGACTTTTAATCGTATCCAATAAGAAAGTCAGTTTCAATGATTAAATGTAGATGTAGATTATTCCGATGCACCATCTGGATCCTTCTCTAAGGATCCTAGATAGACAAGATAGTCATACAATCAGTACATCTACTCATTGCAGTATTGGCATTCATCTAAACATTTGGATGTCATATGGAAGTCACAGAAGTAATGTCAACTCTTTGACTTTCGTTCATACTTGGGTCCAACCCATGCTTCCACTGCACTCCCTTTATCTATAAACAACCATTGCTTAAGATGAAGGATCTCTTATGTTGAATTCAAAAGATTTCAATATAAGAGCATTTCAACATTTATACATGCTTCATTCAATTCATACAATATGAATATTCTGAAGAATCATGAATGACTAGAGTATAGTTGGTAGAATGACGACACTCATCATATTTACATCCATCTAAACTCTTAAAACATTGGTTCAGGTAGGTACTCAAATATTTTGAGTAGATCATCTCTTATAGAGCCACCATTCTGCATGATGCAGAGAACCATGTCATTCATGATTAAATGTTGAGAGCACATATGTATGCCAGAATATCTTCTTAGATTTTTATAAGGATTATTTGACAATTACGATCATCATTGGCATGTAACTTCCAAAGTACATTCAATGAGAGATCAAGATTATAGAGACATACAAACCTTAGGGTTGTAGTCCTATTATCTATTTATTTGTCATTCCTTATTATTATGAGGAAGACTTGCACATTGCAACCATATACATTATGTGTCCAATTGCAAGTACAATATCTTGATCATGTATCCAATCCATGATAGTTTACTAGTTATTATTGAGTATAAAATTGATTGGGTTTAATGAAGGATAATCTGAAAAAAGAAATTTGCATAAACATATATAAATAAATATATATATTACTTTGATTTAGGAATTTTTTATCAAAGTTTTCTTGCCTTGTCTACATTGAAAGTTCATTCCCTTAATCACTTTCAATGTAAGAGATATACTTACCATCATATCTCAGCAAGATCTAGGATCTCCTTCCTTATCTTTGTCACATCCCAATAATACGAGAACCAATAACTCGGATAAAAAGAAGCCATAACATATTCCTCCTTGCAAGTCCAACTTGCATTCCCAATTCTATCTTTAACACCCGTGCCCACGACCCCTAAGGTGATGTGACCCATCATTAATTGAACCAACTGTCAACAGGAATACAACTCGCTATGCGCAATCCAATATCACCCCAATAATATGAGGACCCGATATTGGGGTCACTACACATACGTCCTTACTCTTTCAAGAAGCGAAGAGCCCGATCCAAATGGATTGTATGCAAGAGCTATCACTTCGGACAGTCATCTCCTACATACAATATCTGGCGACGAACCATTCGCCTTGACGGGAGACCATGGATGTCACTTTTGTGATCCTCCATATCATATTCAAATTCTAATTAATCATCATGAATCATATTCATTATGATTAATTCTTCCAAGAGAAATAACATCTCTATTAAAATTAGAGTGTTTAATTTTAATTAGATTCCAATTAATCTAATCATATTTAATTAATGATCCAATTAATATCCAACAAACAATCTTTATTGTTACTTGAATTATGGTATTATCTCAAATACGTATTATTCTGAATATTAAAAATTAGAAAAATACATCGTGATCTCTCTTGCATTATTAAGTCCCTACCCGTTGTCAAGGCCAGTACCGAGGGGAGTGGGACAGACCGCACACGGTGCAACCTGCTACCACAACGCTCCCCGACTAAACACCATATCCACATCGGGAAAAGAATAATGCCAAATTGATCATTGGGTACTTGAGATTATAATCGGTCTTTCAACCGAAGTTATGCCATATATAATAATAAAAACATTTTTTATTAAGAATATAATGAGATTTGCTAAACAAATCCCAAATCCTATTCAAGCAACGTTGTTTGTTGGAAAGTGGATTGTGTAACCAATTGTGATCTAGATCATATGTAATCAGTTATTGGTTAAGGCAATGTCATTGAAGGAATTAATTATCAAATATTTCACAAATATTTATCCATAATTATTCCAGTAAATTAAACCATTTAATTTCACTAATTATTTAAATGACAATCACAGGGTCTTTATTAGAAAGTAATTTCTAGCAGTGACCCTTATTAAAAATAGCATATCTAAGTCAATTTAAATCCAAATTTAGCAAAGTAAGTTTCCAAAGTTTGCTAATTTGATTTACAACAGAACCTAAGTTATTATCACCCATTTCAAGGCATTTTTAAAACATTAATTAACTCCTTAATTATGTTAAGATTCGCAGTCCCCGAAATAGTAGATACATGTTCACTAATTTGATCATAACTTGAGCAAACGGATTCAAAATCACGCAAACTCAGATCCTACAGTTTCCTTATTTAATGGGAAACGAAATCCAAATTTTATTTTCGTGTTTAAAAAATTTAAACGGGCCGAAAATAATCACAAAATAGAGATGCGAAAATGAAATGCGATAATACTTTGACAACCCTAACGAACCCAAGTCGGCTTAGGTTTACGGAGCGTATCCGAAGCCTTAAACCTATGTCTCTGATACCACTTGAAGGATATGGTTAGATCCTTAAGTGCATCACGGAAGCGTGAGGATTGCATCGTATGCGATCGGGAGCGACTAGTCGCACTAGTTGCTCGAGGCAGCGAAAATTAAAAATTTTTCATGTGACAAAACCACATTATCCAAGAATACTTCTCAGTTCATTTCGTATAAACCACAAACAAGTAATAGGATTACCTCTTGAAGCATGGTTGTGATCGAGTCTCTAAATGGAGATACCTCCTGTCTCAAGTCCAATCCGACAGAGGAGACGCTTGCGAGCGCGTGGATGAGACGTGTGCTTCTCGCAATCTATGTTGATGATCCAAGCGGCAAATCTCCTGATCTCGACACATGAGATCTGACGTTTTCTTCATGAGCGAGGCACACCGAAGGAGATGGAGATCCACGAGCAAACGATCGGGCAGCAAAACGAAAACGTTGCGGCGATGGAGAATCTCTCTAGGGCATCCATGTTGGATGGTCACATGAGAGAAGGAGAGGGGGCATGGAGAGAGAAAGAGAGAGACAGAGCCTTGTCTTTCTCATTAGCATATGAAGAGCAAGGGGTGCCCTTCTATTTATAATATTTTGGGATCCATGGATCTCAATTCATTGGCAATACAAATCCAATGGATCTCATCGATTTGTGTTTATTTTAATGGCTAAGATTTTTTTGGTAAAAACCAACAACAATTAATTTAATTTGGATTAAATGTATATTGATAAATCGATATGATCTAATCCCAAATTAAATCAATCAAGCATGGAGATTATGGAATGAAGATTGCCTCCTTCCATAATATGGGATTTGGTGGCAATCTCATGTAATCTCATGATATCTCATGAGATTACATTATTCCATGGAAATTTCCAAGATTTACAAAAACACTTGTTGAAAATTATTCAAAAATAATAATTCATAATTATTTTGTGAATATTGTAATCTTGCCATTGAAAAGTTGTGAATTACATTCACAACCCAAAATATAATGTGAACTACATTTTCAATTAATTGTCCAATGTGAATCCAATTCACATCGACATTTAATTAACAAATGTAAATTATAAATTTCTCTCTCTTTTATATTATAAATCACATTTTCAATAAATATGATTAATATGGATAGTGCTATACACATTATTCATATCCATGATAATTAAATCACATTTAATCATCTTGGATCTCTATTCTCATGTGCCCAAATAATATGAATCTCATTCATATTTATTCACATCTTTGATAATCAAATCACATTTAATTATCTAAGATAACTCCCTTTATAATATGAATCAAATTCATATTATTCATGATAATTAAATCACATTTAATTATCCATTTTCTCAATGCTCGGATACATATATGAACAATGACATTATCCTGAACTCTTTCAAGGATAATGCGCTTTCTCCGCGGATACATGGGTGATTGTATTGTTCCACATATAGTGACTTGGATATTGAAATCACATCTCAAATCAAGATCTCGGGCGTCCCATAGATGCTTGATTAAATCATGACCGCAAATCTAATCTTCTCATTGCATATGAATCACATTCACATCAATGTCCAATATTCAGATTAAGATCATATTACTTCTCAACTGAGAGGAGTCACTAAAATCCAGACCCGTTTCATCCACTCCATAGGAATGGAAGCGTCATGGTTACACAACCATTTATGATCACATCACCCTCATGTATTCCTAATATTTGTACATCGTGCATACTGGAAGACCCAGAATATACCAGAAGTATAAGATCAATTTTACAATGTCCACTTCAAAAATTTATCATTAAGTTTCTCATTTGATTATTGGGAGTCGATATCGATCTTATACTTTTCAAAAGCATATATCATACATAGGTGTTGATCATATACTTTCCAAAAGTATATATCAAACTGTACAAATTCAGTCAAGCTTCCAAAGCGAGACAACCACGCACGGAATTTGATTCTTCCTAATATCTCATGAGTGAGCTCATGTCTTCTGGTTCAACAATGAACCTATATGATCCCTTTAAGAGATCGTATTACTCATATGCCCTTATATGCACACCAGCGCGCTGGTGTATAGACCTTGATTTGGTCATCAACCCTATTGGTCTCCCAAATGTAAATACTCAGACTTATATTAACACATATGTTTCTGGTCAGAGGATGCGTGCCTATATCGTGACAGCATACGAGATAGGACTTTGGTTATCTCGATCTCATTAAGTCAACTCTTTGACCTAACTTATCTAATACCTCCGAATCTCAATTTCTATGTAGAGGACCTGCATCAAGAGGTCGGTTAGATATCAACCTTTATAGAAAGGATTGCCATCTCCTTCTCAGTCTGGAGATCCACTTTTAATAATCATTTGATTTGACAGTACTTGATGAGTCCTCGATCTAACTCTTTAGATATTCATCCAAGCACCAGCCTCTATGATTCAATAATTGAATCAACAAATGTTTGATCATTAAGACGGCCATGGTACATAACCCTAATTGTACTAAGGGACCAATTATGCAAATTGGTTATTCTTCATTTCAAACCAGGGAATGATATTCGCAATAACATTTATTGTGTAATGGCTCATTGTGGGCTCACATGTCCAACAGTACATGCCTCTTACAAACCTTTTTTTCACAATAGGCATGTATTCCATGACCTTCGTTAAAGGAATCTCAACAGTCAAATTATTGATGATATGCACAACTCCAGGATCATATAATGCATTTTTTTGCATTTTTTTGGAATTTTCTATTACTTATAAATAGTATTCTTATTTACAACAAAATCTGTCCACAATATGTTGTGCATCCGATTCGCAAAAAGGAGTAGAAGCTGGAGATTGAGATGCTGGTGCTGGTGGACAAGCAAAAAGTGTGGTCGTTGCTCCCTCGGTTGCTGTAGGATCGGCTGCGACTGACGTCTCCTCCATGGTTGGCACGGCTTCACTTCAGTTGCGAACATCTTTTTAAATTTTTTGTCTTTTTTTGTTTTTTTTGTGTTTTTACTGATGGTGGTGTAAGTGAATGGCAGCTGGAATGGCTCCTCCTTCTTTCCTCACCCCGTCTCTATAGCTGGCGCAACTGATGCAGAAGATGATGATTCACCTGTCACAACTTTATTTTCTCCATGACTTGCAGCATATGGAAGTAAAGTCCTACCGCTCCTGAGAGTGACAACATTAGATAAAGTAATATTACAACTTTCTGGTTCTACGGATGCAGAGTGGACGTCACATTCTACCTGCTCTTTTTTTTGAAGCTATTGGTCTTAGCTTCTACCTACGCCGGAGTAGACATTTTGGTGGCAGTCAGGTCATCGAGATTTTTTGTCATATCTGCTAGGCCTTTGATAAGTTGGTCCAAGAAATCAAGGGTAGGGTTAATCGGACTCACCTTCAAAGGTTCAACGTGCAGACCATGATGTGGGTGATTATTTTGTGGCTGATGCGATGACTGTTGATGTGGTTGAGGAGGTGGAGGAAGCCGGTGCTGGTGGTAAGAGGGAGGAGGATAGTGATGATACTACTGAGGTGGTGCAGGTGAATACTACTGGTGTGGCTGTGGTTGGCGGTACTGTGGTTGTTGGTACCGCTGGTTCTGCCTCCGTTGATTATGGTACTATGGAGGCTGGTGATACCGAGGTGGAGGTTGAGAGGACTTCCTGAAACGACCACCTTGTAGTTGGTGATAGGCCATGTTGGCTTGTTGATGGCCCTGAGGATGTCTGGTAGGACAGGCCAGCTATGCATCATCAGTCAAGACACCATTGACTTCCTGAATCAGTGGTAGCGGTAGGAAAGCTAGATCCGATAATGGAAGGAAGTCTTCCTGATAGACAACTATCTATTGTTGCGGATATACCTAATCGGGAGCTTGTACGTAGTACACGTGTTGGACTATCGCTGGCTGCTGGCTAGGCTGAGGTTGTTGTGGCGGTGATGTCTCATCCTTCTTCTCAGCTGGAGTCTCTATAGATGGTGTCGCCGACTTGACAGAATTGATGATGCCCACCAACAGCTCCAATTGCTTGGCGATCTGGTCCAACCTATCTAGGTGTTGTGTCCTCTTTTTGATCACAGTGAGTTTCTCGAGGTCCTGCAATTGCTTCTCAATAATATCAACCTTTGAGAGATGACCCCCGATGATGTAGAGGGCGGAGCTCTCATCTCTCTCTCTACTTCACGAGAAGCTGCCATATAAACTTGTTTCTAGAGTATCTAGGGTTGTTTTTGATATGCATGAGAAGAAGAGAGGGTGGCCTCTCCTTCGATCATTTCTTCAAAAACATGCCAAACTACATCTTCATCCTTGTTGAAATGTGATCATCCACAGGCTGCGTCAACGAGCCTTTGGCTTTCTACATTCATCCTCCCGAAGAATTGTTGGACCAAGCTGGTCCATGGAATTTCATGATGGGGGCACTTATCCTGCATGTCTGTGAATCTCTCACATGCTTCATGAATGGTCTTATGGGCACCCTAGGAGAAGTTGTTGATCCTGGATCGCATCTGGTTGAGTCGACCGAGAGGATGGAATTTGTGCATAAATGCGGATTTCAATTTCTCCCATATCATTACAACCTTTCCCAAATGATTGACCCAATATAAGTCCTTGTCCTGTAAATTGAAGGGGAATACCATCATCTTAACTACATCCAGAGGAACATTGGGTAGTGGGTAGTACGACAGATGCGTGAAAACTGTTTTAGGTGAATGTAAGTCTCATCTCTACTGTTCTCGTGAAATGAAGGTAGAAGGGCCAGGAACTGGGGATTAAGCTCGAAGTGAGCATGCACCAGTGGATAGAGGATCCGCTTGGCCATCTGGCTGTCTCCAGGGTTGTATGTTTCCTTAATCGTGGGTTTCTTCCTCTACTGGTCTGGCTCTTCTGCATCAGGGTCCTCACAGGTTCCACCACCTCCTCCTGCTAGTTTGTATCCTCCTCCTCCTAGTTGTCTGTTCATCACATCATTCGACATGTCCTGGAATGCAGTCTGTGCTAGGGCCTACTTTGTCAGCTGCTGGTTGATGGCTTGGATAGACGCCAACAACTGAGCATTCACCACATTCTGATATGGCATATGTCCTTTCTCAGGCTGGGAAGATGGCTGCTGACCCTTGCCCTTTCTTTACGGAGCCATTTCGAGAGCTAAGTCCGATAAGATGAATTCTATGTTGGGATCTAGGGCTGGGACTGTCTTCTATCTGAAATGTGAAAAAGTCCTAATCAGACCACATGCAATTGAATCCCAACTTCCAAGATGAATCTGGAATTGGGGTCAATCCCAGAGTGGTGTGAATGAAAAAGATGTGGACTGTAATCGACTCTCATTCACAATGGTGAAGGTGGGACAAAGGTGATCTCGGTTTATTGGGTGGCTAGAAAGAAGAAGAGGAGTCTGGAGATCGACCCGCAAAGTCCAGACCGGGTTCTCGGGAGTCCCAACTGAACCATCCATGGATCGATATCATGAAGAAAGAGGGAGATGGATGCAGGAAGAAAGATACCATGGTCAATGAGGAATAAAATGGAGAGTAAAACTTTAGAAAGGCTCGAATTGAGTGGGGGTTAAAAGGAAGATGCATATGACAAAATTTACGCAAATGTGCGGGACTCGTTCTTGGAACCTTAATCTAATTCATACAAACACAATACAAAATTGGGTTCATCAACTCATGCCATGTGAAGCTATGAAGGATCGACTATTTATTATCTTTTCAGTTTTAGAGTCGTTATTTCAAGCATATCTTGTATCAAGTCCTTAGCACGCTAACAATATAGAAGAGAGAGTACTGTCAGAAAAGTATCTCATACTTATCCTCCTCCTTTCTAACCTGTAGTCTGCACTTTTTGAGTTCCTTGTAACCCTTCCTGGATCCATACTCAGCCAAAGAAATAAAGAGAGGAAGCCGATAGGTGAAACCACTACTTCGGTCCTCGCTCGCAACGGAATCACCCGTGAGTGTGCAAGAACCTAATCGGATGTAAACCGGTGAGATAGACACCCCCGTGAAGGCGTGGCCTAAGCTTAGTACTTCAGACCATGTCGATGTTCCACACAAGGCGGGAACACCATCGCTGACAACGCCCTACTTGGTCATTTACGATACAAGCGTCATTACTTCGGAAATCCATGCGATACACATGGCAGTTATAGACTGGGTTTTGAGCTCTAATCCTTAGCGGGTCGTGCCTCTCTCATGGGATGGGTTTTCATCCCCTCCTAAGGTACCTAAAATCAATGAGAGTTTATGAACCCAAGACAATGAAAGTCCATTACAAATTTAGTTAAGGTCAAAGTTTATTTAGTAGTCCCCTTGTTTTGCTTTTTGCATTTTCACTTTTTTTGGATATGTTTACATACAAGCACCTACCGTTTTTGTATATTTTAGTTTAATTCCTAGGTTCTCAAAATCAGAGGGAGATAACAAATAAGTCATCCAAGTCAATTCAATGATGGAAATCTCATCATTGAATCTAATGATGCATGCTAAGTTAGAGGACTTGCAGCGCTTCACATCTCTCTCCTTGCAGTATGCAAAACAGAATCTTTAAACCCATATACATGGAAGTGTGCAATAGACAAAATTGCCCTAAATAGTAGCTGTTATTAATCGTGAAGAACCCGTTATTAGTTATTCAGAAATGAGACCAAGGTCTGGTCTTCGATGTCGATCGATGCCCACCACAATGGGTCTTGCAAGCGTTGTGTACGACCTCTCTCGGCAAACGGTCTCAAATCCAAACAACTAACGGTTATTAATTTGACTAGATCCAAGCGTAAGAGATATAGGAACATGCATTCTTATTAGGGTTTGTACATAATTACTGAGACAAGCAACCAACAAGATAAGGGATCATGCACACCAAACAAAATAAAAATAAGGTTGAAAACTCAAAATAGCAGGAAACAAAGGAAAAGAAGGCGAGCAAGCACGTAAAACTATGACGAGGCCCCCAGGTGTACAGACACCCTGGCACTGGACCTCGTTGTGTAGAGTACAGTCCAACTCATTAATTATTACATAATTAGATTATCTCTCTCACACATATAACTACATAAGCAAAGCTAATCTATCTCTATGCTTCCTTTGTAGACTCTCCAACTGATTAATGGATGAAGACCAACCCCCACCAAACTTGGCTGCATCAGCCTCCTAAGAAGCCATCCTCCCATGGTAGACACTCGCAACAAAGTCACAAAGAGAAGAGTATTAGCATAGATAATCAAATGGAATCTTAAACTAGCTGTATACAATGAATTAATTGAATGACTATATGCAAAATAAATCAATTATTATTTACATTAACAATTCAATGGATAGGAACAAATGACTGTACAAAATAAGTGACAAAACTAGGCTATGCTCATTTCTCCACGACAACAGCGCCATCTGATAACCAAGGAAATTCGAGGGTCGTACGGTTTCATAAGGCAAAACCACAGTCGGTGTTTTGACCGCTCAAAAGTCCCTGATTAATCAGCAATAACCCATAAATAAATAAAAGCAATGATTAGCACAAAGTGAGTTAAAATCTATTATTCTCTACTACAAGATGCACAACAAGTAAGCACGTAGCGGTCGAACCACATAGAGCAATATGGATAGCCCATGGTTATTTGTGAACAAAATGATTATATACAACCATGTCATTTATCATGTATATACATATGTCTTTTTGTTGGTTTTTATTTTTTATATTAATTTTTATGGATTTTTGTTTTTATAAATTTTTATTTTGTTTTTAATTTTATATTTTTATATTTCTTTTTTCTTTTTTAAATTAAAGATGTATAATACATATAAGGCTATATATGTCATATAGGATAATATAGTTTGAAATACTAATAAATATAAACAAAATATAGAAAATACATTATTTTTAGGTTTTTTTTGCATTTTTATTATGTTTTTGTAATTTTTCTGGAGTTTCTACGAATTCTTATGGATTTTTAAAATAAAAAATATCACAAATCAGGGATTTAATAAATATACAAAATAAATTTGAATTTTAAAAATAGGAAATAAGGTCCAAAATTACTTAAATC
Organism: Ottelia alismoides; assembly: GCA_037367405.1. Classification (NCBI taxonomy): domain Eukaryota; kingdom Viridiplantae; phylum Streptophyta; class Magnoliopsida; order Alismatales; family Hydrocharitaceae; genus Ottelia; species Ottelia alismoides. The sequence goes on along the minus strand of JAZKJV010002366.1, from coordinate 2,145,797 downwards.
AATTTTAATATACAGATATATATAAAGAAAATTAAGAAACAGTCAAACATATTTTTGTATTTTTTAATAATTTTTTGATTTTTATAAAAGTTTTTGGGGTTTTTAAATTTTTAAGAGTATTCTTTTTATTTTTTAATCATTTTTTATCTTAGTTAAAATATAATAAAAAAGATAATATATATTTTTTGGAATTTTTCAAGATAGTTTTACATTATTTGGTATTTTATAAGTTTGACAGTACAAAAATGAGCTCCTTTCGATTTGTAATAAATAACAAAAATGTCCAAAATTGCAAATAAAAATCATGACATGAAACTTCATTAACCAGGAACGTACACATATTCTTTCATGAATTTTGGAGTATACTAGCTATTTTAAATAAATTTATCAAGCATACAAAAATGTAATTGCTAGTAGGGACATACATGTAAATAAAATATTCTGGGGCCTCTATGCAATTTAACCAAAAATATATAACATCTTTTACATTTTTCTAGACCAAACATAAATATAGAACTTTTTAAGGGTATGGTTGCAAAATGGCCACCTCATGTGGGACGACATGTGAGGTGGCATGGCATGGACTTGTATGCAATTATGAATAAGTACACATGCCTACATGCAATTCTCCACTTTATTTTAAACTTAACATTTTATTTACAGGACTTATAGTAGATAAAAAAGCAGGGATGAATGTACCAATTTACCCCATACGACGCGGATCGGACGGTTGAGAGGCGCCACTTAAGCCACTTTTCATCTCTTCGCCTTAAGATGACGCTTCGGAGTGGAAGGCTGGTATTATATCCCATCTGGTGATCTGACGGCTGCAGCGAGGTGCATCGAACGATGGAGAAGAAATCTGGGGTAGCCTAGAGATTGAACGACAGAGATGAGGCCTAGAGGAACAGCTCAAGAACATGCCGGAGGTGAGCTTTGATTCGTCCTACCAGCCTTTTTCGAGCATCTGGAAGGCTAGGTCCAAGGGTGAAATGGAGCTTGGGCTCCTCCACACTCGATGGCATTGACAGGAAGGGCGTTGGAGCTGCGACGATAGCTGGCGACATCGGAGAAGAAGCTCCAGATACCTCTCTTGCATTCAAAATCGACCCAAGAAAGTCATTTGGCTTCTAGTACCTGTAGAAAGGTTATGCACAAGAAAAGGACAGGTCCGGAGGTCTTATTGGTGGAGAGAGGTGGACTTCAGAATGTTGCGGAGAGGTCTCCGACGAGGTGGCATTGGGAGACCTCGATGTCCATCTTCGTGCGGGATCTCGTAAGTGGAGTATGAGAGAGAGAGAGCAGAGAAGCGTAAGAGGAACGTGTAGAGGCGGTCAGGGAGGCGGATATCGGATGATCGCATATAGAGGGGTTTGCTGGATCTCAGCTCCGGTGAACTCCGCGAATGGATTTTTATACTAATTTAACTAATAAAAACCTAAATTATGCATGGAAAATAAAAGCTACAACTAAAGGGTACTTAAAAAGAATGAAAAAGGGAAGCTCTTATACTTGAGGGAGCTCAGGGAGCAGGGTGGCCAGACGACTGCCTTGGATCGCTCTGCCTCTCCTGATCACACGCTCCTAGGCTCGAGGGTGCTCCTATTGTCACCAGGTACACACACTTCGAAGGGGTTCAGTTCTTGGAGAAGGATCAAAACATGAAGGGGAGGTGAAGACTTTTATTTATACATAGAGGGGACGACCATTATAGACCGGCGATTAGGGACGATGGGGTGCTATGCACAATGGGTTTAAGGTTAGGGTGTGTATTAGGGGATATCAGAGATGGGTTAGGTGAGGTATTTGATCAATTTAAATGATAGACCTGCCTGGAAAAAGGGGAGAAGATGGGTTACGTGAAGGGTAGGAACAACAAAGGAGGCAGAGAAGGGAGTTGACCTGGGTCAAGTCCCCTTGGATGTTGATTGGTCCACCTGGGATGCAAAAGGACTAAATAGTAAGGTTAATACGAATTTAATTAATTAAATATAGTAAATCATTTTATTAAGTTCTGAGTATAAAATAAAAATGTTTATTACTTTATTTAGAAATTTATTATGATTTTTATTTTTTTTTGATGTTATGTATTACAAGTTAATTTTTAAGGGTATATTTATAGGTATATTCATATATATTTTGTATATTGAATTTTTTTATTTTGTATATTTTATTTTTTTATTTTATTCTCTTATTTTATATATTTATAACTTATTTCTACGTTCATAAATATATTTTTAGGATGTATTTTATATATGTAAATAAATAAGGGTATATAAATTGCATATGTACAGTTACAAGTATTTCGTATTTGTATTGTATATATACATTTTATTTAAATGTGTTCTTTATGGTTTTTTTTATTTTAATATGTACATGTATTATAGATAATATTAACATAATTATAAAAAATATAGAATTGTAAAAATAAGGAGTAATAAATAAAATGAATATTTTAATCGGGTATAATGTACAATAAGGGCCAAAACTAATGACACCTTAAATTTAATATTAAAACACCTTCATTAAATAGCTTATTAAAAGTATATACAATCAAAGGTGATTTTGATATGTTTTGAGTTTTTATTTAAGAGATATGGGTCTGCGAAGTTGGGATTTTGGAATTTTATTTAGACTTTAACTTGTACATTGTATATTATTTTTGTATGAAATTAATCTTGCATTTTTCTATATTTTATTATCTACAACTTTCATGAACAAAGTTTCTTTATTTGGGGCATAAAAAGTAGAAAATAAAATAGGTCCCAAAATAGAATAAAGAATGAATAAAAGGGATATTATCGTATTTTTGGATCACTCTCTACCCCTACTTTTATCCTTGTCGATCTATTCATCAAGATGCCTAGGTCTCGGGGTTTAAGGTCATAAAATATCTTTGATATTTTATTATTTTTCTTTTCTTTCCTTTATTATATAATTTTGGCATTAAAAACAAGTATTATTTACATAATAACTGCACTAAATGATGGATGTTATTTTGTACAAATTAATGCTATTTACATGTATTAGCTAGGGTTTTAATGGCTAAAATGATAGAATAAAGGTGATGATATGGAGATTTATCACCAAGTCAATTTGGTCCATCTTTGAGGGGATGGCGGAGAATTCATGTGTTGTCAATTCCACTGGGGCATTCTAAAAGGGACCACAACCACCACACCACCGAGATTATCAGAAGGTGGAGCATGTTTCTGAGTCTGGTTCACGATCTTACATGGGATTTATTAGTGAGAAGATTAGAATAGTCAACGTGATTCAGAAGAAAGTCCAAGAGTAGAGCAACAACCACTTCAAGAGTTGGAAAAACTCGCATCACTTCCTCAGCAGTTGAGCGATCTGACGAAGAAGGTGACTAAGTTGCAGCTTCTGTACCGACAGTCTCACACTCCCTTCTTCCACTTCTCAGCCTATTTGGAGATCTTTACCCGCTCCTCCCACCTGTCAGATTCAGTTTGTTCAGAGCGAGCTGATACAACTTACTGAGACTACACAAATTGATTGGTATGAGGACCCATCCAATGCCAACCTGAGTCAGATCACTAGCCCTAGAGATGTTGGTGTTGATTTTCATGCTAGTCTTGAGATAAAGGTGATATGGTACGCTCCTATTCAACCTTCACCACACTTTCATCCTCAAAGCATACACCACTAGTAGTAGCAGCATCAGTATAGTCATCTGCAGCATGGACGTCCGCATTTCTAGCACCACCGGCATTACATGCAACAGTAGTCTCACCAGCACGCTTATCAAAGACCACATTCGCATCAGTTTCCTGTTCGACATTTACAACCATATAAGTACCAGTAGTAGGAGCGGTCTTTCTTCACACTATAGAGATCTCGTCAGCCTTATACACCACAATTGCATAAATCCCAGGCTGGAGAGAGACAATCAGGGACACCACACTAAGTCTGAGATGTCTTCACAGGCCCTAGCACTAAACCATATAACAGATATGTTGAGCACGCTCTATACAAGGCATAGGACAGAGACGGAGAAGGTTAACCATTGCCTGGATGAGCAAATTGTGCCCAAGAGCACTCTCCCAGCCCAGCCTTAGATGAATCTTAAACAACAAGTGGAGGTATTTAGATCATGTAGACACCACCATAGGTATGATCTCTTTTAATGAATTTTTATTTATCATCATTCATCTCAGTAGCAGTAAATCGCCATGAGCACCTGATCGAGTGGAGAGGGCATGTGATGAGGAGCAAGAGTTGATCCATAATGATCTTGAGCATACATATTCTGATGTTGAGGAGGAGGACCACCATGATGATGAGGGCCGACATGTTGTCCAGCTTGAGGGGAGCGATGCAGATTAGTAGACATGGACACAGGCAAGTCAGATAATGATGCCACGCCAGACCATGCATATGCCTTCGATGCGGATTTTTCGTCCCCTATTTTAGAGAGTTTATACATACTTCTGAGACTCTTGATGTACATGATGATTCCAATTTCGAGATGAATAAAAGTGTTGATTTTGTTGTTACTAATATTGTTCCTTTTCTCGATGCTTTGTACGGAAAAAGAAAGAAAAAACACCAAAAAGAATGTTATCACTCCTGAGACAGAAAGGCTATTGAAAGATTACATCTTTTTTAAGATCCCACTCCATGTTGCCTTGGATCACTTCCCTACGCTCAAGCAACAGTTGAAGAATAGATGTACGATGTGTAGGAAGAAGAGATCATGTACAGAGAAGCATGTATTGACCAAGGCTAAATCCTGCGCTATACAGAACAGAATCCCTGAGAAGAAGAAGGATTCAGGAGCACACTTATGTCAGATGTGAGATTTCCCATACAACATTAGATTGCACTCTAATAGGTAACGATTCCTCGATCAATTTGTTAGCCTCTTGTTTGCTCGACAAGCTCGAGCTAGGTCCTCTTTACAAATCATGTGTGATCCTTCAGTTTTCTGATATATCTTTAAAGAGACCTAGAGGCATTTTGAGGAATGTTATCATGGTCGTTCAGGGCCTGCAGTTCCCAGTGGACTTTACTATCTCGGACATAGATTTCCCTACGCAAGTACACCTTACCCTTATTAATCTTGGTAGACCTTTCTTGGAGACTGTGAAGGCTCTCTTCGATTATAATATAGGGAAGGTATCTTTTCGTACCAAGGGCGATAAGGTACATATTGATATGGTGAGAGAATCACATACATCCAGTGTCACATCTACAGCCAGTTCAGATGCCTTGAGTTCTTTATTCACCTGTAATTACATGGATAATGTTCGCCTTGATGACCTTGAGAGGTATCGAGTAGAGATCCAATGATCTCCTAGGAGAGGATGGGTCCGAGAATACAAATGGTAGTTCTTCTTATGGTACATTATATTTCAGCATGGATGATGATGAGCAGATGGAGCGGATACCTGAGGATTTTATTGCATACATTTTAGATTCTAAGAATTCACACGATTCCTCCACTTTAAATGAGATAGAGATAGATTTTCATTTATTTGAGTTATTTTCCTCTACTCATTCATAGTATGAGCATAGTAGCGAGTCAAATGATATTTTAGACATCTTCTGTAGTCTAACTCTAGAGCATATTGAGATGGTGGATAAACATATTGTAGATACATTTACCACCAGCACGGATCCTAGAATACATACAGATGAGGATATGGCAAAGCCAAATTCTACCTTGCCAGAATTAAAGACATTTCCACCCAATATGAAATATGCTTTCTTTGCGGGTCCACAAAGATAGTTTCCGATCATTATCAGCTCATCTCTAAAAGAAGAACAAGAATCTCACCTAATGGAGATTCTTGAAAAGAAACTACAAGGCTATTGGGTGGAGTGTATCCGATCTCCATGGGATAAATCCTGCTTTATGCTCCCACCCTATCTTACTCGATCAAGATAGCAAGCCTTATAGAGAGTTTCAGTGCAGGCTAAATCTAGTTTTACGAGATGTTGTCAAAGAAGAGATTATGAAATGGTATGACGCAAGGTTTTTTAATCCCATCTCCAACTCTTAATGGGTTATCCCATTACATGTTGTCTAGAATAAGTTGGGAAATCAGATGATCAAGAATGAGAGTGGAGAGGACATTCCCAAGAGAGTAACCACATTGTGGCGGGTGTGCATTGTTTACAGGAAATTGAATGTCGTGACGAAGAAGGACCACTTACCTTTGCATTTTATAGACTAGGCCATAAAGAGGTTGGCAGGGAAGGAGTACTTCTGTTTCCTTGGCGCTTACTCTGGATACAACAAGGTTACCATTGCTCCTGAAGATTAGGAGAAGACCATTTTCACATGTCCCTTTGGCACATATGCTTTTAGACGGATGCCCTAGGGATTGTGCAGTGCCCATGCTACATTCCACATGTGCATACTTTTCATTTTTGTAGACATTGTTGGTGATTTTCTCGAGGTCTTTATGGATGATTTTCCAGTCTATGATTATGCACGTCGACCAGGTTCTTAAGAAATGTTGTGAGATAGATCATGTTTAGTCATGGGAAAAGAGCCATTTTATGGTTACAAATGAGATCATGTTGGGGCATGTCATCTCAAGACAAGGCATGAAGGTTGACCCTACCAAGGTGGATATCATCAAGCATCTCGAGCCACCAACCAACATCAAGCAATTATCATCTTTTCTAGGGCATGTTGGTTTCTACCGACAAATCATTCAGGATTTTTCTATGATTGCCCTATTGTTAAATGAATTATTAGGCAAAGACATCGGATTCTTGTTAGATGACAAATGTCTTAGTGCCTTCCTCACATTGAAGGAAATGATTATTAGTCACTTCTCTTTGGGAACATTACAGATGCTTCAGATTTGGTGATCGGGGTTTTATTAGGACAAAGGAGGAATGGACTTCATGTTTCTATCCACTATGCCAGTCGGACCTTAAATCATGCTCAATGCAACCACACGTGACAGATAAAGAGATGTAGGTAGTGGTATTCGCATTGGACAAATTTAGATCATATCTTCTTGGTTCTAAGATTACAACTTACACAGATCATTCAGCTATTAGATTTTTGATGGAGAAGAATGATGCCAAGGCACACCTTCTTAGATGGATTATCTTACTCTAAGACATTAGGGATAAACCTGTGATAAAGAACGTGGTAGTTGGTCACCTCTCTCAATTGCAGATAGAGCAGCCTTCAGATGAGTTCACTAGAGATTGCAGAGAGATTCTCAGACGAGACTATCTTTGCAGTTACAGAGCTTCCATGGTATGCAGATATAGTGAATTTTTCGGTTACACAGAAGAATCCACAAGGTTGGCCGAAGGACCTAGTTGACAGGCTAGTTTCCGCGGCACGATACTACCATTGGGAGGATCCGATTTTTTTCACAAGGGACCATATTTTATCTACAAGCGATGTATGCCTCAAGAGGAATCGATAGTGTCCTCACTCTGTGCCATTTCTTAGAGCGGATTATGGTGGTTGACTATTACTATATATGCATGTGCATTCATGAAGAATTGCCCGGATTATCAGCGACCAGTAGGGAGATTCAGTGCTAGAGATGTGATTCCAATGCAACATATTGTCATTTAAGAGATCTTTGAAGCATGGGACATAGATTTTATGGGATCATTCCCATTAAGCAGTGGCTTTTAGTACATTCTTCTCATTGTGGATTATGTTAGTATTTGGGTGGAGGCAATACCCGCATGAACAGTTGATAGCAGGATAGTGTGCACGCTCCTGAGGGAACATACTATTTCATGGTTCAGTATTCCATGTATTCTTATTTCAGATGGGGGTAGCCACTTCATTAATAAGGAGGTGAAAAAGCTAGTGAAGTATTATCGCATTGATCACAGTAGCTTCTCCTTACCACCCACAGACGAACGACATGGTTGTAGTTTCAAATAGGGAGATAAAATCCATTCTTCAGAAATTAATACGACCAGATAGGAAGAATTGGTTACAGCTTCTAGATCAGATTCTTTGGTATATTGCATAAAAGACTCCCTTAGTACTTCACCCTTCAGACTGGTTTATTGGAAGCCATGCCATTTGCCCGTAGAGATCATGCACATATATGAATGGGCTATCAGAGAGATTTCATTAGATATGCAGAAGGCAGGAATCATGAGGAAGATGGATCTGAATGAGTTAGTATACATTCGAAATCATGCATACGAGAACACCCTCATTTATAAGGACTAAGTGAAGAGATGGCATGATAGAAATATTTGGCGTGAGATCTTTGTCCCTGGTCAGAAAGTCAGGTTGCTCAATGCATGATTGAGAATTATTCCTGGCAAACTGAAGAGCAAGTGAGAAGGATCGTACATAGTCAGAATAGTGCACGAGAATGAAATTATTGCTTTATCAAATGTGTCACCTAGTGTAGAGCCATTCGTAGTGAATGGGAAGATGCTAAAGCACTCCGTGGAGACTACTGACCATCTAGCCCGTGTTTGAGGTGATCTACTTTGTATAGGAAGCATGACTACTCTTTGACTTCATTTCATCCTATACAGAGACATGTGAGCCTTTCGGTTTTCTAGAGTACACCACTTGTATATTCTTCGTAGTCAACAATCGTCCCCATTTTTTGCTCATCTTATATTCTTAGGATACCAAATCCTACGTATGGAGGGACCGATTGCCAGTTGATTTGAACTTTTCGATTTTGTTCTTTTTATTTTTCTTTTATTTTCCTTTCTTTTACACTAATCACCAGGCCCTAATTTGTGGCCACATTCTTTTCTATACTTAGGATGCCTTATCCAAAGTATAGGGGAGACCGAGTTATTTTGTTGATTTCATTTCCATTTCTTTCTTCTATTCCTTCATTTGTATATTCCTTTTTCCTCAGTCACCTCATTTTTGTCTTCCACTATATTTACGATGACCTAATGTAAGTATGGGGGTCGATTGACTTCTATTCTTTTATTATTTTCACCCACTTTTACTTAGCATGAGTTACGTCCACCTTTTTCTCTTTTGACGCTATGAGGATACATCAAAAGCTAAGTATAGGGCGACACGAATATATTATATGTATATACTTTTGTCCTTAACTCGTACTTTTATGTATTTTATATATTTATAAAATACATAAAAAGCGGGTAAGGGTTAATTTAAAATCCATTTATTTATTTATTTATTTTATATTCATAAAATCCTTGTAAATAAGTAAAATAAGTGTAAAATCCTTATTTAAAATTCTTAATTTAAAATAAGCATTTAAATTATGTATTTAATATATATAATACTTATTTAAAATCCTTATTATTAAAATATGTAAAAAAAGCATTAATCTTTGTAAAATTCTTTGTATATAAAATTTGTAAAATACATTAGTTATTTAATCCACATAAAATATGAGTAATTTATCTTGTAAAATTCTTATACATAAGCTTTTTTATAAAATTGAAAAATCCATGAAAAATACAAGTCCTAAAATTCATAAAACTTACAAAATCCTAAAAATCCATAAAAATGAGTAGAATTCAGAAAATATACTTCACAAAAATATGGTTGCATTTGCATTAGCATTTTTCAGAATAAGTTTGATTCTAGAATTAAAGATTGGGAATAGTCTAAAGGATGGAGCTTGATTATAGCCTTTAGGTTTCATTGTAATGAGCCTAGTTAGGAACTGGAATTTAGACTCTTCAAGTCATTAGCTTAAATATTTGGGTTACAGGAGACCATGTTTGGGAAGTCAACTTAAACTTGCCTAAGTAGAAGACTTGGTGTCCTCCATTTAACTCTTCACTAGCGAACCAATTTTGGAGACATGCAGTTTGCACTTAGCTTGACTTGCATGGGGTTGCGAAGGGCAATTCATTTTAGTGGTGCAATTTCATCCTTGTCTACTAGCGCGGACATCTGAAGATGGGAGTTGTGGGGTTGAAATAATGCTTCGGATGAGGATAGGATATGCTGGCACAATTTTTCCAAGACCTAAAAAATTGGATGGAATGAAAAGATGCTATATCTGACAAGGCACAAAAGGATGATGTAGTGCAAGCAACATTACAAAGCTAATCAAGGAGAAGCCACCAAATATCATATATGACCACAATGGTCCAATCTTACACCAAAAGTCTACGCATCTTAGTAGAGACTTAGCTATATTGGTTGGGCTTCACAAGGATATGTGACTACACTGGTCGCACTCCAGTTCTCTTCTCATTCTTCTACATTTTTCTCTATTCGATTGTGGACACACGACCTGGCCTTATAAGGGAATACACCCTCCTAGAGGAAATAGTAGACGGATGAGGAACCAATGAGAGTGTATTATTGGGATGGGTGGTTTCTTCGCTTTTTCAAGCAGGAAGAGCTAACACATAGTACTAATTGATTTCAAGGATTGATAGAGTTAGTGATATGGTTGAGTGGACTTGAGAATGGCTATTGAGGTGAACTTAAATAAGGATTTGTGGAACTTGAGGACTGTTGAGACAAAAATCCTAATCCTAGTTAAGGCTCCGACAAAATGCTTGTTTTAGGCTCGACCAAGCTTTGTCCTTTGTTTGTTCTCATGAATTGGTTTAGGAAAACAAATTCACTCTAACTTACTTTATTTTTCCCTTATTTTTCAAATAAGTGTTTGCTAAGGGACTAGCAAAGTTTGAGTATAGTTGGTTGATGAATGCATGATTCATTAACATTCTTTCTGCATTTTGTATTAAAACCCTTGACAAATACATGTAAATATCTATTACTTTTGATCTTTTACAAAAACCCCAATCATGAATAAAAATGCACTTTTATGCATCAAAAACACGTAAATAAGTCAAAGAATAAAAATAAAAGAAAAGAAAAGAATGCGGATTGTAAATATGTATATATGTATATAATACTTATAAAATATAAATATAGTGAAGGATATATTTATATAACTTAATCTAGAGACCAAGTCAACATGGAATTGTCGACAAATAAATAAGTAGGTAAGATAAGGAAAGAAAATCATAAAAAGAATTAATTATACACTCCACGCATTCTTCACTATTTATCAAATAATTATCGTATTGTCATTGATTTTTAATTAATCCGTATATATGTATTTTTGAAAAAACTCTTTTCCTAATTATTCCTAAAAATGTATAAAAAATATAAAGATAAGTTAAAAATATTATCTTATATATATGACAAAACTCCAACTTTTAAATTGTCATTCCCAACTTCTAAACATCATAACGTTCTCGTACGAGCTCCAATTTTACTCTACTCATTTTTAAAGTTCATAAAATAATATTATCTAATTAATGGAGGTGATTTCATTAAAATGGGAGTCATTTGCAAGAAGTTAGTTTTGGGAGCTAATGACAACTGGGTTAATGGGCTATTTATTTTATTAAGAACACATAATTTAGAGTTTTATTAATTTTATAATTTTGAATTATTTTCTTGATCTTGTATTTTAATCATGATTTATTTCAAAATTTTCGACACAATTTAATATTTTTTATAAATTAAATATCCTAATTTATAAATGAGTTTAACCTGTATAGTATATACTTGTATTCAATAATAAATTTAAACTACAACATTAACAAAGCCTTTTCCCACAATAAATACTTTATTATTTAATAATAAATTTAAACTAATTTATTAAAGTCCAAAAAAATCACATATACTCTATTTATTATGCTAATAATTAATAAAATATAAAAATGACTTGTTATTATTAATTCCTTAAATTAAAAATCAAAAGATCATTTATTAAGCATTCTTTATATCTATTAGTAATATTATATTTATATATCAAAAATTATTTATTATTTATGAAAATATTATTCCATAATTTAAATAAATTCATTATATATTTTTTCATCTTTATTTCCTAATTAAAATTAATGTCATTTATTATTTAATATCTAATTTATGCTACATTTATTCTTTTGGCCAACCAGGTGCTGACATGTGTCAGCACCTGGGGTTGTCTTCCTCAAGAACCAGTAGTTGCAATTTTGTTCTAATGACCTCACTTCAACCATTTCTCTATGATCATCTTTCACCCGGAATTCAATCCAATCAGTTCATCTTTGAGTTCTAACTATCTTCATTACGCCAACCATCAGATCGACTCAGCCCTTTGCCATTCTTCCTATTTAATTCCCTATACTTCGTCCGTTCAAACTAAGTCTTCCCTTACCAGAAACCAACTGGTCAACCTTCCTTCTTTCTCCACTGTGCACAACCACCTTCAACCTTGACTGGGCTTGATCGTCACTCTACGTGGAAGAGGACTCGTCGGTGGAGGGTTCCAAGGTGTTCGTTCGCCTTGCATCGTGGCTATTGCGACATTAAGCTCCACTGAGTATCGGCCGTTGAGCGAAGACCAGGAGGGTCTCAAACCTTCCTATCTATAGGTGCATACCTTATTCCATTTCTCCTCTGAATTCTTCAATCTTCATGACATTATTAGACAATTAAATTCATCACTAGATCTCTCTAATCATCACTTTCATAATTATGTAAGATCCAAACTTAATATCATTCCCAATTCGATTAAATTCCTTTGTATTTCCTTATCTCTGGAACTTATATTAGAACTGCCTCATAACTTCATAATTTCTTGGTTGATTCATCTTGATTCGAGCAAGCATATCTCAAATTGCAGGTTATAACATCATACCTTGAGCATCCACTTCATCTGATTGAATCAACCATCACCGAACATCCAGAGGAGAATCTTCAGTTTGTCCGGGCTCAAACCCTAATAGCAGACATTGCATTCGACTTTAGGACGTGACACCGCTTTCTTCGAGCATCCCCCACTGCAGGTGAGCTCGAAGGGGGATGAGACCCCTTCTGGCCAAGCAGGAGTACCGTGGTACCACCGTAATCATCGGACATCGAGCAGAAGATGAAAAGCATTGTCATCGTTCTTCATTTGGGGAATAGTAATGTTGACACGAGATCTTCAGGTTTTATTTAGATGAGAATAAATACAATGTCGTCGTAACCCTGGAAATCCCACAACAAACAAAAAAATATTTTTTTATTTTCTCAAGTCCAATTACAGAAAAATATAGCAAGAATATTTTTTGATGTTTAATTAACCTATATAGAAATAGGATCGAACTCAGGGAGGCTACAATTCCCAAGGGTTATTCTGTCCAATGAAATAAAATCAATGAAAGAATGAAGGAATCTCAATGTACACTACTCTTGGTTTTTTTAACAAGATTTCTATCTTTTTAATTTTTTGTAATTGTTTTATTTAAATTTTTATATTTTCTGATTTTTATTTTTTATGATTTTTTATTTTTGCATTTTTTATTTTAAAAAATAAGGAATAATATGCACAAGTCAAGAAATACGCACACCACATTATATTTGTATTTTTCAAAATAGTCAGAAATCTCCAAAAAATATACAGAAAATATTTTTGGGTTTTGAAGGTTTTGAAATGTTTTTGGGCATTTGTAGAATTTTTTTGATGTTTTTTATATTTTTCTAAAAATCAAAGAGTGGCAAAATTGATAAACAATGCACAACTTGGAGTAATTTGCAACTCAAAAAAATTATTTTAAGTGTCCAACGCTCCTAGAGACTATTTATACTAAAATGTAGATAAATATCTACAAACAGGAACTGAAAACCCATTTTTCAGATTTTTCTAGATTTTTTATGATTTTTATAAGATTTTTAATATCTTTCAATTTTTTGGGTTTTGAAAAGAATTAAAGCACAAAATTTGCAAAGAAATTAAAAGACAATGAAATACACCTAATCTAAGTTTTTTGGGAATTTTTAGAGAATGATTCAAAATTTTATGAATTTTTGAATTTCATGAAGATAAAATGATAGTGTTTTTTAATAATAACAAAGGAAAATAAAATTCATTGAAAATTTTATGCTAGAAAGATACACACATCAGGAGCATAGCATAATTTTTGAGAAATTTATTGAGCAATAAAAATATTTATTTCAAAAAGGAAAGCATGCAAGATAAATGTCTGGAAAATAGGGACCAGAATGTAATTGGTTAACATTTTGAAATAAAAAATTAACAAGAAATAAAAATGCATGTGGAAAGAGAAAATTACCCACTAAAGGGTGTGCGATACATGTGCTAGAACTGAGGCGAGGTCCTTTATGTAAATATGAAAACCTCCGAGGGTTGTTGTGCAATTTGCCTATTTTTTCCATTTTAAAAAATGCTAGGGTTTATGTAGTCTTTCGTTCTTAAACCAAAAGGGGGGGACACAGGGGGCAAGGCTGCCACCCCTCCCTCCTCTCCCATAAGGCAGCGCGGGCTGGCAGAGAGATGGAGTGGTGATCGACAGTTGTCGGCGCATACGTAGTGGCGCTTGGCATGCTGTGCGAAGAGGCGGGTAGCATTGATGGCTTTGTAGTGGTTGTAAGTTGTTGGTGGTCGTTGGGAGGTAGAGCTGGGCGGTGGGCTATGCGCCGTGAAGAAACTCCGCCCAGTTGGCGGAAGATCACCAACGAGCGCCAGGCGGGCGCCCCGCGTGGCTAGAGGGGCGGCGCCTGCCGCTATAGCTCCTCTTTTTTTATTATTATTTTGATTATAAATTAGAAATGATAAATAAATAATTTTTTTCATATAAAACAGAAACGATAATTTTTTAAAAATATATATATTTTTTATTTCCAAAAAACAAATGTTTGAGAAAAAGAACAGATATTTCTAATTTTTTTATTTATAAACAATAAGGAAGGAAGCACTACAGCTTGATCCTAAAATCAAAATGGAAGACTTGAACGAGTGCAGTTATGAGGAAAATGGCGGATGTAACCGAATCTCCGACCACCGTGTGTGGTCGGAGGTGAGAGATCATGCGAGGTAGAAAAGAATGTGAATAGATAGAGATATGAAATGAAAAATCGAGTCAAAATCAGAACAATCGTGAAGGTTTCTAAAATCTAGAGGAAAGAAAATGACAACGAAATAAAAATGCAAAAAAATAAAACTATGATTTACCTAGATTAGAAACGAGAGAAAAAAATCGGATCTCACCTTAGGAGCGGAAAAGACTGTGATGGCCTCGACAAAGGCTGACTCATTGTCACCAGATGGCTCAGAGGCTAGGCACCCTTCTGCGACAAGATAGCTCTCCGAGAATAGGCTCCTCTCACCAAAGATTGATCAAGAGGAAATGAGGGAGGAGCTAAATAAAAAGGGGAAATAAATCAAAAAGGAAATAATTACAAATAAGGAATGTGCTTAGTGGTTAAATAAATAAATAAATAAATAATATAAAAATGAAATTTAGAATTAAATAAAATAATTGAATTAATTAATTTACAAAATTAATTAGCCATCTTAATGGTGGTTATTTAAGGTATAAAATCAAATCATATATACATGGTACGTTTTCAATCAAATAAATGAATAATAAATAAATAAATAAATCAATCAATCAAAAATCTGTAATTATATTAATTTAAATAATTAAAGTTAGATAATAAACTTTTTTGTGGTTTTTATGTAAGGGGGTTAATTTTATACATATCATAGCACATTATACACATGTACAAATAAGAAAATAGTTTTATACAAAAAAATTTTTATTAAAAGAAATTTATTTACTTTAAATTACAGTAAACAATATTTATAATTATTTAAAATGTAATAAAATAAAATAATAAATACAATAAAAATGGTAAAATATCACAAACCACCCCTAAAAAATGAATTTTCAACCATAACTCCAAAAATTATGAAATCATGGCCATTTTAAAGATAATTTAATTTATAATACAATGGAAGTGAGTTTAATATAATTTGAGTTCATATGGAGCTGGGATTAGTTTTTTAATTATCGCTTTACTTACCTTTTCCAAGTGTGGTTGCTTTAATTTGTACATGAATTTATTTTGTAATTATTTTTATTATTTACAAAACATTTTTATTTACAACTTTTGTTTTGAAAATTATTAAGTTTGAGGTCAATTTATGTATAAATTAAATAGTGTAAGTATACACAACACATTTTTTTAATTTTCTAATTAAGGACCCTATCTCCCCATACTTTATTCCTGTCGATCAGGTCAAGTCTTGACCTTCTCTTGTGGTTCGGGTCAGCCTGTATCTATTACATATATACAATCTTTTTTATTTTTTTTCTTTTATTTTTTTTCCTTTATTTATTTATTTATTTATTTTAGGTTAAAAAAGTAATATATGTACAATATTTACATACAAATGCATGTTAGTAAGAATATGGAGTTAGTATTATATACAGGTGTTTTATAAGGGATTTTAAGCTAAAATAAATGAATAAAGATGATGAAGTGCAGTTTCATCATCCCCCTATGCTTTACCTTTGCTAGTCCCTTAGCAAACACTTATTTCAAAGAATAAGTAAATAAAAATAAAGAAAAATTACAGAAATTAGACAATATTGAGTATTAAACTTATCTTCATAAAATTATAGTATGGAGCTCTGTCAGCCCTTTAGATTATTAGTGTGGCAGAACCTTAAGGGAAATGGATTTAAAACCTAACAGCCTCTAAGTTCCGTAAGACTCTTATTCTAGTCTCCTCAACAGTCATGTCAGAACAAGTCTACATACAAAAATTCTTATGACTATGAATCTTTACTTATACGGTGTAAATGAAGTTATAGCTCTCGATCTCAAAAGTAGCAAAGAAATAGCCTCCCTCAACAAGGTAACTCTAGTCACCCGGTCTAGCAACTCCTTCCTCAAGGAGAGGGGATATCCCTTCTTAGTTCAAGTACAACCAACTTAAGAAGAGGAGATGGAGAAAAGAATGGACGGTAGCCAATGTAGCTACCTATCCTTAGATGCATGACCAGTGTAGCCAAGTCATCCAGCTGCAAGCTCCACAAAATTTGACTTTTGAAGCTCTTATTATTTTTTCACTTGTATATACACTCCGATGGGCATTTTACTTTTCAAATCAGGCCTGTCCACTTTTGGAGATTCTGCATTTTTCTCTCTTTTTATTTAAAATATATACAAGGTGCAGCATGTACATAAGGAGTTTTTCCTCTTGAGCTAGTAGACTATCCCTCTTTTGAAGTATTATTGCAACCTCATAGCATCTAATCATTAGACCTCACATCGCTAGACCAGTTTGAGATGCACTTACCTCCCTAGAGGAGGACAAGAGGTTCCGCCTAGATGTACTACCCTCGTATGCTACGCCAAGCAAAAAGATTATGCCTCCTCATACCTCCTCCAAAAAGAGATACGTGTAGAGTGCTTGTCCAAGATAAGACACGGTCTAAAAGAATCATGTGTGTGTTGTTAAATATTATACTTAGACTAAATCAAGAGGACATATGAACAAAGTCTTATGGACACAAAGATTTAAGTCACTAGGACCTGAAAAGTCTTAACTCCAGTTCTTATAAGGTTCCTCTAGAATTAAGTGGATTAAGGTCAAACTAAGCCCCATTCTTCAATTTTAATTCTATACTTAGTTTAAATGTCAATACTATCCTGAAAAATGCACATGAAAATGCAAGAAATATATACAATGCAGAAAGCAAAAAAAATTAAAACAATTTTCTAATTTTGAACTTTTTGGATTTTTTGGAAAGAAAAAAATGAGCACATTTTAGAAGAAATATTTTTTTGGAAATTTAATTATGCATTGTTTATAGACTTTTGGTTTTGTAGTATTTAGGGATTTTTTAAGGGGAAAAAGGTTAGTAAAATATATACAAGTATTAAAAGGATTTTTTTGTTTTGTTTTTATTTTTGTTGTTTTTTTTTGTTTTGTTTTGTTTGGTTTTCGTTTTTTTGTTTTTTTTTAAGATGATCAAAGTATATATTCACACACGCTGGATTTGAGGAATTATATACATATCTCCCCAAAATAAACATATTTAAAAGTACGAGTTATGTCTTAAGTATGTACACAATATATACGAAACCCCCCTATACTTAGCTCGAACTATGTCCTCATAGTGACCAGAGAGCAGCAAAAGGAGACATAACTCGTGGTAAGTATAGAAAAGTGAAAAGACTCCTATGCTACAACGCTCAAAGAGAAGATGAAAAGAATAGAAGTAGGTGATCCCACCCATACTTAGGATCAATAATCCTAAGTATAAAAGATTGTACTAAAGGGAAAATCCGATGAAGAGAAGTACTGACTCAAAAACTAAAAGAGATATGAACAACATCACTCCCCCATACTTAGGGTAGAGTATCCCTAAGTATAGGCAACAAAAAGAGTGATGAAAAGGATGATATGAACAACACAAATCATTCACCCCCCATACTAAGGATAAAGCACATCGTAAGTATAGCATATACAAACACACACTTGAAAAAGGGTGAATGTTAAAACGGAAGAGGAAAGAATGAAACGAAAGGATATACAAAAGGAATGGATGTACAAACGTCAGAAGGTTGAATCTTGCAAGATTGCTGAGGAATGGATCTAACAAGGTGTAGGTTGATATTGGAGTCATCATTAAATATAAACTGGTCAGGATCGACCAAGAATGTATCCTCAACAGTCTTAGAACATGCAGGCATGAATCAGTTAGTAGAAGTAGTGTTGTCATGTCCTGGCTGGGAAGTCTTGTAAATATCATTGTAAAACGGATCGAAATCATTATCAGAAAAAGTAAGATTAATTCCAGCCTGGCGAGCCTCTACTGGATCATCATCTTCATTAAAGCCCAAATTACTTTATAAAAGCAATCAAATCAAATTTGGACTTATCAGTCTCATCTAAGTCAAGGTGGGTAGGAATGAACTCATCAGTGAAAGTGGTCAGATCATGTCTGTCATGTCTAGTCTCAGAGTCTGCCTTCCGCTCTAGGATGTCATTTGTGTAAATCCCGCGGATATCATCAATGCATCTCCACATACCAGAAGGGGGAACTCCAAGGTCTATGCTTTCCAATTCTTCGTCCTTGAAGAGGAATTCATGGGTCTTCGTATCATCCAACATACAAAAAGAATCTCTGATATTATCATAAAGGTCAAGGTCCTTGGGAATGGCTAACACGGGCACACTCTCATGGGATGCAGGTTTCTGGTCAGTAATGGGTGTAGTGATCCACATATCGCTCCCTACATCGGAATAGAAGCTAATCTCTCCTAATCCATAATCAATACAGCTCTCCACAGAGGCGTTGAAAGGCCATCTCAGGATGATGGAGGGTGATCCACAGAGGTGGAGGTCCCCATGGGTAATACTACAAAATCAGAAGTGAAATTCATGCCCTGAATACGAATGACAGTGTTTTCTAGAATACCCTTCATCCTCTTGATAGATCCATCAGCAAATTGAACGATCATCCTGGTTTTCTTGAGAGGCCCAAGATGAAGAGACTGTACCATAGAGAAAGTATTATATTGATTGACGAACCACCATCAAGGAGAGTGTTATTACAAGAATAGTTAGATATGGAGCAACTCCACGAGGTAGGCATGATCCTTTCTTAGAATGTGGACGGTGAGAGACAGCATAGGCAGTGGCCATTGTCAAGATATGACGCTCAGATATCTCCTTTGCTTTCTCTTCTTGTGTTGAGGAGCAGATAAATGGGTCATGGCCTGGTGAAGTTGGTCTTTAATGATATCATGAAGGGTAGCCTCCACTTCAGGTCAGTCAACATTTTTTTGAATTCTTGAACATCCTCCATACAATGGAGGAGATCGGAACCAACATATACATGAGGATTTTCCATGAGCATCCTATATAGTGGAATCCTCGGGGTCAAGGGTGGGTCATGCGGTGAATGACTCTGTGAAAAATTGTTTGGCATGGGTGCCATCTGCTCACAAATTATCAACAACGTGTCTCCTGAAATCTTTTTGGATTTTTAAAATTTTCTCCTTTTTTGTATTTTGGGCAATTGCAAGCTCTCATGATTATGCTCAAGTGAATCCATATCATCAAAAAGTGGAGCAGCATTCTAGCTTGTATTTATATTATATAGATTGGTAATCCTTTAATTCATATGCTCCATTATCTGGTTCAGGGTCTCAAGTGTGGACATAATTAAAGGTAACTCCAAAATCATAGGGTTGGGTGAGTGGAATTAGGGTGGGTGAAGAACAATATCCGATTCCTGAAATAATGGGTTAGGCGGATATGCACAAAAGTCAACAGGAAAGTCCTCCTGAAAAAAGGAGGTGGACCAGCTAGAGGGTGCAAGGGATACACAAAGATCAGATTAAAATCACTCCAAATTGTCCATCTCCTAAACAAAAGACGGGGATCCGGAGACATGAGGGTCAAGTCAAAAGATGTGAAAAAAGGCGCAAATGCACAGAAGGATCTAGTATGGACACAAGCAATCAAACACAAAACAAACCCCCAGTTCACCAACTCAACGTAATATGAACATCATTAATGTTCGGTCAATTATCTTGTCAATTTTTAGAGTTGGTGAGAGTACAATCTATCAGAGAAGATAAAGCGAGCTGTTAGGACCCAATACTCCCAGGAGACTGTCCCAATCTCACAACTTGTATTTCTGAGCTAGTATGGGTGCGGACCGTTTAATGGTTACCCGATCTGCGCAATCTACTAAGGAAATCCCGGATGAATTACTAGCTACTCTGTGAAGTCCTCACTAGAGACCAACTATTCATAAGACCAGTAGACTTTAGAGAGTTCAGGCATGGCTCTATCTTAGTGTGTAGGTCTCTCTCTCGCTGTAGATAAATCAAACAAGGAGGGGTAACTCTCCCAAAAATAATGATTTTTCGTTATGTTTATTTTAGGGCGAGTTTTCTTTAGCAGTATCGGTTTTAGGAAGTTATCACTTGGTTAAGTATTTTCAACAAATCACCTACCGAGTGTCCAATTTCCTTTTTAAGTTATGTGAGTGAAAACAAGGAAGGAGATCGGAAATGCCAATGCGCGATAAAATACAATGGTGCATGCAGGGTGTTAGAGATGTATACCTTGTCTCCAACACTCTACATGCAAAATGCTTCTGCACAGAATTTAAATGCAGAAAAAATAAGTAACCTATATGATGCACGTGAACCGTCTTAACAATAACTTTTATTAGCCGGCAATAACATGTTAATTTGATTAGTTCAAATTACACTCCACTCTATAGATATAGAAATTCTTGTTTAGGGCTTTGGACATAACTAATTACTTGGTTGAAGCAAACTAATTGAAGAAATCAATAGTTGGCTCATGAAGTCCGAGTGAAACAAATTTAAAAAGCGATAAAACAAAAATCAGTGAGGTCCCCCAACAAAGTTTATAGTCCTTTTACAAATGTTTGAATAAAAATAAATACATGAAAATCTCTACGAATTTTTTTCGGCATCCTAATTTCTTCTTCTCCTCTTCTCATGCTCTCATGTGGCTTGGTGAAGGATCAAGTCACCTCTGCTTTGCTCGGGTGCACTGACTCTCCTAAAAATCACCCTCGCTCGTCGAGCCCTCGCAAGAAAGAGGAAATAGAAAATATATAAGAGAAACAAGTATATGAAAATATGAGCAAAATTGAATAAATTAAATAAAGTGAATATGAACAATGAATAAATGTTAAAAAAATATAGACAAAAAATACACAACCAAGAATAGCAGGTCAAAAGAGAAACCTAACTACCCTTGTCGTGCCTCCCTGGTAATGGCTTCATTTTATTGACACGGGATCTTCGTGATTTATTTAGATGAGAATAAATACAATGTCGTCATAACCCTAGCAATCCTGCAACAAACAAAATATATTTTTTTATTTTCTCAAGCCCAAATAATTACAGAAAAATGTAGTAAGAGAAATTTTTGTTATTTAATTAACCTGTATAGAAACATGATCGAACTCAGGGAGGCTACATTTACCAAGGGTTATTTTATCCAACGAAATAAATCAATGAAAGAATGAAGGAATCTCAATGTACCCTACTCTTGGTTTTTTTACAAGATTTTTGTATTTTTAATTTTTGTAATTTTGTTTATTTCTATTTTCAAATTTTATGATTTTTAATTTTAATGATTTTTTATTCTTGCATTTTTTATTTTCAAAAATAAGGAACAATAAGCACAAGTGAAGAAATACGTACACCAAACTCTATTTTGTATTTTTCAAAATAGTCAGAAATGTCTAGAAAATTATTGAGAAAATGTTTTTGGATTTTAAAGGGTTTGAAATGTTTTTGGGAACTTTTGTAGAATTTTTTATATGTTTTTGTATTTTTTAAAAATCAAACAGTGGTAAAATGATAAACATTGCATAGCTTGGAGAAATTTGCAACTTAAAATAATATTTTAATTGCCCAAAGCTTCTGGAGACTATTTTTATGCTAAAATCAATAGAAAAATATACAAACGGGAACTGAAATCATATTTTCTGGATTTTTTATGATTTTATAAAATTTTTAGTATTTTTCAAAATTTTTTGGTTTTGAAAAGAATTAATGCATGAAATTTGCATAAAAATTAAAAGACAATGAAATACACCTAATCTAATTTTTTGAATTTTTAGAGAAATATTCAAATTTTTATGAATTTTTGAATTTCAGGAAGAAAAAATTATACTATTTTTTATTTTTTTAAAAATAACAAAGGAAAATAAAATGCAATGAAAATTTTATGTTAGAATGTTGCACACATCAGGAGATTAGCATAATTTTTGGGAAATTTATTGGATAATATATTTATTTCAAAAAAGAAAAGCATGCAAGATAAATGTCTGAAAAACAGGGACCATAACGTAATTATTTAATGTTTTGATATCAAAAATTACAAGAAATAAAAATGCAGGTGGAACATGAAAAATACCCAATAAAAGGCATGTGATGCATCGGTGGAACTGAAGCGGGGACCATTCTATAAATATGAAAACCTCCAGGAGTTGTTATGTAATTTACCCAATTTTTTTATTTTTAAAAATGCTAGGGTACTTGTGGGCTTTCATTCTTCGGCCAAAAAAAGGGGGCACAGGGGGCATGGTCGCCGCCCCTCCCTCTTTATCTCCCACAAGGCGGCGCGGGATGGCGGAGAGATGGAGCGGCGATCTCCAGTTGTCGGTGCGCACGCATTGGTACTTGGCGCGCTAGGCGAAGATGCTGGCGGTGTTGTTGGCTTTGTAGAGGTTGGCGATTATTAGTGGAGGTTGGGAGCCAGAGCTATGTGGTGGGTGGTGCACCACGAAGAAACTCTGCCTAGTTGGTGGAAGATCAGCGGCCCAGCAGCGGTCGGGCGGCCCAGTGGCGGTGGCGGGCAGCAGGCGCCTCGTGTGGCTGGAGGGGCGGTGTCTGCCGCTATAACTGCTCTTTATTTGTTTATTTATTTATTTATTATTATTATTTTAAATCAGATAGAGAAATAAAAAACTTTTTTTTATTTTTTCAGACAAAATCGAAAAGAGAAATTTTTTTAAAAAATATTTTTTTAATTCCTGACGAAACAAATGTTAGAGAAAAGGAATAGATTTTTTTATTGTTTTCATTTATAAACAATTAGGATGCGAGCAATACAACTCGATCCCAAAATAAAAACGGAAGACGTGAAGGAGTGTGGTTCCGAGGAAAATGGCGAATGGAACCGGATCGCCGACCACCGTGCATGGTCGGAGTTGAGAGATCATACGAGGAAGAAAAGAACACGAATAGATCAAGATGTGACATGAAAAATCGAGTCGTATTTGGATCAAATCGTGAAGGATTCTAAGATCTAGAGGAACGAAAATTACAACGACATAAAAATGTAAAAAAATAAAACTACGATTAACCTAGATTAGAAATGAGAGAGAGAAAATTTGGATCTCACATTAGGAGCGGAAAAGATCGTGATTGCCTCGACGAAGGCTGAATCGCTGTCACCAGATGGCTATGAGGATAGGCACCCTTCTGCGACAAGAAAGCTCTTGGAGAATAGGCTCCTCTCACCAAAGATTGATTAAGAGGAAATGAGGGAGGAGGAGCTCAATAAAAAGGGGGGAAATAAAAAAGGAAATAATTACAAATAAGGAATGTGTGTAGTGATTATTAAATAAATAAATTATTAAATTAATTAAAAAAATAGGAATTAGATAAAATAATTAAAATAATTAATTTACAAAATTTAATTAGCCACTTTAATGGTGGTTATTTAAGGTATAAAATCAAATCATGTATACATGATTTTTTTCAAATCAAATAAATGAATAAATAATAAATAAATAAATAAATCAATCAATCAATCAAGATTTTGTAATTATATTAATTTAATTAATGAAAGTTAGATAATAAATTTTTTGTGGTTTTTATATAAGGAGGTTAATTTTATACATATAGTATATATAATGCACATTATACACAAGTAAAAATAAGGAAATAATTTTATACAAAAAAATTATAATAAAAAAAATTTTATTTACTTTAAATTACAGTAAACAATATTTACAATTATTAAAAATGTAATAAAGTAAAATAATAAAGACAATAAAAAATGGTAAAATTGCACAAACCACCCCAGAAAATCGTTTTTTCAACCGTAACTCCAAAAATTATGAAAACACAGCCATTTTAAAGATAATTTAATTTAGAATACAATAGAAATGAGTTTGATTTAATTTGAGTTTATATGGAGCCAGAATTGGTATTTCAATTATCGCTTTACGGCTTTTTCCAAATATGTTTACTTTTAATTTGTACATGATTTTATTTTGTAATTATTTTTATTATTTACAAAACATTTTTATTTACAACTTTTGCTTTGAAAATTATTTAGTTTGAGGTCAATTTATTTACAAATAAAATAGTGTAAGTATATACAGCACATTTATTTTCGATTCTGATTAAGGACCCTATATCCCCCTACTTTATTCCTGGTCGATCAGGTCAAGTCTTGACCTTCTCTTGGAATTCGGCTCAGCATGTATCTATTACATATATACAGTATTATTTTCTTTATTTTTCCTTTCTTTCTTTCTTTATTTATTTTAAGTTAAATTTTTTATAGTAATAAATGTACAATATTTACACACAAATGCAATTTAGTAAGAATATGGAGTTAGTATTATATACAGGTGTTTTACAAGGGATTTTAAGCAAAAATAAATGAATAAAATGATGAAATGCAGATTCATCAAGTATCCCCAACCTCCAAATGCTACAGGCTTGTGAAGCGTGGTGCCTACCAACAGCCTAGATCAGAGCACATGATCTAATCTTTGCCGTCAAGCTCAAACCAATGGAAAATTTGCATTAGAAGCCCTGCTAGAAGTTCAAATTCACATGCACTTCCAGAATTTCTAGAAAATACATTTAGGCCCTCACACGTGGACCTAAATATAAGAGAACTTATTTTCTTCACTTTTTATTCCTTCTTAGGGACCATACTGAAAACTTTATTATTGTATTTTCTTTGCATTTCTACCCATGTATTGTGTGGATCATTTGGACACTTTATTAACATTTTTTTTCATTGATTTTTTCTATGGTAGTTACATAACTACCTTAAAGAGATTTTATTATATTTTTTAGGCTTTTCATCACTATTTTATTTGATTTGATTTTTCAAATTTTGCATCCATTTTGTGTTTTGTTTGATTTTTCTCTTCGAGCCTGTTGCTCGAGCTCTTCATGGATCTACGATATAGTATCATTCTACACATTTTTATCACATTATGCTATATTGTAGATCTTCATTGTTTTGAAATATATTCCATTTGAAAATTAAATAAAAATTGAAAAAGATAAAAATCAAATAAAAGTTTCAAAATTAAAACTGATAAAAAGAGTTTCCTCGCTTTCTTCGAGAAGAAATTAAAAATCACAAAAATATCCTTTTTCTCAAAAATCTAGGTATCCATATTCTATTTCCTCGAGTTCGACCTAGGGACACTTGCCTGAATAAGAATTAATGTAGATAAAATAGGAGAGATCCGCTCTTCTTCTTCCCTTCTCTTTCTCTCCTATTTTATTGATTTTTTTATTAATCAAAATTTTATTCGATTGGTTTTCTACACCGATATATTCATTTTACCTCTTTCCAAATTTTTATTATCGAAATGGAGCCATTGTTGGGGAAGCGTTAGCCATATTTCGATTTTGATCATATTTTTGTGATTTTTATTTCTTCTCGTTTTCTCGTTTTTTCTCGAGTTTCTTTTGATTTTTTCGATTTTCATTTTACTTTTTTACAGCTTTTTCGAGATTTATCAGATTTCTATTGTTTTCTTGATTTTTGGTTGTTTTTTATCATAATTTTTGTAGGGATTTCAGGACTAGCCGATTTCTTAGGAACCTGACTCAGCTAGGAGTGCAGATATCAACTTCTTCTTTATAAGCCGATTGGACAGGCATAAAGAGAAAGCAATGTCTTCATTTTTGGGTTCTTTTAGAGAAGCCACTTGCCTATTTTTTGTTTTTCTGAGAGAGGAAGGGGTATTTGCCTGTTTTGACTTTGGTAGAAGGGGTCCACTAAAGACATCCCGATTTGTAAACTAGACTTTTGACTTTTTCGAGGTCTATTTCGTCAGGTGTCGGAGCACATGGGGGACCTCACCCCAGGTTTTGGTTTTCTATTGATTTTCTTTGTTTCACATGACTTTTTGGAGCTTAGGGTTGCATGCTTGTTTGATTAGATGACTAAAAGTGAAACATATCTCCTTAATACACACTTAGGTGTAGTTCACTGATTTAGAAAATTAATTCATTCTTATGTTAGAGGTTCTAGTTTAGGATTCCGTTTTAATTGCTTTTGCATGCATTAGCCTAGGTTTACAATTTCTTTGAGGATCACTTGCATGTAGACTGTTGGCGCAAAGTATGATCTCTATCTCTGCATGCAACTTTGTTTTCCATCATATTACAGTTTATCCCTCTATGAGACTCATTTTTTAAAACTAAAAAGAGATCCAACATCACATTTGATATTTTTTAAAATATGCAAAAAAGTAAAAACCCTCAAAAATAAAAAAATCTATTTAAAAAAACTTGACAAAAATTTAAAAAATACCTTGACTAAATGTGTATTGGGAGAGTAAACACCTCATTGTATTTAGGTACAACTCCAGACAGAGTCGGTATGGACGTGTGCCTTAAGTACATGTTCATCACTTTTCAGTGCATGGTCGCAACTGTAAGCACCTGCCACCGACCATAGAAAGACATTTTGGTGTACTCGTACCTCATAATTAACTTTGGACCTGATATAACCCGACAGCCTGGGCAGATGGTACCACTATTTAGGGGGCTATGAGCGTGTACACTGGGCGACCGGGTGACACCTTATGAGAGGTTGCTTAATACAACAGATTGATCACCAAATTAAAATTCAAAAGATGAAAGATCGAACTCTTATGGTCTCCACCGTGTGTAGTTCATGAATCTGGGATTTGCATTGTGTTTATATGTGAGGTCTGCGTTACTTCGTGTCTTATACACCTTCACACTCATATTCTTGACTTGACTTTATAATCTCTCACGTATTTCCTTTTGACTCGAAGATGACAACTAGAACGATTTTGTGATCAGACTCCTTGAGATTTTGACAATCCATTGTCTATTATATGTATTCACATACTTGGGATGACCCTCTCCCAAGTCTGTCCCACTTAGTCATGAGGAGAATCAGACCCAGACTCCCTCGCGTCCCAGCCCTTCAATTGAGGCAGAGCCCCACCTCAAATTTTCGTCTATTTCTCCTACATGTTTTTCACTAAGTTCTTATGAAACATTTTCCTTCCCAGACTATTCGAAGATCATGTCTAGAAGGAAGGGACTAGTTTAGGATAGAGTTGTTGAGGATAGAATAAATAATGAATGTATCCTAATATCTAGGTCATAGATACATTCTCTAAGACTAAGGGCTCTCCAACTGAAAAATATTAGTCTATCTATCCAGTGGAGATTGGTGCAACAATTGCATCAACATCCATGTGTAAAACTATTAACCTTAATATCAAATTTTCTAGTCCTCCAAAACATATGCAACCAATTGCAAGTGTTATTAGAAGAATGAGATACAACTATTAGACTTTGATCTTATCCAATAAGCAAGTCAATTTCAATGATTACATGTACATATAATATTTTGATGCACTATCTAAGTCCTTTAAGGATCCTAGATAGTCTAGATAGGCATATTATCAGTACACCAGCTTGTTGCAGTATTGGCATTCATGCAACTCTTTGTATGTCATATGTGTGGAAATTACAAAAGTGTAGTCAACTCTTTGACTTTACTTCTCACTTGGGTCAGAACAATGCTTTCACTACGCTTAATTAATCTATAAACAACCATGGCTTAAGATAAAGGATTTCTTATGTTGAACTCGGAAGATTTCAATATAAGAGTATTTCAACATTTATATATGTGCTTCATTCAATTCATACAATACGAAGATTATGAAGCTTCATGAATGACTTGAATATAGATAGTAGAATGATGACACTCCTCATATCTACATCCATCTTCACTGTAAAATACTTTGGTTCAGGCAGGTACTCAAACATTTTGAGTACATCTTCTCTTATCGAGCCACCATTCTATATAATGCAGTGAACCATGTCATTCATAATTAAATGTTGAGAGAACATATGTTTGCCAAAACATCTTCTGATGTTTTATAAGGATTTTTGATAATTACAATCATCATTGACTTGATACTTCCAAAGCACATTCAATGAGAGATCAAGATTATAGAGACATACAACCCAAGGTTGTTATCCTATTATCTATTTAATTGTTATTCCTCATTATTATGAGAAAACCTGCATATTGCAATCACATACATTATGTGTCCAACTACAAGTAAAATATCTTTATCGTGGATCCAATCCATGATATTTTGCTCGTTATTATTGGTAAAGTTTTGAGTAGGTTCAATGTAGGTTATATGAAATATTACAATTTGCATAGATATTATTTTACATTGATTTAGGATTTTTTATATCAAAGTTGTCTTGCCTTGTCAACAATGAAAGTTTATTCCATTATTCACTTTCAAAGTAAGATATATACTTACCATTATATCTCAAAAAGACGATCTCCTTCTTACCTTTGTTACATCCCAATAATATGAGAACTTTTAACTCGGATAAAAGAAGCGGGAACTCATTCCGTTTTGCACGTCCAACTTGCATTTCCAACTTCATTATTTAACACCCGGGCACACCATCCATAAGGCAATGTTGACCCATAATTAATTAAACCAACTGTCAACAGGAATAGCACTTGCTATGCTCAATCCAATATCGCCTCAATGAGGACTAGATGTTGGGGACACTACGCACACGGCCTTACTCTTTCGATAAGCAGAGTCTGATCCATGTGCGCTTGTATGCAGGAGCTGTCACCTCACGCAGACATCTCTTACATACAATCCATGGAGATGTAACCCTTCTCCTTGATAGGAGAATATGGATATCACTTATGTGATCCTCCAAATCATGTTCAAATTTTAATTAATTATTATGAATCATATTCACATAATTAATTCTTACAAGGGAATTACAACTCTATTCATAATAGAGTGCATAATTGGGTCTAAATAATTTAATCATATTAAATCAATCAATAATCCAATTCAATCAACGAACAAATAATCTTTATTATTACTTGAAGGATGGTATAATCTCAAAGTACGTATTATCCAATTTCAATGATTAGAAAAATACATCATGATTGTTCCAAGAATTATCCTTTCCATACATGTCATCATGGCTAGTACGCACATGATGCGGGACAGGCTGCTCACGAACCAACCTGCTACCCAAACTATCCCTAACTAGACATCATATTAGCCTTTGGTAGAGGATATTGTGATTTGATCAGTTTGTACTTGAGATGATATTTGGCATTACAGCTGAAGTTATACCATATAATATTTATCAAAACCATTTTTATTAATATTATAAGGAGATTTGCTAAACACATCCCCAATCCCATTCAAGTAACAATGTTTTGATGTAAAGATTGTCCAACAACTATTGTAGGATAAATACAGTTTTCTTGAACATTAATTCGATGGACACCGATGATCAATCAATTATTTTCATAATTATTAAGAATAATAATTAATCAAGGAAAATTTATAATTTCAATGATTTTCATTGAATTACAAACACATTAAGCAAAGAGATTTGGCGATCTAATCATCTCCCAACGCATCACTACATATGGAATATCTAGTGCAAACAGAGTCAATATTGAGAGAAATAAAATCGAGTGGTTTTAT
Organism: Ottelia alismoides; assembly: GCA_037367405.1. Lineage (NCBI taxonomy): Eukaryota > Viridiplantae > Streptophyta > Magnoliopsida > Alismatales > Hydrocharitaceae > Ottelia > Ottelia alismoides. The sequence goes on along the minus strand of JAZKJV010002366.1, from coordinate 2,115,701 downwards.
GGTTTGATTATCTATTTAATTAAAGTGTTTATTTAATATTTTGTGATGGAAAAACAGTCAGAAAAAATAATTTTCATACACATCTGTGAATACATGCAAAACTACTTTCATGGTTGGAACTCGTCGAATCATATTCAAGCACTTTTGTAACCAATATTAGGTTACTGCTTTTAATAAGTATTTAGACATTATAAACACATTTTAATAACCAAAATACACGTCCACATAGTTCACAAACAGTGTATTTTTATTCAAGCAAAAAACTAATTCGAATCTTACATCCAATGCAAAAACAATGAGTCTCGCGAATTCAAAACATAAACCTTGATCACCTAGGGTTTTGGATCATATCCAAGACCTAGCCTGGCTCTTATACCCCTTGAAGGTTATGGATAAAACCTTAAGTGCATCATGGAAGTGTGAATATTGCATCATTTGCGATCGGGAGCGACTAGTAGCAGTAGAAGCTCGGGGTAGCGGAATCTAAAACTTTTAAAGCGATGAAACATCATGATCTGAGAACACTTCTCGGATCATTTTATCTAAACCATACAGGGGTATTAGGGTTACCTCTTGAAGTGTGGTTGTGATCATGTCTCTAAATGAAGAGACCTCCTGTCTCAAGTCCTATCCAACGGAGGAGACGCTTGCGAGCGCCTTGATGAAACGCGTGTTCCTAGTAATCCAAGTTGATGATCCAAGAGGCGGATCTCCGGATCTCATCTCATAAGATCCAAAATCTTCTTCATGATCAAGGTGTACTGAAGGAGATGGAGATCCATGAGCGGTTGAAGCGGTGACACAACAGTGTGGCGATGACAATGATCCTCTCTAGGGTTTAGACTAGACAACCACTCTAAGGAGAGAGGGGGGATGTGTAGAGAATGAGAGACAGATCTTGCTGTTATGTTGTCTAAAATGAAGAGCTAGGGTTTCCTCTTCTTTTATAATATTTTGGGAGTCCATGGATCACAATCCATGGACAACACAAAATCAACGGTTGATATTGATTTGTGTTTCTTTCCATGGCCATGATTTTGTTCTAGAAATAAAACAACAATTAATTTAATTAAATTTAATATATATTGAATAATAATCAATATAAATAAATTTCAATTAAATCAATCAAACTTGAAGAAATAGGAAGGAGGCAAGCCTCCTTCCACAAGGCGGGTGGACAGCCACTAATCTAATTAGGACTTGGTGATCGTCGACCCTACTTTACTTGAAAGGTCTCTCCTCCTATTTTGTGGAAGCATGGATCCTGTGAATTTCTCCTAAATTTACAACAACATTTGTTTTAAATTTCTTCACATAAATAATTCATATTTAATTTGTAAACATTGCAATCATGCCATTGGAAAATGTGAATCATATTCACACACCCAAAATAAGATGTAAATGACATTTTCAATTATTTGTCCAATGTGAATCCAATTCACATCAACATTTATATCGTAAATGTTATTTACAAATTGCTTTCTCTTATATATTATAAATCACATTTATAATATTAATGATTAATATGGATAATTCTATCAACATTATTTGTATCCTTGACAATTAAATCATATTTAATCATCTTGGATTTTAATTCTCATTTGCCCAAATAATCCGAGTCGTATTCATAGTATTCACATATTTGATAATTAAATCACATGTAATTATTTAAGATAACTCTCCTTACATGTCCAAATAATATGAATCAAATTCAAATTATTCATGATAATTAAATCACATTTAACTTTCAATGTTCCTCAATGCTCAGACACATTATCAACATTGAAATTATCCTTGAACTATTTCAAGAACAATGTGCTTTCTCAACGGATGCTTGGAGATAAGGACAGTGCAATTGTATGTTCCACGTATAGTAACTTGGATATTGAGATCATATCTTAAATCTAGATCTTGGGATCCTCTCATAGATGCTTGGTTAAATCAAAGTCGTAAATCTAATCTTTTCATTGCATCGGAATAACATTCTGATCAATGTCCTACATTTGGACTGAGACTAGATTACTTCTATACTAAGAGGAGTCCCTAAAATCCAAACTTATTTCATCTCTCTGGAAGCATCATGGTTATACAATCGTTTATGATCACATCACCCTCAGGTATTCCTAATACATGTACATCCTGCATACTGGAAGACCTCGAATAAACCTGATGTTTTAGTTCTTATTTAGACGGTCTCCTTTAGGGTTTTATCATTAAGTTTCTCATTTGATCATCTGGAGTTGGTATCGATCATATACTTTCCAAAAGCATATATCTGTTGAGAAAGGGGAATCCAGGGTTTTTAAAATTGGAATTAATGTGCAATGTCATTGCAACCCTAAAAATCCCTCAACAAAAATTTATTCAAATCTCAAATAAATATAAATAAATAAAATGTAGCAAGAGAAAATTGATATTTACTTTACACGTATAGCTAACATGATTGAACTCAGGAAGCCTACAAAAATTCTGAGGGATATTTTATGCAATGAAAAATAAATGAAAGGAGTAGAGGAATTTTTATGCACACTATGCTTGGTTTTTGTATTTTTATGAATTTAGCATTTCTTATGGAATTTTAATTTTTATATTTTTTAACATTTAGTTTTCTGATTTTATAAAATAATTATTTCGTAAAAAAAATCAGAAGCAACGGGATAATTAAAGAAAAGATAAAGCACACATACTCAACCACTCTTTTTGTATTTTTCAATTATAAGAAAATTTAACTAAAATTATTTTTTGGGTTTTTGATATATTTTCAACGCTTTTCTTTTTTTTTTTTCAAAATTTGTCAAAATTTTTAAGGCCCTTAAATAAATCAAAATCAATGAATCAAATAAATAGAAAACGAAATGGATGTTCTTGGATTTTTAAAATTAACAAATAAGGTCAAAAGTATATGAAATTTATACATATTGAAAGATACTTTCCAAAAGCATATATCTGTTGAGAAAGGGGAATCCAGGGTTTTTAAAATTGGAATTAATGTGCAATGTCATTGCAACCCTAAAAATCCCTCAACAAAAATTTATTCAAATCTCAAATAAATATAAATAAATAAAATGTAGCAAGAGAAAATTGATATTTACTTTACACGTATAGCTAACATGATTGAACTCAGGAAGCCTACAAAAATTCTGAGGGATATTTTATGCAATGAAAAATAAATGAAAGGAGTAGAGGAATTTTTATGCACACTATGCTTGGTTTTTGTATTTTTATGAATTTAGCATTTCTTATGGAATTTTAATTTTTATATTTTTTAACATTTAGTTTTCTGATTTTATAAAATAATTATTTCGTAAAAAAAATCAGAAGCAACGGGATAATTAAAGAAAAGATAAAGCACACATACTCAACCACTCTTTTTGTATTTTTCAATTATAAGAAAATTTAACTAAAATTATTTTTGGGTTTTTGATATATTTTCAACGCTTTTCTTTTTTTTTCAAAATTTGTCAAAATTTTTAAGGCCCTTAAATAAATCAAAATCAATGAATCAAATAAATAGAAAACGAAATGGATGTTCTTGGATTTTTAAAATTAACAAATAAGGTCAAAAGTATATGAAATTTATACATATTGAAAGATATTTTTATATTTTCCAAAGAGCCATTTTATGACTTTTTAGATTTTTAAATGAGTTTGTATAAATTTTTCATGTTTTGAGAGTTTTATGATTTTTATGGTATTTATGAGGAATAAAAATGCCAAAATTACACATAAATAAAAATAGATTAAAAGAAACCATCAAGGATTTTTTCCAAAATTTTTCATGCAATTATTATATTTTTTATTGATTTTCATATGTAAATAGGAAATTTTTATGGAGTTTTTTAATTTTTAAAAATAAAGAAGATAAAAATGCAAAATGTAATTTGTGGATGTAATATGGAAGTAATAGAAAGCTGGAGAAATTTTGTGGAGATTTTAAAGTGGTTTTGATATTTTTTATTTTATTTTTATAATGCAAAATAAATGCAGACTCGCAGGGATTTGAATGCAATTTTTTAAAATTTGTAGACTAAATGATAACAAATATGAAAATGTAGGATGAATAATGCAAAAAAACCCAAAAATCTCGTGCGTGGGCACGTGCGTGTAGCTGGACAGGACTAGAATGCAAATAAAATATTTCTAGGGGTTGAATAATAACACAATAATAGAATACTTTTATTGCCAATTTTCCACAAATCATGTGGAAAACATAAGCTCAGTTCCAATAGGGACTAAAGTGCAAATAAAGTAAATGCAAAGGTAAATATTCAAATATTCAAATAAAGACAGGACGACACGTGTCCTCACATGGACTTATTTGAAAATAAATTAAAGATAGGGGCGTAGATGCAATTGTACCCTTAAATGAGTAAAACAATGAGAGGATTTGATGCTCTACAGATCATATCAGATGGTGGAGATTGGATCTGGAATTAAGGGCATCGATCATATCTAGAAGGTGGATCTCACGGCTTAGAATTGGGGCAAAATGGACGGCTAATATATAAGATGGTGCTCCATTTTTTATGGTGCGGCTGAAGGATGGTCTGGATGAACTTGGAAGAGGGTCTTCCTTAGTGAACTTGATTTGGTCAGATCTCCCTCGTGTTGTCTCTATTTTACACCATGTCAGTCTCAGATGAAAGATTTGTGAGTCTCGCAGTGGATGTGCACCTTGGATCGGCATGAAACCACCAGATAATTGATATGGAAGGTGATGAACTATGCCGCTCTAGGAACCTTCTCCAATCTTGATTTCTGCTTGTTATACTATCCCTGGAGTGCCTTCGACCTACAAATGATAGCATATGCTCGGAGGTATCCTCCGGCCAAGAAGTTAGGTCAAAATGTAGAAAATGGTGGATGGATGGGGATCTGCGGTGAAAGTTGGTCAGAGAGGAGACCTGGATTCAGTCCTTGAAGGTTCTGAAGGTATTCAAATGGTGGAAGAGATGGAGAAACATGAGGTGGGTATGTTGGTTGAGTCGGGGTAGTTGAATGTGATTGGAACCCCTCCGATCATGCAAATTGGAGGTTAAAGATTGTGATCTGATATAGGATATTCAAATGAAATCAAAGCAAAAAAGAAAGTATAAATCAAAGACAAACTACCTAGGTTACCTTTGAAGAAGACAGAAGGGTGGAATCACCTAGATATGCGGCTGAAGGCTGAGAGGCAGAACGAGCAGTAGAGAACTCTGGCGACGTGGTTGAATCGTGACCTAGGGAACCAAACTCACACTCCAGATCGGGGATATGCTCCTCTATCACAAGAGCGTGAACCCTGTCACTCAATCGTGGGTGAACTTGGGCTAAAATCAGATCAATCCCTCACCGTAGGTGGAAGGGTATTATTTATAAACTCAAGTCTGATGTAGGTTTGAATTCAAAATGCATGTAAATCAAGGAGTGATTGGTGGATCTGAAGTACTAGCGAGTGAGAGGAATGATCGGGAGAAATATTGGTGATGGAAGCGTGGGTCGTTAGTGATTAGGATGCATGGGAAAAATGGGCGAAGGAATGGTAGATGCGAGACGAGCGGAAGTTAGGTGCAGATTGAGTAGTTGACCAGGGTCAATAAACCAGGGTCAGCAAATCATAATGCGCAGGGGAAATAGACAAAATATACTGGACGATAAAAAATCAATAAAATGTTAAATAATTCAATTAAAAATTAAAAATGTATTTATTTTATTAAATACTGTAAGTAAAAAAGTTTAGAATATATTAAAGTTAATTTTAGTGATTTTTAATTAATTAAACGATGCCTATATAAGGGTTTAAATAAATACAAGGTGTTATTTTAGGTAAGTATACCTATATATACAGTGTTTTGATTTTTAATTTATTTATTTGTACAAATATATATATGATTTTATATTTTTATTTACAAGAATTTTAATGGTATTTTTATTTTATTTTTAGGAATTAATTTATTAGGTTAACTAAATATGTATAAATACAATATATACATGGTGATACATATATAATGTATACATGATTTTATTTTTGTTGATTTCTAATTTTTTGATTTTTATTTATATTTTATATAAATTAAATACAATATGTACAATTGATAAAAAAATTCAATATTAAGAAATATGCACAAGAAAATAGATAAATAATATACATAGTATATATAGGTATAACATACAATAGTCCTCCAATTAGCCACATTTCACACCTTAACTTGGAATTTTAGGAAATCACCTCCATTTTAAAGATAATTTAATTTGCATTACAATTAAAGTGAGTTTGATGAATTTGGAGTCTTGGTGTAGTAGATATTGATCTTAAAAGTTTGTACTTTGTGGCTTTTGGAGAGTGTTGTTATTTACACAATATACACAAATTTATAGCAATTATTTACAAAAGGATTTTATTCACAATTTTCAAGAAGAATTAATATTTATTTACAATGAATTTGGTGATGAAAGAATGTGTGTTATAGATAATATTGTACATATGATGAATATATACTTGTGATGAGAGAATTTTCTTGAGTTTTTGGTGTTTTAGGTCTTTTCTCCCCCTACTTTATTCCTTGTCGATCAAGTCAAGTCTTGACCTTCTCTGGGGTCCTGATTCAGCTTGTTTCTCTTGCATATATATAGTCTTTTATTTTCTTTTTTTCCTTTATTATTTATTTATTTATTTTAAATTAAAATGGTGATAAATATACAATAATTACACAAGAGTTAGAGTTAGTAAAAGAATGAAATTTGTGATATTTACAGGAGTTTTATAAGAGATTTTAAGCTAAAATAAATGAATAAAGATGATGAAATGCATATCCATCATCCCCCTAAGCTTTACCCTTTCTAATCCCTTAGCAAACACTTATTTGAAAGAATAAGTGAATAAAAGAAAAATACAATAATAAAGGAAAAACAAATAACTTAGAATAATATTGAGTGTTAAACTTATCTTCATAAAATTGTAGTACGGAGCTCGGTTAGACCTTTGGATTGTTCGTTTGGCGGAACCTATTGGAAAATGGATTAAAAACCTAACAGCCCTCAAGTTCCATAAGACTCATATTCAAGTCACCTCAAGAGTCAGGTCATAACAATTCTACATATGCAAATTCTTATGACTATGAATCTTTACTTGTATGGTGTAAGTAAAATTTAGTTCCCCACCTCAAAAGTGGTAAAGAAACATCCTCCCTCGACAAGGTAACTCTAGTCCCCCAATCTAACAACTCTTTCCTCAAGGAGCACGGTATTCCCTTCAAAGTTCAAGTGCAACCGACTCAAGAAGAGGGGGAAAGAAGAGATGGACGGGACCCAGTGTAGCTACATATCCTAGGATGCATGACAAGTGTAGCCAAGTCATTCAGCTGCAAGCTCCCTTGAGATGAGACAATGAATCATAGAAGCTTGCTTATTTAACTATATACACTCCGGCAGGCATTTTATTTTCAATCAGACATGTCCCCTTTTTTTGGAGTTTTTTTGCAAAAAAAAAATTGAATATATACAAGGGTGCAACAAGTACATTAGGAGGTTTTCTTCTTGAGCCAGTAGACTATCCCTCTTTTGAAGCTTTATTGCAACTCCACAGCATCATGTTGTTAGACCTCAATGCTACTAGACAAGGTTGAGATGCACTACCCTCCCTAGACGAAGATGGATGTCTCCGCTAGTTGTTACACACTTGTGTGCTACCCCAAGTCAAAGGATTTTGTTCCCTCACCACCTCCTCCATAAAGAGCTACGTGTAGAGTGCTTGTCCAAGTTAATCCACTGTCTAAAAGAATCATGTGTGTTTTGTTAAATATTCTACATAGACTAATAAAGATGACATGTCAACATAGTCTTGCGGACTCAAAGAATTAAGTCGCTAGGACCCAAAAAGTCTCAACTCCAATGCCTATAAGGTTCATCTAAAGTTAAGTGGATTAAGGTCATAAACAAGCTCCATTCTTCAATTTTATTCCATGCTAGTTTAAAGGTCAATGGTATTCTGAAAAATGCACATGTAAATGCAAGAAGTATATGAAAAGCACACATTTTTTCAAAGGAAGAACCAGGGTTAGTAAACTTAATATATACAAGTATACACAAGGCTTATACAGATTTTATACAAGATTTTACAAGAGGATTTTTTACACAAGTTTTATATACAAGTTTTATATACAAATTTTATAAAAGAATTTTATATACAATAAAGAATTTTGTTTATAGGAGGATAAATGATTAAGGGTTTTATACACACCTGGATTTTACAAATATATACATTCCATAATTTATAAGTATAATAGCAATATTATTAATATAAGTACGAGTTATGGCTAAAGTATATATACAATATATACGACACTCCTTATACTTAGCTCGAACTATCTCCTCATAGTGACCAAAGAGCTACAAAGGAAGACAAAACTCGTGCTAAGTATAGAAAAGTTTAAAGAATCCTTTAAAACAATGACTCAAAGAATAGACAAAAATAATAGAAGTCAGTGATCCCCCCTATACTTAGGATCAAGTAATCCTATGTATAGAAGATTATACAAATGGGAAACATCGAGGAAGAGAATGAACAAACTCAATGACTCGACTCGTCCTTCCCTATACTTAGGGTAAAATATCCCTAAGTATAGAAAAAGAGTATCAACAAGTTGAAGGACAAGCGAGAGATCCCTCCCCCTATACTTAGATATAAATAAATAAAAATAGACGGTAAGAACAACATCACTCCCCCTATACTTAGGGTAAAGGATCCCTAAGTATAAGAAACAACAAGAATGATGAAACAGGAAGAATATGAACAACACAAATCATTCACCCCCCCCCCCACTTAGGATAGAGTACATCCTAAGTATAGCAAATACACATGGAATAGAGGTGACCGATAAAAACAGGAAAAGAAAGAATAAAACGAAAGGATATGTACAACAGAAAATCAACTCATGTATCTGACGCAGAAGGTGTCAAGAAGTCATTGTTTGATACCACAGATATTGAATCAACCACGGACAAGAATGTATCATGATCAATAGATGTGGCTTCCGTAACTGTCCGTTTACAACAAATGATTGTGCGTCAGATGAAAACTCAAATATGACAATACTACCATTATCACATACATCTCTTACAATAAATGGTCCTGAACATTTGCTTTTCAATTTGCCTGGAAACAACTTCAAGTTGGCATCAAACTATCATACTTTCTTGTCAAGGGAGAAAGTCTTCCCTCTAATGTGTCTATCTTGCCAATGCTTGACTCTCTCCTTATACATAAGTGAGTTATCGTATGCAAATTCTTGAAATTCCAGCAATTTAATCATATCTAACTTCCTACTCTTTCCTACTTTCTCATAATCCAAATTGCATACACAAAGTGCCCTAAAGATTTCTGAATTACTTCCTTTGGTAGGTGGAAAGGCTTTACATACACCAATCTGTAGGTAGCTATACCCAATGGAGACATGTACGCCAACCGATAAGCCCATATAATTGAGTCAAGCATCTGGGACCAGTTCTTCCTATCTGGACGTACAAGTTTTTTCAATATCATCTTTATCTCCCTACTTGGAATCTCAGCAAATCCATTAGTCTGTGGGTGGTAAGGAGATGCTACTATGTGCTCAATGGTGTAATACTTCACAAACTTCTTTACTTCTCTGTTAATGTAATGGCTCCCCCCATCTAAAATGAGTATTATGGGAATCCTGAACCTTGCAATAATATGTCCTTAAGAAAGGAAACACCGCACGACTATTAGCGGATTGGGTAGGAATAGCCTCCACCCATCGACCAACATAATCCACGGCAAGCAGGATGTAGTAATATCCCTAAGTAACCGGAAAACAGGCCCATTGAGTCTTTACCCCAAGCATCAAAAACATAAGTAACATGGATATATCTCAGGGGCATGGTATCATTGGAACCAATGGTTCCTCCCATCTTCTAGCAGTCAGTACAATATCGAATATACTCTGTAGCATCCTTAAATAATGTTGGCCACCATACACCACTCTGTAAAATCTTTGTTGTTGTGTGCTTCATCGAATTATGCCCACCGGAGTCTAATTTGTGACAGTGCTCGAGTATGTCGATGTATTCCTCCTGATGAATGCACATTCTCTAAATATAATCCGCACCCTCACAAAATAGGTACGCATTCTCCCACTATTAAAAATGTACTCAGACAGAAATATGTATACCTTATGCTTTGGCAAATCTTGTTGAACTTTCTTGGAGACAAGATAGTTCACAATATCATCATACCATGGGTGTATGTCCACAGACAAAATGATCTCATCTAGAAAAGTCTCTTAAATAGGAATCATACTCTGTTCAGAAGTCTCTACATCTGTAGTGCAGTAAAGGTGATCTACCTCAACATTCTTTAGTCCAAGTTTATCTCGAATCTCTAAATCAAACTCCTGGAGAAGAAGGATCCATCTGATAAGGCATGGTTTGGCATCCTTCTTTGCATGTAAGTACTGTATGGAAGTGTGATCCATGTAACAATAACATGTGAACCATGGAGGTAAGATCTGAACTTCTCTAATCTAAACACAACTGCTATAATCTCCTTCTATGTAACTGTGTAAATATGTTGTGCCTCATCCAGAGTCTTGCTAGCATAGTGTATAGCAAATGGTACCCCATACCTTCTCTGCCCTAAAACAGCTCCAACTGCAAAAACTGACGTGTCTGTCATGATCACAAAGGGAAGATACCACTCAGGTGGCTGTAGGATAGGAGCACTAGTAACCATATCTTTCATATGATAAAATGCAAGGAGGACTTTCTCATAAACAAAAAACTCACTCTTCTTCATAGAAACTCAGTCAAAGGTCTGGCAATCTTGTTGAAGTCTTAAATGAATTGACTATAAAATCCAACGTGTCCCAGAAATGACTTCAACTGCTTCAGATTCTGTAAGGGCTCTAGCTTGGAAATCACATCGATCTTGGTTTGGTCAACCTCCATACCATGTTTGGAGATGACGTGGCCTAATACAATCCCATTAGTAACCATATAGTGACTCTTCCCGCACGAGATCATTAGGTTTACCTCGCAGCAACATTGAAGGACTCTATCTAAATGAGCAAGATATGTATCAAAACTATCCCCGTAGATCAAGAAATTGTCCATGAAGACCTCTAAAAAACTACCCACCATGTCGGCAAAAACGGCCAACATACACCTTTGAAATGTAGTGGGGGCATTACACAATCCAAAGGGCTTCCGTATAAAGGCGTAGGTGACAAACGAACAAGTGAAAGTAGTTTTCTTCTAATCCTTAGGAGTGATAGCAGCCTGGTTATATTCTGAGTACCCATCCAAGAAATAAAAGAACTCCTTACCTGCCAACCTCTCAATAATCAGATCAATAAAGGGCAGTGGAAAGTTCTCCTTCTTGGTAGTTGAATTCAAGTGCTGATAATCTACACAGACACACAATGAAGTAGGTACACGGGTTGGAATCTTTTCACCAAGGTCATTCTTCATGATAGTAATGTCAGATTTCTTCGGAACCACATGTAAATGACAGACCCACTTGGAATCCGAAATGGGATAAATAAAGACAATATCACACTATTTCTTGATCTCTTTCATGACAACCTCCCTTAGATTCGGATTGAGACGACGTTGACACTCACGGGAGGGTTTACTATCATCCTCTAAGTAGATATGATGCGATCACAAAGCTGGGCTAATCTCACAGAGATCTGAAATATTCCATCAAATAGCCTTACGGTTTCTCTCAAGAACCTCTAGCACGTGAGATTCTTGTTCATCGATATACTACAAGCTGGGGATGATCAGAAACATTGGGGGTCCTAAGAGGAAGGAATATTTCAATGTTGATGGTAAAGCCATGAGCTCAGGTGGGGTCTGAAATGGCTCTGTGACGATCTATGTAACTGCACTCGTAGAAGGTATATGATCTGTACTCTATGAACTGTCCATCGTGCCTATTGTTGGCTCAGCAAATAGAATCTCAGAAAGATCTGCAACGAATGATCTATTCTCAGAAAGGAATGGCTCATCAGGATGTTCAGAAATCTCTGTGGTCTCATCAACAAAGGGCTTAGATATCTCAACGAGAGGTATATCAATAATGATCTTAGAATGATGTGTCAAAGGAATGTCAGAAAGTACCTCTAATCTCTCAGACTCATCCTCAAAAATAAGCTCAAACTTCCCATCAGTAGACAACTTAGTAGGATCAACAAGGGAACTAATGTTGAATGTGCTTTCCAGAAGGTCCTTCTGGGAAAGAAACTCCTTGGATTTCCATGAGATCAATAAACATATCTGTCTCTCGGAACTCATCAAGAAAATCACAGTCCTCAAGATCTGAAGTAACTTGCTATTCTCATTTGTTGCTGCTAGTGATGGTGATGGCCAAAGATTGGGGATCGTCTCAATTTTCCCGTTGTCACTACGAGAGTGAAAGATGATCTCTCCAGTACCGTAATCAACTATCGCTCCAGTTGTTCGGAAGAACGGTCAACCTAGTATGATTGGGGTATGGAGTAACGGTGCATGTATGTCCATATCCACAACAAAATCAATAGGGAATTTCATTCCCTGCACCGTTATAATAACGTCCTCTAAAATGTCCCTCGGCCTCTTGATCGATCTATCAACAAACTGAATGATCATCCTATTGATCTATGAGGTCCTAACCCAAATTAAATGAATAGAGAGGATGGCATGAGATTAATGGAGGAACCACTATCGAGAAGAGTGTGATCAAAATCATGACCAAATATGTGGCAATGGATGTGAGGTGCTCCCTTATCTTTCTTTTTGGGCAAGAGGTTGCTGATGGCATGAATTGTGACCATGGTCAAGATGTGTATTTCTGTCTTCTTTTGCCTGTTATATTTGGTCTGATGCTTTTGAGTACATGCTTCGTTCATTCCCTTTTTAACCGCAGGCATGTACTCCATCACCTTAAGAAGTGGCATCTCTAAAAAGATGTTTTGTAAGATCTCTACAACTCCAGGATTAGATAGGGTTGTTTTTAATTTTTGGATTTTCTTTGTTTTTTTAAATACAGAAGGAAATGGCATAGAATCAGAAGAAACATTCAAGTGCTCATATTGATTATTCAAAATAGAATCCTCATGTGCAATTAGAGAACTAGAATCAGTCTGTATAATGTTATCCAAAACAGGGGTAGAAGAAACAAAATCAGAAATAGGATGGGCTACTGTTGTTGGTGGAGGAGAAGAATACATGACTGGTGTGTTCTTCCGCTCTACTGACTATGATCTGCATCTGTATGTAGAAGGTGAAGGTGATGGTGGTTGTGACGACGAAGATGGTGAAACTCGATGCTCAAGTTCTACTACACTAGATCTTTGTACTACTGATGAAGAAGATGATGTGGAAGGTGAAGCTCTCTCAGTAGCTTGATCTCCTACTCCCAACTGTTGTGAAGGCAACTACAATCTCCTACCCCTCCTGAGATGAATGGTGTCAGATACATGTAAAATAAAGGTCCATACTTGTCTCGAGTGTACATGGATCGTGGGATACCTACTCCTTACATCTGAAGTTGTTGGGATTGGCTTCGACCTGTGTTGGGATCAATGTCTTTGTGATGGTCGAGTGCTGGATTCATCGAAGGTGCCTCAGGATGCTCAATGGCAGGTTGTCGCTGAGACTGGTAATGAGGAGGTTGCTGGTATCCATACTGCTGGTAACGAGAAGGAGGAGGATGTGAATACTATCCAAATGATGCAAACTGTTGGTGGTGGTAAGGTTGTGGAAATATGCAGACTACATCTATTGTTGTCCATGTCTCCAGTTATGGAAGTGAGGTGGAGACTGAAAGTGAGGCTGGAATTGTTGGTGTCGGTACTATTGTTGCATGCCTCCTTGAAACTGGTGGGTGGATCTCTTACCCTGTTGGGAACCCAACTGACCTTGCCTTGATGGACAGGGCTGGTTGCGCTCTTGATCAAACCAGATATCGTTCACCTCCTGAATGAGAGGTGGAGGTGGAGATTGCTGCTCAAGAATGTATGGGCCTTCTTGTTGGCACGGTATTATCTGGTGAGACTGATGTTGGACCTAGTCAGGGGTATGCACGTAGTAAACATGTTGAACCATGTATGGTCCTTCGGTACTCTGCTGGTAGGAAGTAGAAGAAGCCTGCTCCTAAGCAGAAGCGTCATTTGTTGCACTCGCACTCTGGCATGCGCTGATCGTACTCACAAGAAATTCCAGATGCATCGTTATCGCATCCATCTTATCCAAGTTCTTCAAACTCTTTTCGATCACTTGGAGCTTCTCCAACTCCTTGGACCGTTGTCAATTACATCTACTTGGGATAGGTGATTTCTTATGATGGTCAGATCAGAACTGTCCACCTTATCCACTTCATGTGATGTCGTCATGTTAACAATCTTGTGCAGTGCTGTAGAAGAAGGAACATGATGTTTTTGAAAAGCATGTGAAGAAGAAAGAGCTACATATCTCTCTACCAGCTCCTCAAAAATCTGATATAGAGAATCCTTGTCATTGTTGAAATGACTCCCCCCGCAAGCGGCATCTACCAGCTTCTTGTTCTCATGACTCAAGCCTCCAAAGAATTTTTGCACAGGGCTTGTTTTGGAATATCATAATGTGGGCACTTCTCCGTTAAATATTTGAATGTTTCCCACACATCGTGAATAGGCTCATGGGACATTTGGGAGAAGTTTGCTATTAGTGATCATAATTTATTGAGGCGTCCAAGTGGGTAATATTTGTTTAGAAAAGCAGACCTCAACTCTTCTCATGTAATGACAACTTTTCATAAATGATTTACCCATTATAGGACCTTGTCCATCAAGCTAAAAGGAAACGTCATCATCTTCACTACCTCTAATGGAATATTAGGGTAATGGATTGTGCTTCATATGTGATTAAATAATCGGAGGTGTACATAAGGTTCCTCATTTATATTTCCATGGAATACAGGGAGTAAAGGTAAGATAGTGGGTTTAAGCTCAAAATGCCCATGAATCGTAAGAATTTGAATCCATGTATTTGTTTGTCCTGCTTCGGGATTATAGGATTCTCTAAATGAGACCTTAGCCACTAGCTCTAAAGGCTCTTCTCCCTCATTCCCACCTCCGCCATTATTTATGCCCTGTCCTCTCCTATCTTGCCTCGGCTCGAGAATATATTAATTCATCTTGAAAGTGAACTTGTTCTGTCAACTGAGCCTGAATGGATTGAATGGAGGCTAACATGGTATTGTTGATCTCGGTCTGCTCAGTCTTGGAACCCTTGCCCTTAGGTGGCATCAAGTGCACTGTCTCGATTTTTTCAAGTGTAAATTGCACTGAATTTGTCTTCAAGAATGATGGATTCCCAAATGATAGTTAAATATTACAAATAATCTTGAACAATAGATTAATCAATGATGTGACGGGTGAAGTGGAGAAAGAAGAATCACTCGGGAAGTAAGTTTTCCCGAGTAGAAGATGACCGGTTTGGAGTGTGAAATGAGTTCTCAAAGTTCGAACGAGAAATGCTCCAATCCGACATCTTCGATATGAAGAGGTAAGAAGTGAAAACACGAAGGTCAAACAAGAAGAGAATGAGAAAAAAAAGGTGTGAAGGGCGCAGAAGGATCTCTAGCACTAACAATCAAACACAAGACAAGCTCCCAATTCACGAACAGAACACAAGTAGAGACTGTAAGAGTTCGATCTTTTATCTTTTCAATTTTAATTGGTCATAAATTTAATCGTGTAAAAGAGTTAGTGAGTTTTTAGATATCGGTATTTTCCTAAAGACTAGCCCAAATTCTTACAGCTAGTTGCATCCACTTTAATCCAGTATGGGTGTAAGTACGGACCATAAAACTTCTACCCATGTTACTTAAGGATGGTGCCTTACACAGTATCCTTTAAACCACCCACTCTGCTGAGGGAAGTACGAACCATATAACGGCTGCATGTGCTCCCTCCCTGAGAAGTATCTAGTAATTTGTAGTAGAATCGGTAGTTTGAATGAAAATCTCGGAGATTGGATCTATCTTAGTGTTCATCTCTCACTCACTTTGCAAGTAAATTCAAACAATGAGGGGGTTACTCTCCCTAAAACAATGATGATTGTCTTTTTGTTTAGTTTTAAGGTTGAGTTTTCTTTAGCAGTCTTGATTTTATAGAGTTATCACTTATTTTCGGGATCTTTTTCAATAATATCGACTACCTAATTCCAATTTCCTTTTTAAAATATGTGAGTGAAAACAAGGAAGGAAGTCGGAAAAGGCAATCTGTAATGAATTTAAATGATGCATGCAGGAGAAAAGAGATGTGTACATTGTCGCCAGCACTCTACATGTAGAGTGATCCGGGCAGAATTTAAATAAAAAATAAACTAACCTATATGATGTACGAGAACCATCTTAGCAATAACATCAATTAGTGGGCAAGAACCAATTAAACTAACTAAGTCCAAATTACGCTCTACTCTATAGGTGTAGAAAATTCTTGTTTACGACTTTGGACCTAATCTATTACCTGGCTCAAGCAAGTTAATAAAGCATATCACTAAGGGCTGAAGCACATAAAACCATGTGATAACAAAGAAAAACAAATCGATGAAAACAAAACCGATGAGGTCCCCCAAGTGCACTGACACTTGGTTGAACATACCTAACACACACAAGGTATATGGTGTCCTTTTACAAGAATTTTGAATGTATAAAATACTAAAAAATAAATCAGAAATTATGTGTGCAAGATGCTCCAAATGATTGTCTCTTCTCAATCTTATTCTCCTCCTCCTACGCTCTCCTGTTGCTCGGTGAAGAATCAAGCAACCTCCGCCTCGCTAGGTGCGTCAGTGTTCCTATGAATACCCTCGCTCGTTGGGCCCTCGCAAGAAATAAGAAACACAAGAATGTGTAAGTGACACAGTTATATAAAAATGAGCAAAAATAAATGGAAATAAATACAGTCAGTGTGAACAATGAGATGAATGCAAGAAAATATACACAAGGAATAAGAAAGAAAAATAAGTACAAACAACCAAGAAAAGTAGGTCAAAAGAAAAACCTAACTACCCTTGCCATGTCTCCCCAACAATGGCACCATTTTGTTGAGCAAGAGAAAATCCATGATTTTAAAAATTGGAATTAATGTGCAATGTCGTTGTAACCCTAAAAATCCCTCGACAAAAATGTATTCAAATCTCAAGCAAAAAACAATAAGGAAAACATGGCAAGAGAAAATTGATATTTAATTTACTTGTATAGCTAACAGGATCGAACTCAGGGAGGCTACAACAATCCCGAGGGTTATTCTATGCAATGAAAAATCAATGATAGGAATAAAGGAATTTCTATGCACACTATGCTTGGTTTTTGTACTTTTTTGAATCTTTAATTTTTTATGCCTTTTTTACTTTAGTTTCCTAATTTTGTAATTTTTTTATTTTGCAAAAAGTTCTTTTTATTTTCAAAATCAATGGGACAATTAAAGAAAAATTAAAGCACACATACCCAATCATACTTTTTTATTTTTCAATTGTATCAAAAATAACCAAAAAAATAAACTAAAATTATTTTTGGGATTTCATAATTTTTAAATTTTTTTGTTATTTTTCCAAAAATTTTCACGATTTTTAAGGCCCTTACATAAATAAAAAAAGTGAATAAAATAACTATAAAATAAATAAAGTAAATGTTTTAGATATTTAATATTAATAAATAAGGTCAAAAGTAGATGAAATATATGCATAATGAAAAATATTCTTTTATATTTTCCAGACAGCCATTTTAAGACTTTTTTTGGATTTTTAAATGAGTTTTTGTAAAAAAATTTATTATTTGAGAGTATTACGATTTTTATAGTTTTTATGAGGAGTAAAAATGCCAAAAGTACATAGAATATAAAATATATTAAAAGAAACCATTAGTCTCTTTTAGAATTTTCCATGCAATTTGTGTATTTTTTGTTGATTTCACATGCACGTAGGGAATTCTTTTGGATTTTTTGAATTTTAAAAATAATAAAATGGTAAAAATGCAAAATGAAATTTATGGATGTAAGGTAGAAGTAACAGAAAGTATAGGATTGTTTGTGGAATTTTTAAAGGGTTTTTGATATTTTTTTATTTGATTTTTGAAAAGAAAAATAAATGCAAACTCACAGGGACTTGAATGCAATTATTTAAAGTTTGTACACTAAATAATAACATATGTGAAAAATATTGGATGAATAATACAAAAAGTCCAAAAATCTTGTCCGTAAGCACGTGCGCCTTGTTGGATGATGAATCGACATGGTTGATCTCGGGCAAGTGCAGAAGATACTCACAAGAAAAAAATTAAATCGAGGAGAGTGATGGCACAAGTGTGCGGTTTTTTATCTTCGAATTCGGTTCACGGACACCAATGCAAACACAATACAAACCCCAAGTTCACCAACTTGCACAATGAAGCTGCAAGAGTTCGGCAATTTATCTTTTCAATTTTACTTGGTGATAAAACAATCTTGAAAAATAGTTAGCGAGTAGTTAGGTGCAGGAAATTTTCTTAAAATTGGCTCGAATTCTTGCGACTAGTTGCATCTACTTTCAGCCAGTATGGGTGTAAGTACGGATCGTAAAACAGCTACCCGAGTTACTTAAGGAGGGAGCCTTACAGTGTCCTTTAAACCACCACTCTACTAAGGAAATCCGGACAGTTTACCGGTTATCCATATTTCCTCACTGAAAAGTAGCTAATCATTTTCATAGAATCAATAGTCTGAACGAAGATTCTGGAGCTGGGCTCTAACCTTATGAAGGATATGATAAGATCCTTAAGCGCATCATGGAAGCGTGAAGATCGCATCGTATGCGATCGAGAGAAATTAGTCCCACTACTTGCTCGAGGCAGCGGAATTTAAAATTTTTTCATGCGATAAAACCACATGATCGAAGAACACTTCTTAGATCGTTTCATCTAAACCACAAACAAGTATTAGGGTTACCTCTTGAAGCATGGTTGCGATCGAGTCTCTAAATGAAGATGACTCATTTCTCAAGTTTGGTCTGACAGAGGAGACGCTTACGAGTGTGTTGATGGAACGCGTGCTCCTCGCAACCCATGTTGATGATCCAAGCGGCGAATCTCCTGATCTAACCACACAAGATCCGACATCTTCATCACGAGCGAGGCGCACTGAAAGAGACAGAGATCCATGAGCAAACGATCCGATAGCATAACGACGATGCTGCAACGATGGAGATTCTTTCCAGGGCTCCATGGTGGACGGCCACAATGAGATAGATAGAGAGGGCGTGCAAAGAATGAGAGAGAGAGAAGTTGTTGTTCACAACTTGTATGTTGTAACCAATAAGAGCAAGGGGTGCCTCTCCTTTTATAATATTTTGGGATCCATGGATCTCAATCCGTGGACAACACAAATCCCATGGCTCACATTGATTTGTGTTTCTTTTAATGACTATGATTTTGTTGTAAATTTACAACAACAATTAATTTGATTAATTAAATATATATTGAATAAATCATCAACATATAAATTAATTAAATCAAATTAACAAAGGAGAATTAGGAAGGAGGCATGCCTCCCTTCCATTTAAGGGGGGACAATACAATTCAAGGTGTCCGTCCATCCTCCTTAAAAGGAAGGAGGCACTCCTCTTCCTTTTTCATGAGATCTCTTATCCCATGAAAATATTCATAATTTACAACAAATATTGTTGTAAATTTATTCACACAAATAATTCACAATTATTTTGTGATCATTGCAATCATGCCATTGGAAACTTATGAATCACATTCACAATCCAAAATAAAATGTAAATTAAATCTTCAATTTATTGTCCAATGTGATTCCAATTCACATCAACATTTAATTAACAATTGTAAATTACAAACAGATCTCTCTTATACATTATAAATCACATTTATAATATGCATGATTAATCTGGATAGTGTTGTCCACATTATTCATATCCATGATAACTAAATCACATTTAATCATCTTGGATCTTTATTCTCATGTGCCCAAATAATAAGAATCACATTCACATTTTTCATAACTTTGATAATTAAATCACATTTAATTATCTTAGATAATTCTCTTTATAATATGAATGAAATTCATATTATTCATGATAATTAAATCTCATTTAATTATAAATGTTCTCAATGTTAGGATACATATATCAACGATGAAATTATCCTGAACTCGTTCAAGGATAATGTGCTTTCTACGCGGATACTTGGAGATAAGGACGAGGCGATTGTATTGTTCCACGTATAGTGACTTGGATATTGAGATCACATCTCAAATCCAGATATTACGGACCCCCCATAGGTGTTTAATTAAATCAAAATCGTAGATATAATCTTCACATTGCATATGAATCACATTCATATCAATGTCCAACATTTGGATCGAGATCAGATTACTTCTCTACTGGGAGGAGTTACTAAAATCCAGACCTGTTTCATCACTCCCTAGGAATGGAAGCGTCATGGTTATACAATCGTTTATGATCACATCACCCTTAGGTATTCCTAATACCTATACTGGAAGACCTAGAATGAACCCGAAGTATAAGATTTAATTTACACTATCTACTTCACGGTTTTATCATTAAGTTTCTCATTCGACTATTGGGAGTTGGTATTGATCATAGAGTTTCTAAAGGCATATATCATACCCAGGTATTGATCATATACTTTCCAAAAGCATATATCAAACCTACAAATTCACTCAAGCTTCCAAAGCGAGACTACCGTGCACGGAATTTGATCTTCCCAATATCATATGAGTGAGCTCATGTCTTCCGATTCAGTAAATGAACCTGTATGATCCCTTTGAGAGATCGTATTACTCATATGCCCTTACATGCACACTAGTGTGCCGGTGTATAGAACTTGATTAGGTTATGAACCTATTGTCTGCCAAATGTACATACTCAGACATATAGTAACACAACGGTCTCTGGTCAGAGGATGTGTGCCTATATCGTGATAGTATACAATAAAGGACTTTGGCTATCTCGATCTCGTTAAGTCAACTCTTTGACCCAACTAATCTGACACCTCCGAATCTCTATTCCCATGCAGAGGACCTGCATCAAGAGGTCGGTCAGATATTAGCCTAAATGAGAAAGGATTGCCATCTCCTACTTAGGTTGGAGTCATCTCTTTATAATCATTTGATGGTGCTTGATGAATCCTCAGTCTAACTCTTTAGATATTCATCCAAGCACCAGCCTCTGTGATTCAATAATTGAATCAACAGTTGTATGATCATTAAGATGTCCATCGTATATAACCCTAAATGTACTAAGGGACCTATTATGCAAATTATTTATTCTTTATTTTAAATCAGGAAATGATATTTGCAATAACATCTACTGCATAAGGACTCGCTATGGGCTCACATGTCTAACACCTTAAGTGTCGTCTCTCACTTGCTCAAATAAATAATTGAATTCAAGGTCAGGGTTGCTCTCCCATAAAAATTCTTGATTTTATGAGTTAATTAAAATCAGCCTTGTTTAGCAGTCCCTATTTTAATTAGGTGATCACTGAAAAATTAGGTGAGCATAAACGCATGTCTACCGTCCAGTCCCAATTTCCTTTAAATTTTAAGTAACAAAGTAGGAGGGAGAAATTCAGAGAAGCTGATGCACGTGAAAAACTATGATGTATGCTTAATTATAAGACTTACAGTGATTACTCACAATCTCCATGTGGGATGCAGTACAAGAATTGATAATTTATTCTAAATGAATGCAAACCGATAAAAATCGCACCTAGCAGAAAATTCTATTAGTCAAGAAGAATTGATTTAAATTTGACTAAGTTGAACGATCTAATGTGCATCTCGATTAAGTGAAGTGTGGGTCCTAGGGTCTACAAGCACAAACAATAAAAACCTAGAAGCTCTAGTAGTCGTATGTGCGGGCCAAACCTACGAGCCACTCAAGTTGGACCCGACCCTCACTGGAGAGTGAAACAGGTCACGACACACCACAGAAAAAAGTCAAGGTCTTGTTACACGTGAGAGTCCAAACGAACATCGCTATAAATGAGCATTAATTACAAAAATTAAAATTGCAGAAAAAATCCTAGACTCTACGCTCTCTCACGACTCGACTCGATCTTAATTTTAATGTAGCTTTTCAGAAGTCGGTGAAGATGCATCGATTTTTGAATATTGCTCCATTTACGCCAGGTACCTCACACGAAAAATAAGAAAGAGAGTGTAAGAGAGTGACTTAAAAATGAAAAATAAAGACAGAAATAAATGGTGAAAAATAAATGAAAAATGTACAGTGGCACGTTCGGGGGATAGACTATCGGAATGTGTGGAAAATAGAACATTAGTTTTAAACAAAAATATAAGTCGTTTGCCTCCCCCTAGCAATGGTGCCATCTGACGAGTCCAATTATACACTCTTTAATTTATGTGAATTATCGTTTAAATTTTAAGTTTAGTTGTAGACTGGAATTCAGAATAAGTCAAGAAATAACCACAATAATTTATTCATTTTTTAATCAATGTGGTTTTATGTTTATTTTACTTGTACAATTCCCAAGGTCGAACTCAAGGAGGAAAAGGAACAACCTAGAATTTTGTCTATCAAAGTTTGTGCATGATTTTCGAGATGATATTTTTTATTATTTTTTAATGCAATTTTGTGATGCAAATGTAAATGAGTCCAATCTTAGGGACTAAAATGCAATTTTCAATCAAACGATGTCCAAAAATTAATAAACTTGGTCGAGATGTAAAATATGACAAAATGAACATACTTTTATATTTCGAAATTTTCGAATGCAAGATGAATATTTAAAGAATTTATGAATGCAAATGGTGTGAATTTTCATATTTAATTATAATAAATATTAAACCTAATTATTTTCAAGGAGTAAAAATAGCCAAGATCTATCACTAGATGACTTATCTCAGAAAAATCCTAGACCTCAAAATACAAGTTTTAATACCTACTAAAAATAAAGATTGAAATATGAAAAATTATTTTTATAGGGTAAACTATGCATGAAAATGCAATTCTTTTTGGGCACTATGTAAAATACAATTAATCCTCTAATCCATGAATTTTTGGCTATTTTTATAGCTATGGTTAATTACTTGTGAATTTTCAAGCATAGATTAGGTAAAATATGCAATTTATCATAAGAATATTAATTATTAACTAACCGCAGTACAATGGCATGCCATATTGTAGAGAATTATTTGTAAACAACCTGTAATTTTTTTAAATAATAAAATGATGGGTTCAAAAAAAAGGTGGAAAATAGGGGTCTCAATGCAATTGTAGAAAATAAAAAATGTAGTACAGAGACTAAATATTAATTATCGAAACTGTTGGGGGAGATCTGCAAAATTTTCAGTAGGTCATGTGCCAAGCACGTGACCTCTGATGACGGGATCTGGTTGTAAAAGAGGAGACCTTCAAGGGCTTGGGCATAAATCACCAACCATGCACATGCTTATCACGTGGGCGGGGGTGGTTCTGAAATAAGAGGATCTTTGGGGTTCCCTTTGCAATTCTTCCCAAGAGGAGGTGCATCTCACGTGACCCTCCCTGCATGTGTGCATCACGTGGGGAGGTCTCGTATCATCCCCTGGTGGCATGAGCGGAATGTGGAGGAGGCGAGGCAGTCGGTGTGGCGAAGGAGCACCTAGAGTTGAGGCTATCAACAAGGTCTTGATGGCGGTCGTTGGCGGCTGATGTGAGGTCGCTGGTGTGTCATTAAAGCTCGGTGGTGCGGTTGGAGAGGTGGAGCGATAGAGGAGTCTGAAAATGATGAGACTATGGTAGGACCCTTGCGAGGCTTCGGTAAGGAAGTAACAGACTAGGAGGTTGCGCTCTGAAGTAGAAGAGACCGGCAAAGACTCAAGCGGTGAAGGTTGGGAGCGCCGCTGGTGATCGATGGTGATGCGGGTCAAATCTATGTGGAGGATGATGCGATCTAGGTGAGGAGGAGGAGGATGATAGGGTATTGAGATCGATGATGGGCGGAGAAGGTGGCTCAATGGCGAAGAAGTTGAGAGGGAGTTCCCAGGTCGAGGGTGGTTACCAAGGAAGGGGAGAGCTCGACGTTGCTGGTAGGTGACTGGAGCAGAAGTAGAGCTTCGAAGGAGGGGCTCTACAACAAGGCGTAGGCCTTGGATCGCGCCGTGTAGAGAAGGCACACCCGAGTTGTCATTAAATGGGGTCGGGCTTCTTCTATTTTTGGTGATCGCCAGATAAAATACGAGGGAGCGGTGGCACTACTTTTATAGGATAGCAAAGTGATGAATGGAGACAGAAGGGGAAGACAATGGGCAAACTGATGGGGATTTGATTGGGTTCAATCAGATCGGAGGTTGGCTCAATTGGGAAACAAGAGGTCTGATGGGAGGCGGGGCAGGAGATGGAGAGATTTGCGGGGCCACACGACACGGAGGCGATGTGATTGAGAGTCGATTTGGAAGGGGCAGCGGCCTGATGAGGTGCGGGTGATTGAGGTTGCGGCAACGCACGAGATCTGCGAAGGAGCGGCGGGTCGTGCCGATTTGGGAAAGTGAGGGGCAGGAAGGAGATGCACAGGGGTCGTCCAATCGGCCAAAATTGGACGCCCCTGATGCGGCCACGTGGCTTTTTAATTATTTTTTATTTTTTATTTTTTTATAATTAATGTTTTCTATTTTTTTACGAAAATAAAGGCTAAATTTGAGTGACAGATGGCAGCTCCATGAGTTGCCATGTGTCACCACTAGAAAAATCGAGAATAAAAGAAGAAGAAAAATAAAAAATAAATAGCAAACAACCTCGGATCAAAAAATTTTCTTCACGAAATTGCTCATATTGACGAGATCTACAACTTCCACCAAGAGACAAAGTAAAATCGATCTTTTGCACAAAGTGATATTTTTGGGGTATCCTATGTACAAAGAATACCTTGATATTTGGGTTTTATAATTTTTTTGTAATTTTTAAACTAGATAAAAATATGGAAAAAAATATGATAAAATCAAAGATAAATATTTACACATTAATCTAAATTTTTGTATTTTTAATATTTCAGAAAAAGAAGAAATAAAATAAATTATGAAAACTACAACTTTTGTACAGACAGTTAGCGAAGACTCAGACTTAGTTAGTTTCTTTGATTTCAAGCTCATTTGGATTTGGATTTTAAAACATTTATCAAAGAAAAAAATGAAAAAGAAATAAAATAAAATGAATTATTTATGTACAAAAAATATAAGGTCAAAAACCGTTAAAACACAAAATGTACAAAAGAGGCCCAAAACACAACTTCACATATGAGCTCCGATTCACATGAACTTGGCCATGTTTGAAGGTATCTGAATGTACATTAGTTTAAAAATGAGTAGGAACAAATCAGAAACTGGATGAGGTAGATATTAGCATTTTAGTCCGGAAATTCTAGAATTAGGTTTTGAGTTTCTGGTCCACTTATTAGTGCTAGTGATTTTTTTGTATTTTTCATTTATTCTTGTTAGTAATATGTACATAATGGAAGTGATTTCAGGTCATTTGGAGTTAGCATGAATTATTTAAAAATTAGGGAAGTTAGACTATTTTACATGTAAATTTGGATGGGATTTTGGGCTTCTTATTATATGCAATAATGAGTGATAAAATGCAATTATTATTAATACATGCATGAATGTTAATTATGGAATATAAATGAAGAAATGCTAATGAATTTAGGGGATTTGAGCTTAACTAGTCATTTTTATAGTGATGAATCTGAGATTTATTACTGGACAGGACTAGAATGCTAATAAAAAATTTCTAGGGTCTTAATAATAATACAATAAAAGAAAACTTGTGTTGCAAATTTTCCACAGATCACATGCAAAACACAAGATTGGTTCAAATAGGGACTAAAGTGCAATAAAATAAATACAAAGTGAAAATATGGAAATATTCAAATAAAGACAAGATGACACTTGTCCTCATATGGACTTATTTGAAAATGAAATAAGATAGGGTCCTAGATGCAATTGTACCCTTAAATGGCATGGCACGAGGAGCAGCTCTGATGCTCTGTAGATCAGATCATACGATGGAGAATGGCCATGGAGTGGAGAGCGTCGATTAGATCTGGAAGTTAGGTCTCATAGCTCAGAATTTGGGGGCAAAATGGACGGCTGAGCTATAAAATGGTGCTCTGTTCCTTATCGTGCAGCTGTAAGATGGTCTGGATGACCTGGAAGAGGGTCTTCCCCAGCAAATTTTATTTGGTCAGATCTCCCTCATCTTGGCTCTATTCCACATCAAGCTGGTCTAAGATGAAAGCTCTGTGCACTCTGCATCAGATGTGCACCTTGAATCAACGTTAAACCACAAGATAATTGCTCGGGAAGGTGATGAGTTGTGCTTCTCCAGGAACCTACTCCAGTCTTGATTTTTGGTCATTACGCTATCCCTGGAGCTCCTTCGACTTGCAAACGATAGACTATGCTCGGAGGTATCCTTCGGCCAAGAAATTAGGTTAAAAATGTACAAGATGGTGGATGGATGGGGGTCTCTAGCGAAGATGGTAAGAGAGGAGACATGGCTTCGGTCTTGGAAGGTTCTGAAGGTGTTCATATGGTAGAAGCAATGGAGAAACTCGGGGTGATATATTGGTCGAGTCAGTGGTGGATGAATGTGACTGGAACCCCTCCGATCATGTAGATCAGAGGTAAAAGATGGTGATCTGATCTAGGATATTCAAATGAAACAAAATCAAAAAAGAAAGAATAAATCAAAGACAAACTACCTAGGTTACCGACAAAGAATATAGAAGGGTGGAATCGTCTCGATCAACGGCTGAAGGTGGAGAGGCAAAACATGAGGTAAAGAACTCCGACGATATGCTTTAATCGTGACCTAGGGCATCAAACTCACACTCCGGATCAGGGATATGCTCCTCAATCATAAGAGCATAAAACACTGTCACTCGATCGCAAGTAATCTTGGGCTAAAATCAGATTAAACCCTTACCGGAGGTGGAAAGGTATTATTTATAGACTCAAGTTCGATGTAGGTTTGAATTCAAAATGCACGTAAATCAAGGAGTAATTGGTGGATCTGAGGTGCTGGAGAGTGAGAGAAATAGGCGAAAACATCAGAGAATGAAGCATGGGTCATTAGTGATTAGGACACATGGGAATAGGGGTGAAGGAACAGTATAGGCGAGAGAGGGGAAGTTAGGTACAGACTGAGCAGTTGACCCAAGTCAACAAACTCGTGTCAGCCAATCAGAATACACAAGGGAAACGGACAAAATACACTTGATGACAAAAAATCAATAAAATAAGAAATAATTCAATTACAAAGTGAAAATGAATTTATTTAATTAAATAATGTAAATAAAAAATATTAACAATAAATTAAAGTTATTTTAATGATTTTTAATAAATTAAATAATGTATCTAAAAGGGTTAGAA
Organism: Ottelia alismoides; assembly: GCA_037367405.1. Classification (NCBI taxonomy): domain Eukaryota; kingdom Viridiplantae; phylum Streptophyta; class Magnoliopsida; order Alismatales; family Hydrocharitaceae; genus Ottelia; species Ottelia alismoides. The sequence goes on along the minus strand of JAZKJV010002366.1, from coordinate 2,088,279 downwards.
TAAATACAAGTTGTTATATGTAGGTTTATATACAATGTTTTAATGTTCAATTTAGTTATTTATACAAATATGTACATAATTTGATATTTTATTTATTTATAATATTTTACTATGATTTTAAGGGTATTTTTATTTTATTTTTAGGAATTAATTTATTTGTATAATTAAATATGTGTATAATGTATACATGGTGATACATATAGAATATATATATACACGATTTTATAATTATCAATTTCTGATTTTGTGATTTCTATTTGTATTTTATAAGTTAAATACAATATTTAAAAGTAATAAAAAGTTCAATATTCACAAATATGCAAAAAATAGATAAATAAATAATATACATAGTATATAGTGGTATAATATACAATGGTACCCCAATTGGTCACATTTCACACCTCAACCCAGAATTTTATGAAATCACCTCCATTTTAAAGATAATTTAATTTGGAGTACAATGAAAGTGAGTTTGATCACCTCCATTTTTATTTGTATGTTATATAAGTTAAATACAATATCTACAATTAATATAAAATACAATATTCACAAATACGCACAAAAAATACATAAATAAATATTATACATAGTATATATATGTATAATATACAATAGTACCCCGATTGGCCACATTTCACACCTTAACTCTGAATTTTATGAAATCACACTCTGTGCATAGATATTGTCTTTTATTTTCTTTATTTTTCATTTTTTCTTTGTTTATTTATTTTACATTAAAATAGTGATAAATATAAAATATTTACACAAGGGTAAGAGTGAGTAAAAGAATGAAATTAATGATATTTATAGGTCTTTTATAAGAGATTTTAAGCTAAAATAAATGAATAAAGATGATGAAGTGCAGATTCGTCAATATCATACCCAGTTATTGATCATATACATTCCAAAAGCATACATCAAACCTACAAAATCGGTCAAGCTTCCAAAGTGAGATGACTGTTCACGGAATTTGATCCCAATATCTTATGAGTGAGCTCATTTCTTCTGATTCAATAATGACCCTATATGATCCCTTTGAGAGATCGTATTACTCATATGCCCTTATATGCACACCAGCTCGCTAGTGTGCAGACATTGATTAGATCATCAATCTATCGATCTATGAAATGCACATACTCAAGCATATAGTAGCATATCCGTCTCTGGTCGGAGGATGCGTGCCTATATAATGATAGTATACGACATAGGACTTGGTTATCTGGATCTCGTTAAGTCAACTCTTTTACCAAATTTATGTAACACCGCTGAATCTTTATTCTTGTGTAGAGGACCTGCATCAATAGGTCGGTTAGATATCAACCTTTAAAGATAAGAACTACCATCGTCCTCTCAAGATGGAGATCCTTTCTTGACAATCATTTGATGGTGCTTGATGAGTCCCCAATCTAACCTTTTAGATATCATTCAAGCACCAGCCTCTGTGATTTAATATTTTGAATCAACAGTTGTATGATTATTAAAATGGCCATGGTAGATAACTCGAATCGTACTAAGGGACCTATTATGTAAATTAGGTATTCTTCATTTCAGATCAGGGAATGATTTGCAACAACTTTTATTGCATAATGGCTAGTTGTGGGATCATATGTCCAACAGGTCCTTAGTGCAAATAATGCAAAAATATTACAACTTCAAATGAAATATTTTGGACTAACTATAAAATAAAAAATGGAGGAGAGTGCATGCAATATACCTCTCAATAGGAGTTAGCGAATGGAGGATGGAGCGCCACTTATCCACATGGTGCATAGAGGATGATCGATGAAGTCTTGCGGATGGAGGGTAGAGATTAGATCCCACCCTCTGATCTAACGATTGCTTGGCTCTAGATCTAGCAGTACCTACAACACCTGGCACTTTTTCTTGATCCAATGGCTAGGAGCGGGTCTGGAAGAACAAGGAAGAAATCTTGACTGGGCAAGCTTCGATCAGGCAAAACTCCTGATATCGAGGATGTCCTAGGCTGCTAGCTCGCTCAAATGCTCCTTGGATGATTCCACAACGACTTGAGGTCTCAGATGGTCCATATCTCGCTGAGGAGAGACTTGGAGCATAATGAAGTTCAAAGACTTGGAGCTTCTTCTTAGGACTTGATCAATCTCAAGAGGGGTTCTATGATGTTCCTAATTGCACAGGAAGACTCTTAGGTTAAGAACGAAGCTCCATGACATGTTAGCTGCTAAAAAATGTGGTGGAATGGATGTGGCGGATGTACTCCAACGAGAGGCAAAGGAGGAGTACTAGTCTCCCAAATCTGAGTGAGATCTGGGGTGAAAATGGATCGAGATGAAAGAAGATGAAAAGGGGGAAAGTGTAGAGATGGTTAATCGGTCGGGTGACAGTTAGATATGGTCAGAAACAGGGACAGATCTTAGAGCTCCAGCGAACTAAAATTGATGAATCTGCACTAATATAGACCAAATTAAATGAAATAAAAGACAGATCTAAGCTACGTTTACTCCTAAGAATCGAAAAAAATGAAGAAAAAAAGCTCACCCGCTTGATGTAGACAGGAGCAAAGATCGTAAAGAGGAGCTCCGGTGAGGATTGAATCGGCTCTGAACCACCTCATCCTCATTATGAAGCGATGGGGATAACTCCTTGTCATAGAGGATCACTTCAGGCTTCAATCCAAGGGGTCAAAAGTTGATCAAGATGGATTAAATTAAAAAATGGAATAGGGGAAGAATATATATGCTGCCTGAGATGGGGTCTTCGCTTAGGGTTTTTGTGCAGATCGATGGTTGACTAAGGTCGAGAATTTATGTGCATGAAAGTTGATTATCAGGCAAAGAACAATGCTGCAAAAATCGGAGGCAGATGATATTTGAAGTGGGCTAGAAAATTTGGCAAAATGAGGAAAAATACATGGGTCAGGCTGGTCCAAGCAGGGGAGTAGGGAGTTGACCTAGGTCAACCAGGGTCGTTCCTTGATTGATCCACATTAGCCATAATGAGATAAATAATAAATGAAAATAGAAATAAAATGAAAATGAAATAGCAATTGATTTTCGTAAAGTTATCTTAAAACATGAAAATTGTTCCTTGATTTATGTTAGTTGATTTTTTTATTTTTACCCCTTTTTATTAATTTTTAATTTTTACAAGTATAATTATAGGTATAAATACTTATGTATTCTACATTTAATTTTTTACATTGTATTAGATTTTATTATTTTATGTACATAATTTATATATTTATAAATTATTTAAAGAGGGGCGATCTTGTGAGAGCCAAAATTGGTGAGAGCATGAGAGGAGTGATTCTGGACCACAAGATTCAACCAGGAGAGAGAAGACCAAGAGAGAGAAGATAGAATCTTGTGGCACAAAATCACTCCTCTCATGCTCTCACCAATTTTGTCAATTACAGGATCGCCCCTCTTATTTAAATATATATTTACATTTTTTATTTTATTTTGCTGGGTTTATTTGTATGCTTAAATAAATATTTATATGTATAATACAAATATGGTGTACTTATATATTATATTACATTCTTTATTTTAATGAATTTTTACTGATTTCTTTTTATGCTTGTATTTCTAATACAATTCAAATAATATTTACATATATTTAAAAATATAAAACGAGTAAAACATAAATAATGAATTAAATGAATATACTATACAGGTATATAATATAATGGAACACAAAAAGACAACTTTTGTAACTTAATCCCAATTTTAATGAAACAACCTTCATTAGATAGAAGGTGAGTTTGATCAATTTTGAATTCATATGGAGAACATACTGATCTATTTACGATTTTTCATCTATGCACCCCATTCATACAGTACCTTTTTTTCATATTTAGTTATATTTGTATTTTTATGCATTTCGTGTACATGTTTTGTATTGGAAATATCTTTATTATATGTGTGTAGGAGTGTGTATAAATTAATGTAGGTTAGGTGTTATATGGAGTGTAATGGTTACCTAGGGTTTTTAGGTGTTTGTGCCACTTTGTCTATATTTATTTGCCCTTATCTCCCCTTACTTTATTCCTTGTCGACAAAATCAATATTGACTTAGTCTCAAGGTTTAGGTTCAGTTAGTATCTGCAATACTTCCTTTATTTTATTTTTCTTTTCTTTTCTTTATTCATTTATTTTTTGTTTAAATACAGGTATTAAGTAATATTTACTTGTAATAATTAGAATGTTAATTTGTACAAGTTCGTTATATTTACATGCATTTAGCGAGGGTTTTAAAGACAAAATAAATAAACAAATAAAGGTGCACAGATGAGTATTCATCAACAGGTAGGTAAATTTTGGACATGTAAAAAATCTAAGGGTTCATCCTTTATCAATCTATTGATCCCATCAACAGATAAATGACTAAGTCTTTAATGCTAAATCATATTAGAATGATTCCTGTCCTCTTTAGTTCTTTTAGGGTTTTTATTAGTGGGTATTACATTCACAACAGATTCAATAATACGCAATTCATAAAGTCCAACAGAAGTTAGAATGTCATATGCAATGTTTTTATCATTATGACTTTTGACAAGTTTCTCATAGAATAAGAATGAGTATCCATTTCTAACTAACTTAGATAGGATATAAGGTTCCTTTTAACATCTGGAACATAAATACTTTCTTTAAGTACTAGGACTCTCCCACTAGATAATTATAGTTTACACGTCATGATGGTGATTGTTACAATAGTTGCATCAGATCCCATCTGGATGACTATATCCCATTCATCAAGACTTCTAGTTTTCTGAAATAGATGCAAAAAATTGCATAAATGAATAGAAGAACCAGAATAAGTAATCCAACTATATTCTTGTCCTATGAGGAATCGATTTCAATGATGAAAGTATATATCTGATGGGGTTTTTACCTTTCTCTGTGATTTTTATGTATTTTGGGCAATTATGCTTCCAACCTGGCTTCTTGCAATGATGACAAACATCAGTCTTCTTCGATGTTATCAGTGTAAAAGCATGAGAAGAAGAGCCAATAACTTGACTCTTTTTATTTTTCTTCTAGGTTGGATCCTTCCAAGCCCCATGCTTCCGATCGCACTTCCCTTTAACTTGTGTAACCATAGCACTGCCAGCAGGATTCTCTTTCTTTATTCTGTCTTCTGCAGACTTTAATGAAGCCTTGAGTTTAGCATTTATTAACCTCAACTTATTCATGTGGTACGATACCACAAAGTTGGTGAAAGATTTGGACAAAAATAGTAGAATGAAGTCGGACTGCATATCTGTGTCCATTTCAGCCTCAAGAGTATCCAGTTTTGAGAGATAACCAAACATTTTGATTACGTGCTCTCGAACCAAAGTCCTAATGAATTTCCATTTCAAAATCTTTATTCTCTCATTTTGGCCTTTAAACCCCGGCTAAATGCATGTAAATATAATTATTTTACACAAATTAACATCTATTATTTATTATATTAATATTACATAAAATAATGTATTTAGAGATAAAATAAAAGAATTAAGAAAAGAAATAAAATAAAACAAAATTCCAAAGGTATTTTATGACTCTAAACTCGAAGACCTAGGCATTATGATTATTGGATCAACAAAGAATAATGTATGGGAAGATCAGGGCAAATAAAGAAAATTCTAATTCACAAATGACCAATAATCCATTTTTAGGACCTATTTTGTTCTTTATTATTTATACATCAATTCAATAAACTTTGTACATGATAGTTGTAGATAAAATAATATAGAAAAATACAAAATAGATTTCATCTAAAAATAATATACATATGCATTCTACACTCAGAACAAAATTCCATAACCCAAACTTCATAGACCCATATCTTCTCCATATTAACCAAAAATGCATTACAATCACCTTTAATTGTATATAAGTTTTTATTAGCTGTTTAATGAAGGCGTTTAATTTAATTTGAAGCTAAGATGTAAAAGTTAGGATTAAGACCACTTTACCTGAGTAAAATATTCATTTTATTTATTCTTTGTATTTTTCATTATTTAATATATTTATAATTTTATAAATATTATTTATAGTGTACATACATTTTTCGACTAAAATAAAATCATAAAAAATACACTAAAATAAAATAGTATACAAAATACAATGATGAATACACTATACATATACCAATGTATATAATCCATTCATGTACTTAATTATACAAATAACTTTAGAAAAATAAAATAAAAATATATTTATGTATACTTAATTTAGTTGTAAATATGTAAATTAAGTGCATAAAATAATAAATACATAATAAAAAATAAAAAAAATAATATATAGGTAAATATATATATGATAATACATGTAAATAATAACTTGTAATAAATAACTCATAAAAATAATAATAATGGGAATAAAATACCAAAAAATAATAAACATTTATTATTTTATAACCTAAAATTAATAAATTCATTTACTATTATTTATTGATTTTGTGATTATTTTCTTATTCCCTTTTTCTAGTTGGCCCATGTGAACCAACCAGAACACCCCAAAAGTTGACTCGAGTCAACTGTACTCCCCCCCTCTGACTCTTGTCAGAACCTTGAGTGCCTTACTTGCTCAAATTTTCGAGATCGCCATGATCACCAAATCACATTGTGCTCTTCTTCGATTCTATTCCCATCATGATCTCCCTTCAAGTGCCATCATCAGATTCGCTTGATCTCCTTCAAGCCAGAAATAATCTCGATCAAAGTTAGCCCTAAACCTTATCTATAAATAAAAACCCAATTCATCCTTTGACCCCTCTTCGAGCCCTGAATTCCCTTGCCTTGTGTATGTGTGTGTGTTCCCAGTGACAAAGAGTTCATTCCCAAAGGTCCGCGCAGAGCAAGGAGGAGAGGAGGAGGCCCAACGAATCGCTCCGACGAGGCCCCTGCTCCTTATCGTACATGCCAAGTTCGAGCATTACTTCTTTGATTTCTTGGTAAATTTACATATCGTTCTTTATTTCTGTGTTTCATTTCAGGCTTTTATTATTTGCAGTAGCTTAGGAGTAGGATTTAAGTTTCGACGGAGCTCTTGAGCTCCATTCTCTGTTCTTCATCGTCACACAACTATTCCACCTCGTGTTTCACCCCATATTCTTCCTGCTCCATTGCTCCATCTCCTTCACCCATCAAAGCACATGAATCGCACCAAATTCAATCCACTTGTGATCCTCTGGCCATCGTCGGAGTACCTCCACCTTTCTTCCATATTCGACCTTTTTTCCAGATAACAGCCTGAGGATCATTGCCTGAGATTATTCTTTCTATACATACAGGTCCTCAGTGGAATACGGGCCATCTGTATCCTATTTGAATCCAGGTAGAACTTCATAGTCCTCTGTCAAACCATCAAGCTCTAAGGATCTACCAGTGACCCCCGAAAATTTTTGAGGCATTTAAAAGCTACAAGATGTCGGCTTGAATGAAGAGAGCCATTCGACGGTGCTGTAGCAGGCCAGAGAAGCGAGCTTCATCAGATTGAAACTCGCCCAAGGCGAGTTCATCGCATATTCTTCCTAACCCCCTCCGCGTCAATCGATCAAGAGTTGAGTCCCAGATTGTACGGCAGACATCAAATCAACGCGAGTCGTAGTTGTAGGATCTCATTTGAGATCTAATCTTAGATGTCAACCAGCAAAGCACGCGATGAGGTGCTACCACACGTCAAGTGATTCGTCCTTAGTCGTCTGATCCACGGGCCCTTTTTGTGGAGTAAATTAAATATCTAAACCCGTCGTTTTTTTATTTTCCTTCGATCATGTAAATAATTAAACCAGTGTTATATTTTGTGTAATTTTTAAAGTAGACCCCTGCACTTTGTTGATATTATATCTAGGTCCTTGCCAAGTCACCTTACGTGAATCCCCAGATAAGGGGACATTTTGCATGTATGCCCTTACAATTATTTGTAATTGTAATTTAATAATTAATATTTGAAATTCAGTTGTAAAGTTTAGGAAAATTTTCATGTAAGATCCTGTTCAATAATTTAATTGCAAATATGCCCTTTCCAATTTAAACATTTTTATGCAAGTTCGTCTAATTTTTTAAAATATCATCTGTGCTCCAAAAATTGTGGGAAAATAGGATAAGGTGTGTGGATGCCTGTTCTTACACACTAGGCAAATGGTTTTGCATTTTATGTAATTTGCCTATTTATTAAAAATAAAAAAGAGCACATTTTGCCCTTGTTTGACTTTGAAAATACCTAAAAATCACAAAAACTTTTTGAAAATTTCAAAAAATATATATTTTTTCTATTAACATATTTTATAACTCTAGATCAAAAATCCCAAAAAAATAAAAAACAATTAAAAATTAAAAGCTCCAAAATCCTTATAAAAATTATAAAAACTCTTCTAAAATATTCAAAACATTTCTTCCTATTTCTGAATTTTCTTCATATTATATACTATAAATAAAAATTATTTTTAAGAAATTTTGGACCATTTATATATTTTTAAAAACCTTAAAACATTCAGCATATTTATTTATTACTTGATTATGCATATTTTAGACTTTTAAAATACCTGAAAAATCATAAAAAAAGTAGAAAATATAATAAATGCAAAAACATTTTATTATGCAAATTTTGATTATATTAGATATATTTATAATTAGAAAAAACCTAGAAATAACAAAAAGGTAGAAAACATAATAAATGCAAAAACATTTTATTTTGCAAATTTTGATTATATACCTATATATATACCTACATATAGTTGTATTATTATTAACTATTATAAATACCTTATAAATATTTTTTATATCCTTAAAAGCAAGATTGCACCATAGGATAGATTCCTTATTTTTGTATATTTATTATATATAAACCTTATATCATATATACATTATCATATATATCCATATACTCTTATATATAAATCTATATAATATTATATAATAATAAAATTAAAACAATAAACATTAGAAAATTAAAGAATTATATATATATATATCTAAAATATAAAAAAGAATTATTTTATTTATATAAATAACCCATAAATTCTTTAATTAATGATTTGAGTGAGTATTGTACAAAATATACTTATATTATTTATTTATTATTTATTTATAAATATTATACCTGCTACACTGTTGTCTCCATATGTTCAACCCCTGCTTTACTTGTCACTTTATACTTGTTTGTAGGGAATAATAAAGTTGATTCACACCTTGGTTCGCATTGCTTCATTATTTTATGTGAGTTAATTGCTGCTTAATTGTTTGGTCTATGTGAGTTGTCACCACATCGATTATGCTCCTGCCTTGTGTGGTGTGTAAGACCCTCCGCACCTGATTAGGTTCAGCTAAACAAATGGCGTCATTGACGAGGAGAAACGTAGTGTAGCAATTTCTTTTTGTACATATTTACCTGCACTTATTTATCTGCACGTAACTTCTCTTTTTATCTATTTACATTTATTTGTTGATTTTTAGTTATATGTGCTAATACATCTCTTTGTTATGTTTGATGGGAGAGCCCGCTACATGAGGATGTCTTCTTGGGAGGTCTATGCAGCCAAGCTTAGTGGAGACTGGCCTTCTTGTCCTAGCCAATAGGAGAGGCATCAAGCATAGCAAGGAGAATACTTAGCATAGATCTTAGCTTAGGATTTTATTTTATTTTTGGTGAGAGAGTGATCTATTATTCATTATTATTTGTAATAATACAAGGACTTGGACATTAGACTCTAGGACCTATTTTTCCAAGTGTCTATTCACTTGGGGATCCTTGTGGTTTTCTTCGTGTTTTCTTTGCCTTCAAACTTTATTTCTCCCTATTTTTCTCTTCATTTTCATTTGTTTTCCGATGTTTTAAGTTTTCCGTCTTTATTTTTATTGTGTGTATGAAGCCCCTATATGTTAGGACGTCTTGTGTCGGTACTTAGTTAAGTATTATGGAAGAATCCTCAAGCGCATCACGGAAGCGTGTGGATCATTTCGTCTACGATCGAGAGCGACTAGTCGCACCAGTTGCTCGATGCAATGGAATTTAAAATTTTAAATGATGAAACCACATGATCCATGAACATTTCTTGGATCGTTTCATCTAACCATGTAAAAGATATAGGAATACCTCTTGGAGTGTGGTTGCGATCGAGCCTCTAAGGGAAGAGACCTCCTGTCTCAAGTCCGATCTGTCAGAGGAGATGCTTGCGAGCGCGTGGATAAGTCACGTGCTTCTCATAATCCAAGTCGATGATCTAAGCAATGTATCTCCTGATCTCTTTTCACAAGATCGAATGCCTTCTTCACGAGCGACACGCACCAAAGAAGATAGAGATCCAAGAGTAGTCGAAGCGGGGGCCCAATGGTAAGGTGATGATGAAGATGACCTTCTCTTTGTGAGAGTGGACGGCCACTCAAGGAGAGAAAGGAGAGAGTATGCGTGAGAATGAGAGAGAGAGAGACGTCGTCGAGATGCGTGAAAAATTTCAATCAAGCCATTGAAATTATGTGAATCTCATTGACATCCCAAAACAAAATGAAATTATATTTTCAAATAATCGTTCAATGTGAATCCAATTCACATTAGCAATTAATCAACAAATATAAATCACAAAAGTCTCTCTCTCTCTAGTATATTATAAATCGCATTTCTAATATACATTGATAATTGGATAGTGCTATCCACATTATCCATATCCACAATAATTAAATCTCATTTAATGACATTGGATAGTCATTCTCATGCATTCGGATAATGTGAATCAAATTCACACTATTCATGATAATTAAATCATATTTAATTATCCATTTCTTAATGCTTAGATATAATTCAACTTTGGAATTATTCTAGAACTCTTTCAAGAATAATGCGCTTTCTCCGCAAATACTTGGAGATAAGGACAGGGTGATTGTATTGTTCCACGTATAATGACTTGGATATTGAGATTACATCTCAAATCCAGATCTCATGGACCTCTCATAGATGCTTGATTTAATCAAGGCTGCAAATCTAATCTTCTCATTACATCTGAATCTCATTCAGATCAATGTCCAACACTTGGACCAAGATCAGATTACTTTTCTACTGAGAGGAGTCACTAAAATCTAGACTTGTTTCATCACTCCCTCGGAATGGAAGCATTATGGTTATACAATCGTTTATGATCACAACATCCTCAGGTATTCCTAATACCTGTACATCCTGCACACTGGATGACCTATGATGAATCTGAAGATATAGATCAATTTTACACTATCATCCTTAGGGTTTCATCATCAAGTTTCTCATTCTTGATCATTGGGATTTGGTATCGATCATATGCTTTCCAAAAACATATATCATACCTTCAAATTATTATCATGCTTTCAAAGCACGACGACCACGCATGGAATTTGATCGGTCCCAATACCGCATGAGTGAGCTCATGTGTTCTGGTTCAAAAGTGAACCTGTATGATCCCTTTGAGAGATTGTATTACTCATATGCCCTTGCATGCACACCAGTGCATCGGTGTATAGATCTTGGTTAGGTCATCAACTTATTGGTATGCCAAATGTACATACTCAGATATATAGCAACACATCTGTCTCCAGTCAGAGGATGCGCACCTATATCATGATAGTATACAAAATAGGACTTTAGTTATCTCAATCACATTAAGTCAACTCTTTGACCTAACTAATATGACACCTATTCCCATGCAAAGGACCTGCATCAAGAGGTCGGTCAGATATCAGCCTAGATGAGAAAGGATTGCCATCTCCTACTCAGGTTGGAGATCATCTCTTAATAATCATTTGACGATGCTCGATGAGTTCTCAATTTAACTCCTTATATATTCATCCAAACACCAACCTCTATAATTTTATTACTGAATCAACGGCTGTATAATTATTAAGATGGCCATGGTACATAACCCTAATTGTACAGAGGGACCTTATAAAGTATTCATTCTATTAATCTCAGAAAAGGGAGTGAAAAGAGAATCAATAACTTTTATTGATAAATCAAACATTACAATAACATTTATTATGAGAATTGTTCGCCCTGGGCTCACATGGCTAACACATAGGTCCAAACCCTAATAAGAATCGTGTTCCTATAGTCTTCTACGTTTGTATCCAGTCAAATTAATAATTTTCAACTATTTGGCCTTGAACCCACTCACCGAGAGAGGCACCATACAACACTAGCAAGACTCATTGTGGCGGGCATTGAGATGTCTCCAAGACCAGATTCCCGGGTTCATTTCTGAATAATTGACATTTGGTTCATTACGACTAATTGCAGTTCATGCTTAGGATGTTTTTGTCGATTACATACCTCCATGTAGATAGGTTTAAGAATTTGATTTGCATACCACATGAAGAGAGCTGAGAAGCATTGTAAGTCCTCTAACTTTGCATGCACCATTAGATTCTATGGTGAGACTTCCGTCATAGAATCGACTTGCACAGCTTTTTCGCTATCTCCCTCTAAATTTGAGCACCTAGGACTCAAATGAAACTTCACAAAATTGTTATGCACTTGTATGCAAAATATCCAAAAAAGTGAAAACCTAAAAACTAGAAAAAGGGGAACGCTAAATAAACTTTGACCTTAATTAAAATCTGTAATGGATTGCATTGCTTGGGGTTCATAAAGCCCTCATTATTTTCAGGCACCTTAGGAGGGGCCCAAAACCCCTCCCAGGAGCAAGCGCGGCCTGCTAAGGATTAGATCCCAAAATCGAGTCTGTAATTTCCTTGTGTATTGCTTGGATTTCCGAAGTCTTGGCGCTTCTATCAGGCCTGGATGAGTAGAACTTGGTCAACAATGATATTCTCACCTTATGTAGAACGTAGACCTTGTCTGAAGTACTGAGCTTAGGCCATGCCCGCATGGTTGTATTTGTCTCATCATCTTGTGTCCGAGTAGGGGCTTGCACGCTCACGAATGATTCCAATGCGAGCATGGTCTGAAGTAGTGGTTTCACATGTCAACTTCCTCACTCTTATTCTTTGGCTGAGCATGGATCCGGGAAGGGTTACAAGGACCTCAAAAAATGCATACTACTAGTTACAAAGGAGGAGGACAAGTACATGATACTTTTCTGGTAGTACTCTCTCTCTCTCTTTTATAGGGTTAGCGTCTAAGAACTGTCTAAAAGATATGCCTGAAATAACAACTCTAAAATGAAAAGATAAAAATAACCGATCCCTTACGGCTTCACATGTGTAGAGTTGATGAACCTAGTCTTGTATTGTATATTTCATGGATCTAGATTATGGTTAAAAGATCAAGTCCTGAGCATTTGGGCACATTATATCCTATGTGTTTCATCTTTGATCCCATGCTTGTTTTGAGCCTTTCTACTATTTTACATTCCTTTTATTCCTTGTTGACCGTCATATCCTTCCTCTCACATCGATCCTTGATTTCCTCTACTTTGTCGATCAATGGATGGTCTAATCGGGACTCCATCGACACCAACATTGATTCCATGGACTCAGCATCGTCTATAATTAAAGGTGATTGTCAAGAACCCAGTTCATACCTTGCGAACTGATCTCCAAACTCCTCATCTTCTTCCACTCTCTTTGTATTTCTTAATAAATCGGGACCACTCTTGTACCATTTCCACTCGTTGTGAATGGAGGTCGATTTCAGTCTACATCTTTTACTCCATTCACAACTATCTAGAATTGACCTTAATCTCATATTCATCACTTCACTGTTATTCAGTTTCAAAGTTGTCTGATTGGGATACCTCTTGCATTGTAGATAGAAACCTGACCTGGATTCCAGTATGGAGTTCATTTCATCAGACTCATACCATGAGATGGCTCCTCCAGGTGAAAAGGGAAAACGATCAGGACAGCCACCTCACTAGACCCAAGTGCTTGATCAGAATCAAGTGAATGCTCAGTTGCTTGCTTACATCCAAGCCATCTAGTAGCGTCTAACTGAGCAGGCACCAGTCCATACTGCATTTAAAGACATGTTGAATGATTTGAGGAACGGACCAGGGGGAGGAGGGGGAAGATACGAGGAAACACTCCGTGATGACCAGGAGGAAGAAGAAGGACCTAAGGTTCCTAAGCTCACACTAAAATAGACTTGCAACCCTGGAGACAGCCAGATAGCCGAGTGGATTCGCATTCCACCGGTGTATGCTCACTTTGAGATCAAGCCTCAGCTCCTTGCTCTTCTTCGCACATTCCATGGGAACACCAACAAGGAGCCCTACATTCACCTGTAGCGATTTGCCCGCTTCTGTGGAACTATGCACTACCCTAATATCTTGTTAGGTGTAGTCAAGATGATCGTGTTTCCCTTCATTCTCCAAGATAAGACCTTGTATTGGGTCAACCATCTAGGAAGGATGTGAATACTTAGGAGGATCTTAAGTCTACATTACTCCACAAGTTCTACCCTCTCGATCAGCTTAATCAAATGTGAGCTCAGATTAGCATCTTCTCCCAGGATACCCACGAGTCTATGCATGAAGCATAGGAGTGATTCAAGGATCTGCAGGAGAAATGCTTTCACAATGACATACCGAATACTAGCTTGGTCCAACACTTCTTTGGGGGCTTGAATATAGAGATCTAGCGCGGTTCGGGGGGCACGTCGAGTGAGTAAGCCGCCTAAGCCCGGTTGCGTCTTGACCCCTATCCCACCCTCACTGGGACGACAGTGGATGATTTGCCCTGGAACCAAGGCTAGTAGATGCATCTTGTGTTGGATCCCACTTTAACAAGGATGAAGATGTTGTTTGGAAGATATTCGAGGAGATGGACGAAGGAGAGGCCTCCCTTTCTTCATCTCGTGCATATCAGAGGCAGCCTAAGATCCTCCACAAACCTGTCCATATGGTCACGTCTCAAGAAGCGGACAGAGATGAAAGCTCCAATCATAGCATCATTGGGGGCCAACTGTCCAAAGTAGACATCATCAACAAACGATCACAAGATTTGGAGAAATTAGCAGGGATCAAAAAGGAACCTAGCATTTGGACAAACTGGATCAGATAACCAAGCAACTGGAGTTGCTGGTGAGTACCATCAATGCTTGCCAGTCAGTGACTCCATTGTCCGAGACTCCAACTTTGAAGAAAGAAGAGCAGCCCACTCACCATCAAGCCTCTCAGTCTAGTTCTCAGTAGCCGGCGGTCCAACACGTGTATTAGTTGTAGACTCCTGGCAGGCACTACAGCAGCAGCAATTGGTTTTATACCAACTAGAGCCCCTTGTCTTCTTATGATACATCCTCTCCTCCAGCACCTCTCATTCAAGAGGTGAATGGAGATTAGTCTAATGATACTCAACTGGCTGATGATTCTCAGATTCATCAATCTAAAAATGATGAATTAAGCTCAAATACCTAAATTCATTGTCATTTATTCATTATATTGCATAATTAGCATTCATGCATGTTTTTATAAGAATGGTATTTTATCACTTATTATTGCACAAAATAAGAAGCCAAAAATTACAGTCCAATTGACCTGTAAATAGCCTAACTTCCTCATTTTTTAAATAATTCATGCTAACTTCAAATGACTCGAAACAACCTCTACTGTGTACATATTACTAACAAGAATAAATGAAAAATACAAAAAATCATTAACTAAATATGTGCACCAAAATCTCAAACCCTAGTTCTAGGATTTCCAGAATAAAACCTTGATATCTTCCTCATCTAGTGTCTGATTTGATTTCGGTTTTGGTCTCTTCATGAAAGTTGTAGATCTCATCAATACGAGCATCTTTTGTGAAGAAAATTTTTCGATCCAAGTCGTTTTCTATTTCTTTTTTAATTATCTTTATATTTAATTTTTTGAATTTTCTGGGGTTGACACATGGCTGCTCCTGGAGACGCCCCGTGTCACCCATTTTTGAGCCTTTTATTCATTTTTTATAAATAAAAATAAAAATAATATAAAAGGGCTCGCACGTGCTGGGCACGTGCCTCCAGCGCATGTGCCCCGCATATGCGCTCACCCACCCATTCCCTTTCCAGATCGAGCTGCTCCGCCGCCTTCCCCCAAATTTCACCACCGTCGCCCCGCGTATCCCAGCCAACTCCATCTCCCCCACAATCTCTGGCCGCCATTCCAATCATGTCGTACCACATCTCTTCCAGATCTCCCTTGTCAATCGACGATCGCCAAATCAATCAATCCCTGATTCCCTTCCATCGTCGGCCCCTATCTTCTCTCATATTAAAGTGTCGCCGCCCCACCTTTCCAAAGTATCCGTTGACTACAGCTCGAAGGGAAGGACCGGCGGGAGGTGACAACTCCTCGCCCCCGACGACCCGGTGAGATCCGTGATCTCGCAACCTCGTAGCAGCTCCCTCCTCCTAGTGTTGCTCTGCTCTGGCCATCACCGTTGAGCCAAAACCTCCGACTACCATCGTTATCACCTCCACTTCCTCTACTCCTCCTTAGCAACACCACCATCGTCATCAGCCACTGCTCCGTCACCACGACAGTAGCTCTGACGCACCCTCCGTCGCGTCAGCGACGGGCCTCCACCTGCAGTTCCAGCTTCAACGCTCCATCACCATCGAGCCACTGCCTATACTCCGCTCGCATCCGTGCTCTTCCGAACAACGGCCAAGCCTCGCCAGCTCCTCTATCTCCACCGGGGAACACCTCCAAGGGCACCGCTTTCCTCTACAGCACCTCGCCCTCAGTCATCCTCTACAACAACTTGCCCTTCAGCCACCCTCGATGGCCGAAGCACCGCCGAAGGATGTCTGTGCAACACCCTGTCGTTTCTCCCTAGACTGCCAGAGCACCGCCGTTTCCACCGCTAGAGTCGGGCTCAAAGCTCGAGGCCCTCGTGTACGTGCGAGGCATGTGCGCTGGGGGAACTTTGCAATCAGCTCCCTGCCTTTGCTGCTAATTAGCACAAACTCCCCCGTCATCCAGAGGGCACGTGCATCGGGCCATTTTGCAACATCCACCCCCCAGAATCGGTATTTACATCTTAGTCCATTTTCTGCATATTTTTATATTTATTTATTTCTTGCAATTGCAATTAGAACCCTGACTTCAATCCATTATTTAAGCAATATTTTGTATCCTTTTATTTAGCAAAAATTTGCGTGATGTTCTTCACCTAATTCTCTACGATATGGTATGCTTATGATCATTTTATTTTCTGTGGTTAATTAATAATAATCGTTCTTGCGAAAATTGACATATTTTTCCCATTCTGCGCTTTGAAATTCATATTAAATTAATCATTGCCCGAAAAATTGCCAAAAACTTTGTGGATTGTAGAATTAGTTGTATGTTACATTTAACCAAAAAGATTTGCACTTGCATGCATGATTTGCCTTATAAAAATCATTTTGGATATTTCAATTTTTAATTTTTAATAGGTATTAAATCTCGTATTTTTGAGATTTAGGATTTTTCTGAGATCCATCACCTTGTAATAGATTTTAGATAATTTTATCTCTTGGAAATAATTAGGTTTAATATTTATTATAATCAATTATTGAAATTCAATATGTTTGCATTCATAAATTCATAAAATATTTATCTTGGAAATGAAAATTTCAACATTAATTTAATAGTTCTATAATTCATGCAAATATAACATTGGCAAAAATGGACTCGTCAGATTGCGTCGTTGCCGGGGAAGCAAACGGCTTAGTTTTTGTCTAAAGCTTTTTTGTTCGATTTTTCTTTATTCGGGTAGTCTGACCCCCGAATTTTCAGTGTATATTTTCCATATTTTTTTCCTCTTTTCTACATTTATTTCCTTATTTTTTACTAATTTTTGTATCACTCTCTTACACACACACTCTCTCTCTTATTTTCTTGCGAGGTACCCGACGTATGTGGAGCGATTTTCGAGAACTGGCGCATCTTTACCGACTTCCGAAAAGCCGCATTAAAAATTAAGATCGAGTCGAGTCATGAGAGAGCGTAGAGTCTAGGATTTATTTCTAAAATTTTAATTTTGTAATTAATTGCTCATTTCTTGCGGTGTTTGTTTAGACTCTCACATGTGTAACAAGACCTTGAACTTTTTTTGTGGTGTGTCGTAGCCTATTTCACTCTCTGGTGAGGGTGGGGCCTGACTTGTGTGGCGCTTAGGATAGATCTGGACATACGACTATTAGAGACTTTAAATCTTATTGTTTGTGCTTGTAGAACCTAGTACCACACTGCACATTAATCGAGACGTGCATTAGCTCGTTCAACTTAGTCAAAAAGTTAACTCATTTCTTACTAGCTAATAGAACTTTCTACTAGGTGTGGTTTTTATTGTCTTGCATTCATTTAGAATAATCTTTCAATTCTTGTCTTGCATCCCTCATTGAGATTGCGAGGAAACATTGTAAGTCTTTTAACTGAGCATATATCATTGTTTTTCACGTGCATCGGCTTTTCCCGAATTTCTCTCTCCTATTTTGTCACATAATTTTAAAGAAAATTTGGACTGGATGGTAGATGTGTATTTATGCTCACTTAATTTTTCAGTGATCGCCTAATTAAAATTGGGACTGCTAAATATAGCCGACTTTAATTAACCCATAAAATCAAGAATTTTTGTAGGAGAGCAACCCCGACCTTGGATTAATTTATTTGTCTGAGTGAGTGAGAGACGACACTTAAGGTTAGAGCCCAAATCCGGATTTTCATATTGGCTAGTGATTCTATAAAAATGATTAGCTACTTCTCAGTGAGGATCTACAGGTAGCCGGTAAACGGTCCGGATTTCCTTAGCAGAGTGGGTGGTTTAAAGGACATTGCATAAGTCTCTGTCCTTAAGTAACACGGGTAGTCATTTTACAGTCTGTACTTACACTCATATTGGCTGAAATTAGATACAACTAGGCATAAGAACTCGAGCCAATCTTTAAGAAAATTTCCGCCACCTAACAGCTCGCTGATTATTTTCCAATATTGAATTTATCACCAACAAAAATTGAAAAGATAATTGTCGAACTCTTGTCGCTTCATTGTGTGAGTTGGTGAACCTGGGGTTTGATTTGTGTTTGTATTGGTGTACGTGAACCGATATTGAATATCAAAAACTGCATACTTGTGACATCACTCTCCTTTCTTGATCTAAAACAGTTAAGGTTGCTTCTGTTGAATATCCTAAGCACTTGAACATCGTTAATCGAGATCCATGATGTCAACTGATAATACTCCTTCGAAAATTATGAAACTTTTGTCCAAGTGCCCTCCAGATCCATATTATGAAAATAAATTCATCTCGGTCAAACCCAAATCATCATCCATTATGTCAGCTCTTTCAAAAATGACAGAACATTTGCCCTAGTATCCATCAGAGCTATACTATGAAAATGAATTCGTCTCAGTTAGACCCAAAGCTTCAAAACCTCCTCCAACTAGACATCATCCAACTTCTATAGGAGACTCTCACCCACAAATGGATCCACCCCTCTCTACAAATCTGATCTACTTCATGAATGACAATTCTTTGTATTCAGATCATACTAACAAACAACCGACTGAGGTCTCCACATCTTCGTATGTCAACCGTCTATATTCTGATCATACAATCCATCCTTCATATTCTGTAAATGTCAGTCCATCATTCATGGGAGATTCGAACCACATGATCAACTTTAACACTTCTTCACATCTTCCACCTTCCCCACCCTTGAACACTAATGAGCAACTACCATCTTGGATTGACCCATTACTCATCGGAAATCATGAATCATTTGAACGTCAAACCACTTTCGAGATGAATGACCGACTGAGATAACAACTCCAATTGACTTCAATCTCTCTTCACCATATTGTTGGAACAGGTCAATATTTCACAAATCCACAACTAGATTTGACCATTATGGAGGTCCGAACATATCAAGAGGATTGGCCTGCACCTGATAATCTTTAATCTTGGATTAACCGTAACAATCCCACCTTCATACATGACAGTCATATAGAGGAATGGACTGATGATATTGACACACATAATCCATGTATGTTGACTCCATAGTATAAGGGTCCGGGCAATCATGACCAAAGGAATGGACTCTACTCAAACCAACTATACATACTTGAATCACACCATGTTGAGTATGAGACTGATAGTGGCCTTCACATCAAGCAGACTCCTTCTATGATTTTTGAGGAGAAATTTTCAGAAGATAAAAAATCATATATTAGATATTCCTAGAAGATCTTCTCCCAGGTCATACATGAAAATGGAAGATGCAATGATTGGATCTCAAATTCAAAAGCTAGAAACCACACAGATTATACCTAAATTGGAAGATGACATTTCGATGATTACTAAGTGAAATGAATTGATGGAATACGGAAGCTCGAGTATGAAAGAAGATGATGAAATAAACGGATCTAATATTGAGAAACCAGAGGATATTCAGAAACTCATGGATTATGTTCACCCTAGGGACGACTCTGACACCAACACTTCTTCATATTACTCCCCTAGAAATAACTCTGACTCTGACTCTAACTCAGCACGTCAAAGCTCCTCATCATCTATGGAAGACACCACATCACCACACCACACAGAAAATACCAAAAAATTGAAATATTCAAAAACACCCAAAAAATTGAAATCCAGAAAAATACATAAAAATTGAAACTGAAGAAGATCTGAAGAATTTGGATCCTGCTCTAAGGGAAGCACCAGGGAAAAGACTGATTTTTAAACTTCCCTTTATACAGGCCAATGAACACTTCCCAAACCTAAAAGGATTTGTAATGAACAAATTAATGATGAAAAAGTCGGGCAGGATACGAACAAAGACTGAAAGACATATCTTGTCAATGGCCACCTCCTTGGTGTTGAGGAGAAAAACCAAGAGCCACATAGTGAAGCGGCTGCCTAGATTTGACTGTGGAATTAAAGACATAATTTTTATCCATACTCGAATTGATGACGACTCACCAATTAATATCCTCCCGACCTCTGCATTTAACGAGCTCAAACTCAGACCTATCAGGAAGATACGAGAGATCATTCAACGGGTTGATCGATCGATAAAGCGACCGAGAGGAACCATTTCAGTCATCATTACATTCCAAGGTGCTCCGCTCAAAGTAGACTTCACGATCATTGATATTGAGCATCAAGGAGAACTCAACCAGTCTCCAATCATTCTCGGAAAGCCATTCTTGGCATTGGCTAAGGCACTTATTGAGTGTGAGACTCAGGAAGTCAATTTTACAGCATTGAAAGCACTTCGCTCTCACCCAGTCTTTGAGGAACCACGATTTTCTGAGGCAACCCATGAAGCCCTCGACTGCCATAAACATCAAGCGGCGGATGAGCCCTACCCTGTTGCTACACCTGAGATAGTGGTTGTTGATGAGACTATTGGTTTATAGACTCTCCCCACTGTTTTATTTCCTGCTTCTCTCACCATGGGAAATGACTCCAATTATAATCCTAAGACTTATGCATGGAAGCATCTCGAGTTAGCCGAGATCTCCTCTGACCACATTGATCAAATCAACCCAACTCTGGAATGCACCAACATCAAGTCAGTTGAGAATGAATATGCAGAGACTCTCCCCAATGTTCCATTTCCTGCTACTCTCACCATAGAAAAGGGTTTCTTATATAATCCTGAGACATATGCATGGTCTCACCCTTAGTCAACCTTCTCTGACTACCTTGACCAATTCATTCCAACTCAGGAGTGCACCAACATCAATAAAAATAAGAACAAATACATACGTCGAACACCGACCAAGGAGAAAATTTTCAATGGTTATTCATCTGGAGACTCAAGTGTCAAAACCTCAATCCCAAGACCAACACCTTCACGAAACAAAATGACTACTCCTTCATCTAAAAATAAAGTCGTCGTTGACCTTCAGGAAGAGGAATCGTCTGATGATCCCTCATTAGGTCCAGAAAAGCTAATCTACATGAGTGACGTCTGTTTGGCAGTTCTAAAACCTTATCTTCACAAGGATCCAAACTTCTATTTCCATTGGACGACTCCTGTTTCACATTATTATTCAACCAAAGGTGATTCTCCTGGTCTCATTAAATATACTGGAATTATTTCTCATGAGCTGACTGAGACTGGTGCTTCAGAGTATTCATCATCCGAGGACGAATCGCTTGATCCTGAGAAAGAACGAATTCTGAGAAAATAACTGAAGCAACTAAAGAACAAGAATATCTGGAGTGCCTCCACTTTAAAATACTATTCCTCTGAGGTCAACTCCGATGACGGTTATCTTTCATTTGACTCATATGCTTCATCTAATCTCCAGCATGATTTCTATGAGTATAACACTGATAATGGTTGGGAATCATATGCTTCATCTCCTTCATGTCATTACGATCTCTCACCACAGACTCGCAAAAATATCGGTCGAAAATCACCTTAATCATCGGCTACCCTCCCTCCCTCCCGACCCCATCGGTCTCCTTGTACATCTTCTTCCTCTACTTAGGCTAAGGACTAAGTATATGGGGGACCGATGCTATCTATAAATACCATTCTCCCTATCTCACGATCGCCTCATTTCCACCCTTCTTATATACTTAGGCTGACCAGAGCCTAAGTATAGGGGGAACCGATGCTCGTCTGTATATACTCTCCTCATTCACATCTCCTGACCATCTCAGTTTTGCTCTTCTTCTATACTTAGATTGTTCACAACCTAAGTATAAGGGGCAGACCGATCTATCTTTTTCTTTTTCTTTTTCACTCTCTTACGCTTAGCCAGAGCTATGTCTTCTCCACGCTTCTTGTGCTCTGAGAACACATCGCTCGCATAAGTATATATGTATTTACGGGGTGGGTAACTAACTTAAAAAAAGAAAAATAGATAAAAAAACAAAAAACTAAAAAAAATTGCTACTAACACTGACTGTGTCCAACCAAAATTCTTTGAAAAAAGGCTTCTTATTCATTTTTGCATAAAAACAACTTTTTAAAAAAGGAAAGAAAGAAAGAAAGAAATTTGTATCTGCATTTCACACACCTGCACTTCATCCAACATTATATGCATTTGCATTTGTGAAAAGCCCTTGGGTTCTGAACCGACATATGAGCAGAAATAGAGAGTGGTCTAGACTTTACCTTAATCCACATAATTTTCAGAGGACTTCACCAAGAAATAGGGTTTTAGAAGCTTTAGGTCTTTGACTTAATTCTTTGAGTTCCACATGACAATGTGCAGAGTTTGACTCTTAGTGTCTAACCTGGTCTCTTCATTCTAGGTACGACTCTGGAATAAGGAATTAATTTGTACTCTCACACTATTCACTTATCTCAACTCAGATGGGGTGTTGGAAGACTGTGTGAGTTTCTTTTCTGGTAGCATGGAAATCTAAAGATTGGATTATGGGTTGAAATAAAGCTCGAAAAAGGGATGGATGGCTAGGCATAACTTGTTTAAGACCCCAAAACATGTATGAAAAAAAAGATTCTATATCCGGGAGGGCACAAAAAATCTACACAGATACCAAAAATCCAAATACAAAGAAGACACTACCAAATAAATATCTGACCAAAAAGGTCCAAGCTTCAAGAAAACCTGCAGATCTTGGTGGAGACTTGGCTAAACTGGCCGGCTTCACAAGAAGAAGTGACTACACTAGCCACCCTACAGTTCTTTTCTCCTTCTTCTAATTTCTCCCTTTATTCGATTGTGAACACAGCATGACAGACCTTAGAAGGAAATACCTGACTCCTTGAGGATGAGTTATTGGAGAGGAGTTTTGCACGGTAGTCCAGCATTCTAGATGGGAAGAGAGAAAACCTTTCACACGCATGAGTCGATTGTTCAATGTTCATAGGG
This sequence comes from Ottelia alismoides, assembly GCA_037367405.1. NCBI lineage: Eukaryota > Viridiplantae > Streptophyta > Magnoliopsida > Alismatales > Hydrocharitaceae > Ottelia > Ottelia alismoides. The sequence goes on along the minus strand of JAZKJV010002366.1, from coordinate 2,064,561 downwards.
TATGCTTTGGGAGGAGGATCAATCTAAGATGACTTCTGAGTTGAAAGTGTGACAATGATGTGTAGAACTTGAAGGTTGTTGATTTTAAAATTCAAAGTCTCACAGAAGTTCCACCAAACTAATAATCCAAAAGTCGAGTCTAGATTCATTTTCACCTTCTGCTCATGGTCTTGGTATAGAATCCAATCTCCTTTCACCTCATTGCATTCCTTTTAATGCTCAGGGACGAGCATGGTTTAAGTATAGGGGGGTGATGAATCTCAGATTCATCACTCTAAAAATGATGAATTAAGCTCAAATCCCTAAAATTCATTGGTATTTCTTCATTTATATTGCATAATTAGCATTCATGCACGTTTTGATAAGAATGGCATTTTATCACTTATTATTGCACAAAATAAGAAGCCAGAATCATAGTCCAATTGAATTGTAAATGGCCTAATTTCCTGATTTTTAACTAATTCATGCTAACTTCAAATGACTCGAAACCACCTCCACTATGTACAAATTACTAACAAGAATAAATGAAAAATACAAAGATCACTAACCTAAATAAGTGGACTAAAAACCCAAACCCTGGTTCTAGGATTTCCAGACTAAAACCTCGATATCTTCCTCATCGAGTGTCCAATTTGATCCTACTAGATTTTGAACTAATGTACATTTAAATATCTTCAAAACAAGACTAAGTTCAAGTGAATCGGAGCTCATATGTGAAAGTTCGGTTATGGGCCTCTTTTGTACATTTTTATTTTAGCGGTTTTTGACCTATAACTTTATGTATATAATTGACTCATTTTATTTTATTTTTCTTTCATTTGTCTTCTTTGATAAAAGTTTTATTAAAATGCATAAAAATCCAAATCCAAACTAAGCTTGAAATCAAAGAAACTAACCGAGTCTGAGTCCTCACTAACAATCTGTACTAAAATTGTCATTTTCATGTTTTATTTTATTTATTCTTTTTCTTAATAGATAATATTTAAAAAATAAATTAATGTGTAGATATTTATCTTTGATTTTATTATATTTTTTCCAGATTTTTATCTGGTTTAAAAAAGACAAAAAATTATAAAACCCCAAAATCAAGGAATTCTATATACATGGGATACCCCAAAAATATCACTTTACACAAATGATCGATTTTGGTTTTGGTCTTCTCATGAAAGTTGTAGATCTCATCGAGACGAGCAACTTTTGTGAAGAAAGTTTTCGATCCGAGGTTGTTTGCTATTTCTTTTTGAATTATCTTTATATCAGCTCATGGAGCCGCCACGCGTCATCCATTTTTGATCTTTTTATTCATTTTTTTTAAAAAAAAAGGCTCACACGTGCTAGGCACATGACTCCAGCACACACACCCAGAGTGCACTCGCCCTCCCGATTCCCTTTCCAGATTGGGCTGCTACGCAGCCTTCCCCAAAATTTCGTCGCCATCGCCCCGCGTATCCTGGCCAACTCCATTACCCCCACAATCTCTGGCCGCCCTTCAAAACCAGTAGCGTTGTATCTCCTCCAGATCTCCCTCGTCAATCGACGATCGCCAAATCAATCAATCTTCGATTCCATTCTATCGCAGGCCCCTGTCTTCTCTCCTATTAAAGTGTCGTTGCCCCACCTTTCTGAAGTATCTATCGACTACATCTCGAAGGGAAGGACCGGCGGGAGGTCACAACTCCTCTCCCCTGATGAATCGATAAGATCCGAGGTCTTGCAACCTCATAGTAGCTCCCTCCTCCTAGTGTTGCTCTGCTCTGGCCATCATCGTTGAGCCAACTCCTCCGACTACCTTCGTTATCACCTCCACTTCTTCTGCTCCTCCTTAGCGATGCCACCATCGTCGCCAGTGATGAATCTGTGATTCATCACTTCAAAAGTCAAAAATAGAGCCTTGTTCCCGAGAAAATAGAGGCATATTTCCCCTTATATTGCATAAATAGCATTCATGCATATATTCATAACTCATGCAGTTTAGCAGCTCATTTGCATTTAAATAAGAAGCCAAAAATCCCTAGTAAAATACCTATTCACCAAAATAACCTCTTCTCTATAATCTATACTCCTTAGTTAATAATATAGGGAAGAATGCCAAAAATCACCCCTGTAAAATAGACAATAAAGCCTGAGAACCCCTGTACACTAGAATACGCATAAAGTCCTCATGCAAACTCCGAATTAGGTCTACTTACTTTTAGAATACTACACATTAAAAGACCTTTAAAATGAGACTAATTTCATTGAATTTGGAGCTTGTATGAGAAAGATGGGTTTTTGGGCCACTTTGTATACTATCTATGTATATCTATGTATCCTTGTATTTATGTATCATATTTGACCTCATCTCCATCTTTGATCAACATGAAACTTGTAGATCTCATTGAGATCTACAACTTTTATGTTTTGAGTTTTTCCAAATTCGGTCCCCTCTTCTCTCTACACGTGCATCTTATTCCAGCCACTCACAGCAGGCCCCGTGGCGCCCTCTGGTTGCGCCACGCGGCCCGCTTCCCCTCGCCTAATCCGCCTGCGCCCTCAGCCGTTGGATCTCGCTTCAGATCCAACGGCCCAGCCTTTTCCACGCACGCCCCTTGCCTGGACCATCCGATCATCTCCTGCCTTGATCTACGCCGCACGTTCGCGCCTTCACCAGAGCCCTCCACGTGGCAGCATCTACGCCTCTTGATCAGACCCTTGATCCCTCAATCGCAGCCGCCCTTCTTCCAGCGAATCGCGGCCCTCTGATCAACTCCATCTCCTCATCCAGTCCGTTCGCTCGCGCTTCGCCAGCAGCTCGCCACGTGGCACCACCATAGCCCATCATCTCCGAGCCCCCGATCTCATCCTACCCGCCCACCACACCTTGATCCCCACCGTTGGATCACAAGATCCAACGGTGGAGACCTCGTCTCCTACCTCTGGGCGCCCCTCTCTCCCACGTCCCTTGCCTTGCGGGAGGGGCGCCCCCTTTCTATTTCCGGCTGCACGTCAGCCACCCTCTCCCACCGCTGACACCCCCACGACGTCACCCACTCATCCCTCTCCCTCGCCAGCTCCCTCACGCTCCACCACCTCCACCATAGAAGCTCCACGTCGCCCTCAAAACTCGCCTCGTCGCCAACACCGCCACCAACTTCACCTTATAAATACGCCACCACCGGCAACGTTCACCCCCATCCGCCACTCCAGAGAGCTTCCCTGAGCTCCGACCTACCAGTTGGTGACAGCAATTAGTTGAATCGTTGAGCGAAGAAGGGGATTCGACTCCGGCGAGATCCACAGCCTTCACCGCCGTGCTGCAGCCTCCATCCGCGAGCTGCGTTAGCTCAGGCCACCTACCGACCTTCGAGCGACGACCTGGAGCTCAAAACTGAGCTCCATATCCCAGGTAGATCCCTCCATTTCTCCTCCGATCGTCCTTTGTTTTTATCTTAGATTTCTCCGATTTTATTCGCCGCCATCGGTCCCTCTCTCACTTCTGAGGCCACCGGAGCCTTCACCGACCATCCGCGAATCTTCCGCGATCCCTCCGACTCGCCATCGACCTCCACTGACGACGGGAGGGAGGGGAGGAGCAACAGCCCGATCGCCGGAGCCCCGCCTTCTCCTCCGCAGGAGGAGGAAGGCCGTCGAGGAAGAAGGGCAGCTGTCGTTCGATCGCTTCGATCGAACGGCTCTCACATCGCCACGTCACTCGCCATCGGACTCGCCTTCGACCGTAGGATCATCACTGATCCCACGCCTGGGAGAACGCCACGCGTCTTCACCGCCACCCTTTGGATCGATCTTGATCCAAAGGCCCACAGCCCGCCACGTCGACGTAGACCGAGCCCCGGCCCCAAGCCTAGGCTCGGTCGACCCGAGCCTACTCTGAGCCTCTCTCTGGACCTCCAGAGCGCCCGAACCTCGCTCCGAGCCGCCGCAGCCCCCCGAACCTAGGCCGCCCATGTGAGGAGCACGTGCGGCCTAGGTAAATTGCACCGAGGCCCCTGGAGCTTTCCAAAATTGCAAAGAGGTCCCTGTGAAGCAGACCCACGTGAGGAGCACGTGCCTAGTGGAGATTTTGCACAAGAGTCCCCCACATTATAGGAAATTGCATTTTAGTCCCTGTCCACATATTTGTTTATTGTAATTTTAATTTCTTGTATTGCATTTACACCCCTGTGTTTGCACGCATCCCTAGATTGCATTTTACATCATTTTGAAATTCTAAAAATTGCATTTTGTTGGAAATTTTGTCCTCTGTCTTTTGGTCCACGTGTCATCTTTTTGTAAGCTCATTTGAATTATTAATGAATTAATTGGTGAATTGTTGACAAATTTTGCCCAGTGACACCTTTTGATTTATAGTTAATTCTCCGTGTTTCCAAAATTCATCAAAAATTCACAGTAGCTTAAGGACATCATTTTTAACATACCATAAAAATTTCATAGCATTTTCACTCATATCGAGGCCTAAATAAATTGTTAAGTGATTTTCTTAGATTAATTTTAATTAATTCATTTCACAGTGAAATTAAGTTCTGTTAATTTTCCTCGGTCCCTTATCATTAGAGCCACCTAGGATAATTTTAGTTTTTGAAAAAAATTTGGTTTGATATTTATTAAAAATTAAATACTGAAAATCACCCTGTCTGTTTATTTAATTCACAGTAAATTCATTTAGTGTCAAAAAATTCCAAAAAAATTAATGTAGGTCATTTTCATCATCATTAACCATCTGGCCAATTTTCATAATTTTTGGACTTCATTTGATACCATAATTAAATTGAACATCAAATTGGCCTGCATTGTCTACATAAATCTGCATAAAAAATTAAAAAGACCAAAAAAAATTTTACTCCTTGAAAATCACACACTTGGATCCTTGCTTAAATTCACCTAAGGAGACAGATGCCTCCCTGAGATCGACCGTGGACTCCACCAAGAAAAAAAATTGTCGCTTAAAATTAACTTCACATCAATCGATAAGTGGTTTTTGATTAACCCCTCGTATCCGACTACAACGAATCACTTTAATTAATTTGGACATTAATTTGACCGAACTAACTGAGGGTGCAGGAGCGTTATCAAAATGGTGCCGTTGCCGAGGAGGCACGGCTTAGGTTAATTTTTAGCAAATTTTTGAGTGTTTGATTTTCCTTCTCCGGGTAGTCTGACCCCCGGTTTTCTTGTAATTATTTTCTCCCATTTATTTTTGCATTATTTTATTTTTGTGTAACTCTCTGACCTCCAATTATTTTTTGTGCGAGGACCGCGAGGAGTCGGCGACGCTTCGAGGACTTAGCATTTAAATTTTTGAGTGAAAGAGAGGCTTTGTAATTACATTTTATTTTATTTCTTTTCTTTCGCATCATTTCCAGCGGTTCCCGTTTGGGATCTCGCGTGTGTAAAGATAGTGAAACAGTGTCCCGTGTGCTGTGTGGGTGAATTGTAACTTAGCTTGCACTAGCGGCTCCTCGAGCCACTCTAGGACTTTTTTGTGCTCGTAATCAATAGGACCACACAATACACTCAAAAGACGCACCTAGACCGCAGTACTTAGTCAAAATTAAACTGTTCTTCACGCTAATAGAACTGCCTGTCTAGGAGCGGCTTTTCATCGCTTGCATTTGCATATAGAGTAAAGTTTTCAATTCTGTTTTGCATCCTGCATAAAAAAAGCGAAGGGATCACTGTAAGTACTCTCTACTCAGCATACGCATCATCGATTTCAACTTGCATCGGCTTTTCTCGATTTCCCCCTCTGATTTTCTCACTAAAATTAAACAGGAAATTGGGACTGTCCGATAGGCGTGCTTTGTGGTGGACTAATTAAAGTGATAACTTAACTTTAAAATCGGGACTGCTAACAGTATTGACCAAAAAAAGAATAAAATTTGAAAATTGTTTGCGGGAGATTAATCCCCGACCTTGTTTTCAGGCTGAGTGAGGGTACCTGAGTGTGTGTGAACACCCTAAGGTAGAGCCCAAATCCCCGTCTTCCATATCACGTTCTAACTGATCTTAGCAAATATCACAACCGAATAATTTCAGATTCTTTGACTAGTACCAAGTAGCCTCCGCCTGTCTCAGGTTGATAGGGGTGAAATTGCGGTACTTTGCGACAAGCTACCAGTAACCCCCTGGGGTGAAGTTCCGGCCTTGTCAGCCTCTGCCTGCTTGCAGGTAGATAGGGGCGTGGTCACTGAATCCATCGGCTTGGGATAGGAGCGAAGAAAGGAAGGAGCGGCGGTATCTTAGACGACAGGATAGACAGGGAAGACGCATCCGGCTCTGAGCCGACTTCCCTCTAGGCCGCGTAATCCTTGCTATTTTTGCTTGAATATCACACTTAAAAACTACAAGATAAATTGGACTCAACTTTGAGTCTTTCACTGTGTTGAGTGTGAACCCAGGGTCTTGGATTGTTCTTGTTGCTTGCTTCAGGTAGGAGTAAAATCCTATCTTCTTCCCGCTTCATCAAGATGAGTGATTGGGGAGATCTCGACGCGCTATTCACTGATCTCTCTATGAGTCCCCCAAGTAACTCGTCTTTCTCGATCCGAGCGCACCTTGGACCACCCAGGACTCATGACCCTCTTGAGTCCTGGTTCCCTCATGCTCAGGGTGGTTACTCTCAAACCAACCCTTTTATCTCCTCCGAGATTACCGAGGAAGACCATTGCCTCGGTAATCCCTTCCTTGATTTGCCCTCTAACACCGATCTTATTTTCCAATCCCCAGAACTAGAGGGCGAAATGCCGCCAAGGATGTCGCCAGATGAGGACCAGATGCAACAAATTCTTAGACGCCTCGCCGAAGCCGAACAGAAAAATGCAGATCTTACGGCACGGATGGGACAGATCATAGTAGCTGAAGGGATCGACCGACCAATGGTCGATACCTACAACCCGGCGGAGAACGAGATCCAAAACTGGTTAGCACCTGCAGTTCCCGACCAGGCATTCGAGCTGAAGCCCCACTTCCTCAGTCTGCTCCCGAAGTTCAACGGAAACCTCAGTGAAGAACCATACACCTTCCTCCGTGACTTCGAATTAGTGTGCAACAATCTTAGCCATCCCAATGTTGGCCAAGATTATATCCGGCTGAAGGCCACCCCGTTTGCCTTAGGAGATAAGGCTGCTCATTGGCTGAAAAACTTAGGGGTGGTATGTACTACCTGGATGCAGTTCAAGGACCTTTTCTTGAAGAAGTTCTACCCTCTCAGTAGAACTAATCAGATGAGAACAAAGATCGCCAGCTTCGCTCAAGGACCCATCGAACCGTTCCATGAGGCTTGGGACAGGTTCAATGACTTAGTACAGAAATGCCCATGCCACGGCATTTCTAAGGCAATCTTAGTCCAGACCTTGTTCTGTGGTCTAACCCCGGAGATGCAGGGGTTAGTCAGCGCCGCCTGTGGAGGAAGCTATCTGAACAAGAACGAGCACGCTGTATGGAAGATCCTAGAACAGATGGCAGAAACCGGCAGGTCACAGGCCACAAGGGCCTATCAGTTGTCTCCCTCAATCTTATCCAATGAGACAACTAGAAGGACTGTTGCAAATATGACTGAGGACCTCATCCCCAGCATGGGGATGATAGCCGACAAGCTTACCATGGTTGAGCAGATCCACAAGAGAGTCGCGGAGATGGAGTCTTTTTCGAGCCTTCCCAAGAAAGTGGAGGAACTCTCTGAAAAGGTAGTTAAGATCAAGCTACCCACCCCTTCTGCACCACCTGTACCTGTACACCGAGTCCATCTTGTACAGGAACAGGCACCGGGGTCTCAGAGCAGCTGGGATCAGACTTATACCCAGCCGAACCATCATGCACCCCCACCAGTGGAAACGGAATACGAGGAGCCTCCGCCTGTATACAAGATCAACGGTCTTTGGTATAGCCGTGACCCGCTAGTCCGGCAAATCGAGATGGGGAAGGATCAGGCACACCGCCCAACCCCAGTCTACCAAGAGACCAGGCCCGTCACAGTCCCGTGATACCAGTCCAGGCCAGAACAGGGGTACCAGCCGCAGCAGCGCACCTACCAGCAGGGGCCAGCACCGTCACATCAGCAGCAGTATCGGCACGGCCAGCAGGGCCAGTACAGGACCGCATCCACTCAGCAGCCAGCCCAGCCCACCGAATTGGAGTCCCTCACCTTGGCGATCCAGACCCTGTCTGATAGGGTCCAACAAATGCAGAATGACTACCTGGACATGAGAACCGACATCAATCGGGTCTCTCGTGCCCAGGACCAACAAATGGTGCCAAGGACCCCAATTCCCGCACAGGTTCAGGCCAACCCGAACAGCGTACACCAGGGCCAGAACCGACCTCGAGATCAGGTATATTATTCAGATAATTATCTATCTGAACATGAGATCCTTTCGTACGATAATGTTAATCATATGTCCCTCAGGAGCGGAAGGACCGTGACCATACCTGATCGGGCACGGGCACAAAAGGAAGGAGCCTCCGAGAATCTACCTGAGGAGAATTCAGAGGAAGAAGAGGAGGAGCAGCACCATCACCACCGACGCAAGAAGAGGACATCTGAGTCCTCGAAGCATCAGTCCCGCAGTCGCATAGAGTCAGACGGCACCGATGAAGAGCCCGCACCTCCATCTGAGGAGGATCGTCCAGAAGAAGCGTCACCGGTTTTGTCTCAGCATTTTCCTTTTAGTCATAGTCAGAGTCCGGGTCTATATCAGGGTCAGAGTCATGTCAAAAACTCAGTTCCAGAAATTAATGAGAAGATTTCAGTTTCAGATTCTGAGTTGGAGTCAATAATCCCTTTCCCCCGAGCTCTCAAGGGTGGAAAAAAGAAAATCAAAAAAATCCAAAAAGATGACCCTGAGATGGCTGAATTTTGCAATAAACACATCAATGTCACAATCCCTTTTGACAAGTTCGTAGAAATGACCCCTGCATTCCAAAAATACCTTAAGGTGAGATGCACACCTACTAGGGTTAGCAGGAAGACCAAAAGCCGTGTTGAGAAACACGTTTTATCAGTAGCCACGACTTGTGCAATAAAGAACTCGTTTCCTCGGAAACGAAGAGACATGGGTGCACATTATGTAGTGAGTCATGTTGATGACATCGCGTTTGCACGCACTCTCCTGGACAATGGTTCCTCGATCAACTTCATGCCCACAGCCCTCTATGAGCGGCTTAATCTCGGACCTCTTAGGAAATCTAGAGCTATTCTACAGTTTGCTGACAAATCCACTAAGAGGTCCCAAGGAGAGTTAAGGAACATTGTGATCAATGTCGAGGGACAAGAATACATGATGGACTTCACTGTCCTAGATATGGAAACCCCTCGTAATTGGAGAGATTCCCAGATCATTTTAGGTAGGCCCTTCCTAAGAACAGCGGGGGCCTTATTTGATTATAAGAATGGGAAGATTCAGTTCCAAACTCCAGGCGGAGAGGAGGAACTTGAAATGAAGTAGACAAGATGGCAGAGACCGGACTCCGAATCCAGCATCGAGTACTCTTCTACCGGAACAGACTGTGAACATGTAGACGTAGTTGGGCCATGGAGATAGAACCCAGCCAGCATCGATGTGTCCATCTCCTTTGAAGATGATCCAGTGCATGAGTCAGTCTGCGAGGTCCTCAGGAACGAGTACAGCTCTGAGCCTGCATCACCCTACATCTTCGATGACGTAGAGGCCCAGTTGGGCCTGTCAGTCCTTACATCCTTAGGACAATCGGAAGATGAGGATGACGAGTCGGACGAGGCGTTTGCCGATTGTATGGAAACTTTTGACGATCCGACTCCAGAGCCGCGCTTGGTGGCAGCTATTACAGAACATGATCCGGCCACTTCCAACACCGAATCAGATCAGATTGAGCCAGACTTTCTAGACGATCACACTATTCCTGAGCTCAAACCTTTACCCACAACCCTAAAATATGCCTTCCTTGCGGGCCAAGACAAGAAATTTCCGGTCATTATCAGTTCGCAATTGACCGAGGAGCAGGAATCTCGCTTGCTAGAGATCCTGGAGAAGAACCGCAAGGCAATAGGCTGGAGCATTTTCGATCTCCACGGGATAAATCCCGCTCTGTGTTCGCACCATATTTACTTGGAAAACGAAGCCAAACCCTCTCGTGAATTCCAACGCCGGTTGAATCCAAATTTACGAGAGGTTGTGAAAAAAGAGATAGAAAAATGGTGCGACGCGGGTTTCATTTACCCAATCTCCGACTCTAAGTGGGTGGCCCCAATCCATGTTGTCCTGAAAAAGTCGGGAATTCAGACGACCACCAACGAGGACGGAGAGGAGATCGTGACGAGAGTACCCACGTCGTGGCGCGTCTGTGTGGATTACAGATGCTTGAATGCCGCGACGAAGAAGGATCATTTCCCCCTACCGTTCATTGATCAGATCCTAGAAAGATTAGCGGGGAAAGAATTCTTATGCTTCCTTGATGGGTTCTCGGGCTACAATCAAGTAGCCATAGCTCCGGAGGACCAGGAAAAGACCACGTTTACATGCCCCTTTGGTACCTATGATTTCAGGCGCATGCCTTTTGGGCTATGCAATGCTCCAGGTACTTTTCAAAGGTGCGTGATTGTTGTATTCGCCGAAATGGTCGGCGAATTCCTGGAAGTCTTCATGGATGACTTCTCGGTCCACGGCGATTCTTTTGATTCCTGTCTTAGGAATCTGGACCGAGTCCTCAAAAGATGTTGTGAGGTCAATCTGGTGCTCTCATGGGAGAAAAGTCACTTCATGGTGACGGAGGGCATAGTGTTGGGGCATGTCATCTCCAAGAGAGGAATGGAGGTTGACCCTGCCAAGGTGGACGTGATCAGACGACTCCAGCCACCAACCAACATAAGGCAGTTGCGGTCGTTCCTCGGGCATGTCGGATTTTATCGAAGATTTATCAAGGATTTTTCTAAGATTGCCTGACCGCTAACTGAGCTTTTAGGCAAAGACACGGAGTTTATTGTAGATCACAAATGTCTTGAGGCCTTTAAGCAGTTACAAGGAATGATCATGGACGCACCCATCTTACAAGCCCCAGATTGGTCTCTACCTTTTGAGATCATGACGGACACCTCAGATTATTCTGTTGGGGCTGTATTGGGACAAAGAAGAGACGGCGTCCCGTTCGCAATTCACTACGCAAGCAAAGTGCTTGATTCTGCTCAGCGTAACTATACAGTTAAAGAAAAGGAAATGCTTGCGGTAGTGTTTGCCTTGGACAAATTCAGATCTCACTTAATCGGATCCAAGGTAACTGTGTTCACAGACCACACGGCACTACGATATTTGATGGAGAAGAAGGACGCGAAGGCGCGTCTTCTTCGTTGGATTTTACTTATCCAGTAGTTTGATTTGGACATCCGTGATAAACCTGGAAAGAAGAACGTAGTGGCCGATCATCTTTCTCGTCTCGAAGATCTTAATACTTCTGAGGTTTCCCCGATTCGAGACTCCTTCCCTGACGAGTCGATTTTTGTTATCGACTCACTCTCATGGTACGCCAATATCATGAACTATCTTGTCTCCAAGAAAGTTCCCGAGGATTGGCCCAAGAGCCAAATCGACCGACTAAAGTCGGATGCTAGACACTACCATTGGGAGGATCTGATCCTTTTCTTTGAAGGACCGGATTGTGTCTGGAGACGTTGTATTCCTCAGGAGGAATACCAGAGTGTCCTTTCTTTATGCCATAGCTTAGAGGCAGGAGGACACCACTCCGGGAAGAGGACCGCATGGAAGGTACTTCAGTGTGGCTTTTACTGGCCGACTCTGTTTCGCGATGCCACCGCCTTCGCAAAGTCGTGCCCAGTTTGCCAGAGAATGGGAGGAACCGTTGGTTCCAAGGATGAGATGCCAATGCAGCCGGTCATCATTTGCGATGTCTTTGACGCCTGGGGCATCGATTTCATGGGCCCATTCCCTGTCAGCCATGGGTTCGAATATATCCTTCTAGCGGTAGACTATCTGTCCACATGGGTGGAGGCTATCCCGACCCGAGCCGCAGACAGCAGGACTGTCTATAAATTCATCAGAGAGAACATAATCTCTAGGTTCGGGATCCCCAAAATGATGATATCAGATGGGGGTAGCCATTTTGTGAATCGGGAGGTGAAGAAACTCCTGAAGGACTACGGCATCGAACACCGTGTCGCGAGTCCTTACCACCCACAAACCAATGGTATGGCTGAGGTGTCGAATAGGGAGGTGAAAACCATATTGCAAAAGCTTGTCCGCCCGGACAGGAAGGACTGGTCTCAGATCTTAGATCAAGTCCTCTGGGCGTATAGGACGGCTTACAAGACACCGTTAGGCACCTCCCCATTCCGAATGGTATTCGGAAAGCCGTGCCATTTGCCCGCAGAGTTAGTGCACAAATCAGAATGGGCAATAAAGAAGGTCAACTGGAACACACACCTGGGTCAGAAACAGAGAGACATGGATCTGAATGAGCTTGTGGAAGTCAGAAACCGAGCATACGACAACAGTTTGGTGTACAAGGACAAGGTGAAGCGTTGGCATGATAGATATATCAGACGAAAGACCTTTGTTCCTGGACAGAAGGTATGGTTGTTCAATGCTAGGCAGAAGATTTTCCAAGGCAAGTTAAAGTCTAAGTGGACGGGACCATTTGTCGTCCGTACGGTGCATGATAGTGGATGTGTCGAGATCTCAGATCTCACAGATGACGCACCGACATTCCTAGTGAATGGGCAGCTGTTGAAACACTTCGTTGAATCCAATGAACAGTTAGTCCATGTGGAGGAGATTGTATTCATGCGTGAGACAAATACAGCAGATACATCTCAAGCCGCGTATGAAACCTTGCAGCAATGAACCCCAGCCATCCGCAGCATCTCAAAAGATTCAGACCGACTCATCTGTATATATCATTCTTCCTGTATATCCTATCCTTTACCCCCACGATTCTAGTAACCCATTCCATCCCCACATCATCGAACCATTATCTCAGACTATACTTAGGATAACCAGATCCTAAGTATAGGGGGGAAGGGTCACCCGAGTCGATTCACTGTACATTCTCCAGATCACATTGGTCCTCATACTTATTTCCTACCAATACTTAGGCTGACCTGAGCCTAAGTATAGGGGGGACCGATGCCCGCATTGATACTCATCCACTCCCCATCTTTCCCTCGTCCCCCCAATTTCTGATCTTCTTTTACACTTAGGCTGCCAGAGCCTAAGTATAGGGGGGCGAGACGACTTCTATACTTTTTGTTCCTTTTGGTTCTCCTACGCTTAGCACGAGCTATGTCTTTTTCCTCGCTCTTCGTGCTCTGAGGACATAGCACACGCTAAGTATAGGGGGCGTGTATATATTACATATATACTCTACCCATAGCTCGTACTTTCGCGTATTTTTGTATATATTTTACAATAATTACGGGTGGGTAAAAATCGGAAAAAAAATAATAATAAAAATAATAATAATAATAAATGAATAAAGGCTTCTTATTTACTCTTGCATATCTCTGCATCTAAAAAAAAGAAAAAAGAGTCTTGCATTTTCATAGCATGACATCTCATCTCATCTGCATACTTTGCATATGCAGAGTGAAAAGCTAGTGGGCTCTGGACCAAGTCATGAGTAGATATTGAGGATGGACTTGATTTGACCTTAATCCACCTAATTTCAGAGGAACCTTATAGGAACTGGAGTTAAGATTTCTCAGGTCAAGTGACTTAATTCTTTGAGTCCGCATGTCTATGTTCACATGTCATCTTGATTAGTCTAAGTAGAATATCTCGTGCATACGCAGGATTCTTTTAGATAATGACCTAACTTGGACAAGCACTATGCACGTAGCTCTTCATTAATGAGGTGGTGAGGAGGTAGAATCCCTTAGCTTGGAGTAGCACACGGGTAGAAATATCCGTCCTCCTCTAGGGAGGGTAGTGCATCTCAACCTAGTCTGGTGGTGTTGACATCTAAGGACAGGATGCTGTGGGTTGCAATAATGCTTCAAAAGAGGGATAGTCTACTGACTCAAGAGGAAAAACTCCTGATGTACATGCTGCTCTTGTCGAAAAAAAAAATTTGCAAAAAAAACTACAAAAAAAATCAGACAGGTTCAAGAAAAAATAAAATACCTGTCGGAGTATGTATACTAGTAAAGAAATGCAGCTGGATGACTTGGCTACACTGGTCAGGCATCCCGGGATAGGTAGCTACACTGGCTACCGTCCATTCTCTTTTCTACCCCTTCCTCTTGAGTTGGTCGCACTTGAACTTAGAAGGGAATACCCCGCTCCTCGAGGAAAAAGTTACTGGACCGGGTTATTGAGTTACCTTGTTAGAGGAGGCTGGTTCCGAGCCGTTTCTGCTGTGGAGAGTTACAAATCACTTACACAGTACAAGTAAGAATCATAGTCATCAGAAATTTGCGTTTGAGGATTTGTTCTGACCTGACTATTGAGGCGTCTTGAATAGAAGACTTGTGGAACTTGAAGTCTGTTCGGTCTTAAGTGCAGGTCCAAATAAGGTTCCGCCACACAATTAATCCAAAGGTCGAGTCAGGCTCCATTTTTCAACTTTTGTTCATGACCTTGGTTTGGAACCCAAAATCATTTCACCCTTGCATTTCATTTAGTTGCTCGGGGACGAGCAAGGTTTAAGTATAGGGGGTTGATGAATCTGTGATTCATCACTTCAAATGTCAAAAATAGAGCCTTGTTCCCGAGAAAATAGAGGCATATTTCCCCTTATATTGCATAAATAGCATTCATTCATATATTCATAACTCATGCAGTTTAGCAGCTCATTTGCATTTAAATAAGAAGCCAAAAATCTCTTGTAAAATACCTATTCACCAAAATAACCTCTTCTCTATAATCTATACTCCTAAGTTAATAATATAGGGAAGAATGCCAAAAATCACCCCTGTAAAATAGACAATAAAGCCTGAGAACCCCTGTACACTAGAATACGCATAAAGTCCTCATGCAAACTCCGAATTAGGTCTACTTACTTTTAGAATACTACACATTAAAAGACCTTTAAAATGAGACTAATTTCATTGAATTTGGAGCTTGTATGAGAAAGATGGGTTTTTGGGCCACTTTGTATACTATCTATGTATATCTATGTATCCTTGTATTTATGTATCATATTTGACCTCATCTCCGTATTTGGTCAACATGAAACTTGTAGATCTCATCGAGATCTACAACTTTCATGTTTTGAGTTTTTCCAAATTCGGTCCCCTCTTCTCTCTACACGTGCATCTTATTCTAGCCACTCACAGCAGGCCACGTGGCGCCCTCTGGTTGCGCCACGCGGCCCGCTTCCCCTCGCCTCATCCGCCTGCACCCTCAGCCGTTGGATCTCGCTTCAGATCCAACGGCCCAGCCTTTTCCACGCACGCCCCTTGCCTGGACCATCCGATCATCTCCTGCCTTGATCTACACCGCACGTTCGCGCCTTCACCAGAGCCCTCCACGTGGCAGCATCTACGCCGCTTGATCAGAGCCTTGATCCCTCAATCGCAGCCGCCCTTCTTCCAGCGAATCGCGGCCCTCTGATCAACTCCATCTCCTCATCCAGGCCGTTCGCTCGCGCTTCGCCAGCAGCTCGCCACGTGCCGCCACCATAGCCCATCATCTCCGAGCCCCCGATCTCATCCTACCCGCCCACCACACCTTGATCCCCACCGTTGGATCACAAGATCCAACGGTGGAGACCTCGTCTCCTACCTCTGGGCGCCCCTCTCTCCCACGTCCCTTGCCTTGCAGGAGGGGCGCCCCCTTTCTATTTCCGGCTGCACGTCAGCCACCCTCTCCCACCGCTGACACCCCCACGACGTCACCCACTCATCCCTCTCCCTCGCCAGCTCCCTCACGCTCCACCACCTCCACCATAGAAGCTCCACGTCGCCCTCGAAACTCGCCTCGTCGCCAACACCGCCACCAACTTCACCTTATAAATACGCCACCACCGGCAACGTTCACCCCCATCCGCCACTCCAGAGAGCTTCCCTGAGCTCCGACCTACCAGTTGGTGACAGCAATTAGTTGAATCGTTGAGCGAAGAAGGGGATTCGACTCCGGCGAGATCCACGGCCTTCACCGCCGTGCTGCAGCCTCCATCCGCGAGCTGCGTTAGCTCAGGCCACCTACCGACCTTCGAGCGACGACCTGGAGCTCAAAACTGAGCTCCATTTCCCAGGTAGATCCCTCCATTTCTCCTCCGATCGTCCTTTGTTTTTATCTTCGATTTCTCCGATTTTATTCGCCGCCACCGGTCCCTCTCTCACTTCTGAGGCCACCGGAGCCTTCACCGACCATCCGCGAATCTTCCGCGATCCCTCCGACTCGCCATCGACCTCCACTGACGACGGGAGGGAGGGGCGGAGTAGCAGCCCGATCGCCGGAGCCCGCCTTCTCCTCCGCAGGAGGCGGAAGGCCGTCGAGGAAGAAGAGCAGCTACCGTTCGATCGCTTCGATCGAACGGCTCTCACATCGCCACGTCGCTCGCCACCGGACTCGCCTTCGACTGTAGGATCATCACTGATCCCATGCCTGGGAGAATGCCACGCGTCTTCACCGCCACCCTTTGGATCGATCTTGATCCAAAGGCCCACAGCCCGCCACGTCGACGTAGACCGAGCCTCGGCCCCAAGCCTAGGCTCGGTCGACCCGAGCCTACTCCGAGCCTCTCTCCGGACCTCCAGAGCGCCCGAACCTCGCTCCGAGCCACCGCAGCCCCCCGAACCTAGGCCGCCCATGTGAGGAGCACGTGCGGCCTGGGTAAATTGCACCGAGGCCCCTGGAGCTTTCCAAAATTGCAAAGAGGTCCCTGTGAAGCAGACCCACGTGAGGAGCACGTGCCTAGTGGAGATTTTGCACAAGAGTCCCCCACATTATAGGTAATTGCATTTTAGTCCCTGTCTGCATATTTGTTTATTGTAATTTTAATTTCCTGTATTGCATTTACACCCCTGTGTTTGTACGCATCCCTAGATTGCATTTTACATCATTTTGAAATTCTAAAAATTGCATTTTGTTGGAAATTTTGTCCTCTGTCTATTGGTCCACGTGTCATCTTTTTGTAAGCTCATTTGAATTATTAATGAATTAATTGGTGAATTGTTGACAAATTTTGCCCAGTGACATCTTTTGATTTATAGTTAATTCTCTGTGTTTCCAAAATTCATCAAAAATTCACAGTAGCTTAAGGACATCATTTTTAACATACCATACAAATTTCATAGCATTTTCACGCATATCGAGGCCTAAATAAATTGTTAAGTGATTTTCTTAGATTAATTTTAATTAATTCATTTCACAGTGAAATTAAGTTCTGTTAATTTTCCTAGGTCCCTTATCATTAGGGCCACCTAGGATAATTTTAGTTCTTGAAAAAATTGTGGTTTGATATTTATTAAAAATTAAATACTGAAAATCACCCTGTCTGTTTATTTAATTCACAGTAAATTCATTTAGTATCGAAAAATTCCAAAAAAAATTAATGTAGGTCATTTTCATCATCATTAACCATCTGGCCAATTTTCATAATTTTTGGACTTCATTTGATACCATAATTAAATTGAACATCAAATTGGCCTGCATTGTCTACATAAATCTGCATAAAAAATTAAAAAGACCAAAAAAAATTTTACTCCTTGAAAATCACACACTTGGATCCTTGCTTAAATTCACCTAAGGAGACAGATGCCTCCCTGAGATCGACCTTGGACTCCACCAAGAAAAAAATTACCGCTTAAAATTAACTTCACATCAATCGATAAGTGGTTTTTGATTAACCCCTCGTATCCGACTACAACGAATCACTTTAATTAATTTGGACATTAATTTGACCGAATTAACTGAGGGTGCGGGAGCGTTATCAGCCAGCCACCGCTCCATCGCCACGACAGCAGCTCCGGCGCCCCCTCCGTCGCGTCAGCCACGGGCCTCCACCTGCAGTTCATGCTTCAACGCTCCATCGCTGTCGAACCACTGCCTACACTCTGCTCGCATCCACGCTCTTCCGATTGATGGCGAAGCCTCACCCGCTCCTCTATCTTCGTCGGGGAATGCCTCCAAGAGCACTGCTTTCCTCTACAGCACCTCGCCCTCAATCATCCTTTGTAGGAACTTGTCCTCCAGCCACCCTCGACGGCTGGAGCACTGCTAAAGGACGCCTACACAACACCTCGTCGTTTCCCCCGAGACTGCCGAAGCACTATCTTTCCACCGCCAGAGCCGGGCTCAAAGTCTGAGGCCCCCACGCACGAGCGAGGCACGTACGTTGGGTGAACTTTGTAATCAACTCCTTGCCTTGCTGCCAATTAGCACAAACACCCCTATCGTCCAAAGGGCACGTGCGACGCACGTGCCCCTCTGGCCATTTTGCAACATCCCCCCCCTAAAAATCGGTATTTACATCTTAGTCTATTCTCTGCATATTTTTATATTTATTTATTTATTGCAATTGCAATTAGAACCCTGACTTGTATCTATTGTTTACGTAATATTTTGTATTCTTTTATTTAGCAAAACATTGCATGATGTTCTTCACCTAATTCTCTACGATATGGTATGCTTATGATCATTTTATTTTCTGTGGTTAATTAATAATAATTGTCATTGCAAAAATTGACATATTTTGCCCATTCTATGCTTCGAAATTCATATTAAATTAACCATTGCCTAAAAAATTGCCAAAAAATCATGGATTATAGAATTAGTTGTATGTTACATCGTGCCCAAAAAGATTTGACTTGCATGCATGATTTGCCTAATAAAAATCATTTTGTATATTTCAATCTTTAATATTTAATAGGTATTAAATCTAGTATTTTCGATGTTTAGGATTTTTCTGAGATCCATCACCTAGTGATAGAACTTGGACAATTTTATCTCTTGGAAATAATTAAGTTTAATATTTATTATAATCAATTATTGAAATTCATTGTATTCGCATTCATAAATTCATAAAATATTTATCTTACATCCAAAAATTCCAAAAAAAATTACAGTGCGTTCATTTCATCATTATTGTCATTTTGGCCAAGTTTCATAAGTTTTGGACATCGTTTAATTTATATTCATTTTCTAGTTCTTAAAATTGCTCTAATTTGCATTTTACATCCCAAATTTGCATTAAAAATACAAAAAAAAGACCTCCTCGAAAACCGTGCATGAACTTCGATAGACATAGTTCTATGTTGTTCCTTTGTCTCCTTGAGTTCAACCTTGGGACTTTCCCAAGTAAAATAAACATAAAACCACGCTTAAAAATTGATTTATTTCTTGTGGTTATTTCTTGACTGATTCAGATTGCCTGCCTACAATGAAATGACAAATTCAACATTAATTTAAATGTACGATAATTCCCTATGATTAACATCGGCAATTGCGGACTCGTCAAATGAGGCACATCCTAGTAGACCTCAATAGGGCTAGCCTGCAAATTCTCATCCATTCCCTCAGCATCAAGGAGGGAGATTTGCCCTGTCCTCTCATATTCAGTACCACATATCTCCACGGTATCATAATAATTGGAGACAGAATCAGTAGTACCAACAGCTGCAGTACCTCCAGCACTAGTTGTGTCATTCATACAAAGATGTACCTCAATAGAACTATCACTAGCAGTATCCCCCTCCTCACTACTAACAGTAATAACTTCCTCAACCTCAGCAACAATAATAACAGCACCCATCTTGGCCTCCACACTTGAAGGATATGGTAAGATCCTTAAGTGCATCATGGAATCGTGACAATTGCATCATATGCGATCGGGAGCGACTAGTCGCATTAGTTGCTCGATGCAACAGAATTTAAAATTTTTCGGATCGTTGCTCGAGGCAACAGAATTTAACATGTTTTGGATCGTGAGGATCCCCTTACTTTATTCTTTCATTTTGCCTTTAAACCCTAGCCAAATGCATGTAAATATCATTATTTTGCACAAATTAACATTTCTTTTTTACTGTATAAGTATTGCATAAAATATTGTATTTAAAGCCAAAATAAAAGAATAAAGAAAATAATAGAAAAATAAATAAAATGCTAATGGTATTTTATGATCCTAAACCTCGAGACCTAGGCATCATGATGACTGAGTTGATAAAGAATAAAGTAAGGGGAGATAAGGGCCAATAAATAAAGAAAACCTTAATTCACAAATGACTAATAATCCATTTTTTAGACCTATTTTGTTCTTTGTTATGTATACATCCATTCAATAAACTTTGTACATGGAAGTCGTAGATAAAAATACATAGAAAAATACAAAATTGATTTCATCAAAAAAATCATATACAATGTACATTCTGCACTCAGAATAAAATTCCAAAATCCAAAGTTCCTAGACGCATATCTTCTCCATACGAACATAAAATGCATAAAAATCACCTCTAATTATCAATGAAGATGTTTTCATTTATTTTGGAGCTAAGATGCAAAAGTTAGGTTTAGCATCACTATTGTACAATATACATGAATGAAATATTCATTTTATTTATTTTTTATAATTGTCATTATTTTATATATTTATAATTTTATAAATACTATTTATAGAGTATCTACATATTCAGAATGAAATAAACACATAAAAATATACTAAAATAAAATAATATACAAAATACATAGATCAATACATTATACATATACCGATGTAATTAATCCATACATTTATTTAAGTATACAAATAACTTCAGAAAAAGAAATAAAAATATAATTATGTGTACTTAATTAAGTTGTAAATATATAAATTATGTGCATAAAATAATAAAATATAAAATACAAAATAAAAATAAAATATACAAATTGTAGATAAATATACCTATGATAATGCATGTAAATAATAATTTGTAATAAATAACTCGTAAAATAAATAAAAATGGGAATAAAATACTACATGAAACAATAAATATTTCTTGTTTTATAACCTAAAATTGATAAATTCATTTACTATTACTTGTTGATTTTACGATTATTTTCTTATTCCTTTTTCTCTATTTGGTCCACTTGGACCAATTAGAACCCCCCCAAATATTGACTCGAGTAAATTGTACTCCTCCTCTCTGACTCGTGTTAGAACCTCGAGCACCTCACTTCCTTGAATTTTCCAAGCTTCCCTGATCACCAAATCACCTCAATCTCTTCTTCGATTCTATTCCCCCCACGATCGCCCTTCACACACCATCTTTAGATTCCCCTGATCTCCATCGAGCCACGAAATAATCTAGATCAAAGTTAGCTCTAACCCTTGTTTTATAAATAAAAACCCAGTTCATCCCTTGATTCTTTGATCCCTCTTCGAGCGTTGAATTCCCTTGCCTTGTATATGTGTTCCCGATGATAGAGAGAGCATCCCCCAAGGTCCAAGGTGGAGTAAGAAGGAGATAAGGAGGTCCAAGGCATCGCTCCGACGAGGCATCTGCTCCTTGGTGTGTAGATCATGTTCGAGCTGCGCTTCTTTGATTTCTAGGTAAATTTACTTATCATCATTTTTTCCTGCATATCATTTCATTCTTTTATTGTTTGCAGTAGCTTAGGAGAAGGATTTAAGTTTCATTGGAGCTCTTGAGCTCCAACCTCTGTTCTTCAGAGTCACATAATTGTTCCTCCTTGTGTTTCACCCCATCTTCTTTTTGCTATGTTGCTCTATCTCCTTGACCCATCGAACCACTTGAATCACCCCAAATTCAATCCATTCGTGCTTCTCCTCCCTCCATCGATGGAGTATCTCTGCCTCGCTTCCATCTTCAACCTTTTCAGCAAATAACATCCCAAGGAACTTCTCCCGAGATTCTTCTTGTTATCCATATAGGTCCTCAGTGTAATAGGGGCCATACGTGTCCTATTCGAACCTTGGTTGAACCTCCAGGTCCTTCGTCAAACCATCGAGCTCCAAGGGTCTACCAGTGTCCCTGAACATTTTCAAGGAATCTAAAAGCAGCGGGACGTCATCTTGAACAGAGAGAGACATTCTGTGGTTATGTAGGAGGCCATAGAAGCGAGCTTCATCAGATCAAAACTCGCCCAAGTTGAGTTCATCACCTTTTCTTCCTGACCCCCTCTATGTCGTTCGATCAAGAATCTAGTCCGAGTTTGTACACCAGACGTCAGATTAATGCGAGCCTCAGCCGTAGGATCTCATCTGAGATCTAATCTCAGACGTCAACTAGTAAAGCATCATCGCACGACGAGATGCTGCCAGGCGTTAAATAATTCATCCTCAACCGTCCAATCTGCAAGCCCTTTTGGTGGGGCAAATTAGATATCCAAGCCTCATCATTTATTTTCTTTCGATCCTGTAAATTTAAACCAGTGTTATATTTTATGTAATTTTTGCAACTGATATTACATCTAGGTCCATGTCAGGGCACCTCACATGGATCCTCACGTGAGGGGACATTTTGTCTGTATGCACTTGTGGTTTTTGTAATTGTAATTTAATAATTAATATTTGAAATTCATTTGTAATGTTAAGGGAAATTTGCATGTAAGACCCTGTTCTAAATTTTAAATGCAAACATGCCCTTTAAAGTTTAAACAATTTTGTTC
The DNA here is from genome assembly GCA_037367405.1 of Ottelia alismoides. Lineage (NCBI taxonomy): Eukaryota > Viridiplantae > Streptophyta > Magnoliopsida > Alismatales > Hydrocharitaceae > Ottelia > Ottelia alismoides. The sequence goes on along the minus strand of JAZKJV010002366.1, from coordinate 2,042,032 downwards.
AAGTTTGTCTTATTTTTATAAATATCATCCATGCTCTAAAAATTATGGGAAGATAGGATAAGGTATCTAGATGAATGCTCTTCCAGGATATGTAAGTGCTTTTGCATTTTATGTATTTTTCCTATTTATCAAAAATCAAAAAGAGCACATTTTGCCCCTGTTTGGCTTAGAAAATACCTAAAATTTTTAAAACCTTTTTGAAAAGTTCCAAAAAAAATTATTTGTTGTTTTATATTAGTTTATGACTCTAGACCAAAAATATCTAAAAATAGAACAAGAAAACAACTAAATATAAAAAAGCTCCAAAATCCTTATAAAAATTACAAAAACTCTTAAAAAAATAATAAAAATACTTCTTCTTGTTTCTTAATTTTCTTTATATTATATACTATATATTGAATTTAGTTTTAAGGAATTTTGGTCCATTTATCTATTTTTTAAAACCTTAAAACATTCATCCTATTTATTTATTCCCCAATTATGCATATTTTGGACTTTAAAATTACCTAAAAATTAGATAAAAATAGCTGAAAATCATAAAAATAGTAGAAAAATATAAAAAAAATTAAAAACATTTTATATTGTAAATTTGGATTTTTAGCTATATTTATAATTATAATACCATGTTATTGTATTATATACCTATTTATGCCTTCAAATAGTTATTTATTATCAGCTATTACAACTACCTTATAAATTTTGTAAATATCCTTAAAAAAATAAAAATGATTGTACCTTAGGGTATTTCCCGATTTTTGTATATTTATATATATATATATATAAACTTTATATCACTTATTCATTATCATATATATTCTTATTTCTTATATATACATTTATATAATATTATATAATATTAAAATTTAAAAGAAATTAAACATTAGGAAATTAAAAATTAATATATATCTAAAATATAAAAAAAATTACTTTATTAATTTTATAAAAACCCACAAATTCTTTAATCAATGATTTGAGTGAGTATTATACAAAATATACTTATATTATTTATTTAATATTTATTTATAATAATATACCTGCTACACTGACTTATCTCTCGGTATTCGACCCCTACTCTCTATACACTTATTTGTAGGGAATAGTAAATTTCGATTCATACCTTGGTTTGCATTGCTACATTATTTTGTGTGGTTTAGTTGTTGCTTAGCCGCTTGGTCTCAGTGAGCGATCGCCACATTGACTACGCTCTGCCTTTTGTGTAGTGCAAGACCCTCCTCACTTAATCAAGTTCAACTAATCAAATCCCTACATGTATCTTGCAGCAAATAAGTTCTTTTGTTATATTGTAACGTTAAGTGTGGTTGACGTCAACGAACATATCTTTCATATTCAACATTGTATCCTGGCAATCATCCATGTCCACATGTTGCTTCTGCAGCACATTGGACAAAGATCCCAGTATATAACACATGGCCAATGAATGATCTTCATCATATTTTTCATTGAATTTGTGTTCTTCCAATGTTTGAGGGTTTGCATGCTTGTTTCTAGTGAGCACATAGTTGATGTGCTCTATAGAAAGAACAAGCTCAAAGTTTTGGATCTAGTCCAAATAATTGAGTCCAGTCAACTAGTTGACTTCTAGAAGCCTGATGAGCGAGTACATGGATTTCATATCTGAGATTAAGAATTCACTTACTTTAGAACATGAAAATATTTAAATATTCAAATTTAAATTCTTTGATTAATAATTTTTAATCAAAATAGTCCTGTCTATTAAACTATGAAAGTGCATTCTCTTATTAAACTTTCAAAGCAATAGATATAATTACTGTTATATCTCTAGCAAGATCTAGGATCTCCTTTTTAGTTTTGTTGCATCCCAATAATATGAGTACTTGCAACTCGGATAAAAAGAAGCAAGAACTCATTCCTCCTTGCAAGTCCAACTTGCATTTTCCAATTTGGTCTATAACACCCGGGACAACCACCCAGTGAATCTACATTTCATCATCTTTATTCATTTATTTTAGCTTAAAATCACTTATAAAACACATGTATATATTAATAAATCCATATTCTTACTAATCTGTATCTTTATGTAAATATTGTACATTTATTACTATTTTAACCTAAAATAAATAAATAAATAAAGAGAGAATAAAGAATATAAAAGACTATATATATGTAACAGATACAGGTTGAATCAAACCCCGATAGAAGATCAAGACTTGAACTGATCGACAGGGAATAAAGTAGGGGGAGATAAGGCCAAAAACACCAAAAATACACTTGATACTTATATATATATATATATATATATTCCTCATTTGTATGATATTGTCTATAATACACAATTATTTTATTTCACCGCCTAACCCTTTGTAGATAATCGTTATTTCTTGTGAAAATTTGAGAATAAAACCCTCTTATAGATAACAAAAAAATTGCAATTGAAATCTATATATATTGTGTGAAATACATCACTCACCAAAAGCCACATAGCTCAACTTTCAAGATTAATATCTTCTCCATCTGAACTCCAACATCATCAAACTCACTTTCATTGTACTCTACGTTAAATTATCTTGAAAAAGGATGTGATTTATAAAAATTCTGAGCTAAGGTGTAAAATATTGTCAATTGGGGTATTATTGTATATTATACCAATAAATACACACTATATTTATATATTATTTTCTTGTACATAATTTTGAGTAGTGTATTTCTATTACGTGTAAATATTGTATTTAACTCATATAAAATACAAATAAAAATTACAAAATCAAAAATCAACAAAAATGAAATCTTGTATATGTTGTATTGTATCACCATGTATCTATTGTACTTAAGCCCGTTTAATTAACCCACTAATTGACGCATAAAAATCAAATAAAAAACCATTAAAAACCTTGTAAAATTTTTTGAATAAATAAAATATTAAATTATGTATATATGTATAAAAATAATTAAATAAAAATCAAAATACTATGTATATAGGTTACATACCTATAAATAATACCATGTATTTATTTTGACATTTGTAATTATATTATTTAATTAATTAAAAATCATTAAAATTAGCTTTAAACTATTCTTAAAATTTTTTATTTACAATATGTAATTAAATAAAATCATTTTCGAATTTTTTATTGATTTATTTAACATTTTTTATACTATTTTATAGTGTAGCCTATTTTGGGCTTATTCCAGGCGCCTTCTGATTGGCCAATCCCGGGTCTGTTGACCTGAGTCAACTCCTCAGTTGTGCCCCCTTCCTCCGTTGATCTCATGTCAGTCGTTACTTCTCGGATTTTTCCCCATGTGCTCGATCATTAACCACCTACGCTCCCTTATACGATTTTCTTACACGTTCATTCTCCTCCCACGCCCACGTGTTAGCTCAATTGATCACTCCACATATAGCTCCCATTTTGAAGTTTAAAACCATCAGAGCCTCGTCTATAAATAAACCCCATTCGCCTTTGGCGAGGGAGTAATCCATCTCCAACCTATTTCCTATTTCGCAATCGATCCCTAGAGATATCAGTTGTGACAGAGCCGCTGCTTTACGATTTAGAGCGCTAGATTTTGAGTGAAGGACACGATTCATCTATGTCGTTGGTTAGCACCACCCCACGTTTCTGCCTCTCTGCCTAATCGTAGATCAAGGAGTCTTCGTTCTCGTTTCTTATCCATAGGTATCTTAGATAGTTCAGTTTTAATTTAGAGATTGTTTTGTGATTTGATTTCATTAGAATCACTCATGTCTGTAAATCACTTTCAACCTCTAATCTGGAGGATCTCCAATAATCTAAACCGAATTCTGACCATACCATCACTTTCACCAGACTCCTCTCCACCTTCTTAACACTCTGCCATCTCTAGATCATTTCAGATCAGGAGCCTAGTCTCCACTCCGACCACCTATGCTGGAGACCCTCCTCCATCCACTATTTCCTACACCTTTAACCTAATCATTTGGTCGGATGAACCCTCCGAGCATGAGCTTTCAATTGCAGGTCTCAGGAGCTCTAGGGAATGCGTGAAGAGTAGCGAGCAGAACAAGAACAGGTTCCTGGAGCAGCATAGCTTGATCACCTTCCAGATCTTCAATCTGGTGTTGATCCAAGGAGTTCATCAGACGCGGAAGGACTTGGGCCATCTTCTGAGGTTGATTTGAAGCATATCCATTAACGGACGAGGGAGATCCATGCGATTCAAGTTCGACGGAGAGCCATTGCTTCCCAGTTCATCCATATCCTTTCAGCACCATCCGATCAAGAACAACTCCCCCAGATTTAATCTCAGCCATCCGTGAGCCCAATTATGAATTGCTGATCGTTGATCAAGATCTTATCGTGACCTTCAATTAACGCTTCAATCTTCACCGTCCAATCAGACTTCCAGAGCATCTGAATCACTCATGCCTCTACGCCACGTTAAGGGTAAAATTGCATCAATACCCTTTGTATTTATTTCATTCGCAAATAAGTCGCTAGTGGACACGGGTCAGTTTGTCTTTGATTGAATAATTGCACTTTTATTCCTTGCATTTATTTTAATTGTGAATAAGTCCAATTTGAACTGTGCGCGTGTGTGTCACGTGAGATTTTGGAAATTTTGCAATAAAAAATTGAAGTTTTACGTTACTCTTTGGACCCTTGAATTTTTATTGATAATTTAGTCCGGTCCAACGTGGCACACGTGCCCAGGCGCATGAGATTTTGGGAATTTCATATATTTCGCACCACAAATTTATTTATTTATTATCATTTAGTCAATAAACATTGTTTCTTTACATTTATACCCCTGTTTGTCTAAATTTAATTTGCATGTTTAAAATCAAATAAAAATTAGCAAAAGACCCCTAAAAATTCCATAAATCCATGTAGATTCCATTGATACCCATATTGCAACCATAATTTTTATATTGCATTTCCATCATTTTTCTTATTTATAAAAATTCAAAAAAAACCTCAAAACAACTTGTTTGCACTTAAAAATCAATAAAAAAATATTAAAACTTTTCCTATTTTTTTAAAAAAGTCTTGTTTACATATTTTGTTTTGTTTTGATTTCTGACCAATTTTATGTTTTGATCATCTATAAAAACCATAAAAATTACAAAAACAATCAAAACCCTAAAAAATTCATATAAAATCAATTAAAAATAAAAAAATCACAAAACTATTGTCTGGAAAATACAAAAATTCATCTTTTATTCTATATCTATTTCATCCATTTTTGCCTTTATTCATTATTTTTAAATCTAAAAACATTCACTTTTTCCCTGTTTACTTAATTCCTTGTTTTTGATTTATTTAAATGTTTTAAAAATTGTGAAAAATTCTGGAAAAATAACTATAACATTAGAAAATTATCCAAAACTAAAAATAATTTTTGCCTAATTTTCTATAGATATTTGCTAGTATAAAAAAAAGAAAATTAAAATAGAGTGCTTCATCTTAAAATTGTTCTTTTCTTTTTTGCATAGTGAGCATAAAGATTTTTTTATTCTTTCATTACTTCTTCTTTGCATTGAATAACCCTCGGGATTTTTGTAGCCTCCCTGAGTTTGATCTTGTTACTGTACAAATGAATTAAATTGTATATTCTTGTGCTACATTTTTGTATTTAATTTTAGCTTGAGAAAAAGAATAAATTTTTGTTGAGGGTTTTTTAGGGTTGCAATGACATTGCACATAATTCATCCATAATTAAAACCTTCAAAGATTCCCTATTCAACACCACCCCGAAGGTAATGTTGAGCCATTGTTAATTGAATCAACTTTTAACAGGAATAGAACTAGTTATATGCAATCCAATACCGACTCAATTATATGAGGAGCAATATTGGGATCACTACACTTATGGCCTTCCTCTTTCGATAAGCAAAGAGCATGATCCATGTGTGCTAGTATGTGAGAGCTACCACTTCGGATAGGCGTATCCATCAAAAATCCATCACGACGAAACCGTTCATCTTGATGGGGACCATGGATGTCATTTATATGATCCTTCATATCTCATTCAAATTTATTTAATTATTATGAATCATATTCACATAATCAATTCTTCCTAGGGAATTACATCTCTATTCATAATAAAGTGACTACTTTAATTAGATTTAATTAATTCACTAATGTTAAATTTTTTAATAATTAAATTCAACCAATAAACGATTAAAATTTTCTTGATATTACTATATACTATACGCCGTCACATTATAAAATAGTATTATTTCAATTAGTTATTTAAAGTACGTAGAGACTTCTCATGCTACTCGTCCTTGAAATGGATCAAGATAGGTCGGAAAGATAATGCTAATAGGGAGCACTTCCACTGAGGCACAAGGTGCTAATTAAGTAATCCATTAGCATATCCACAGCCTAGACACCATCATCGAGTTAATTCAAGACAACATAATTGATGCAAATTGTACTAAGAGGTTTTATCGGTCACATGCTCCCGGTGACTGGCATGATACATACATAGTAATCACTCGGAAATCTTAGGTAGCGTAAAAGATTTTTAAATATCCTAAATTTTGAGTCATATCATGCAAACATGTTTTGCATGTAAAAGTTGACCTACAACTATTATAGGTTATACTAGGTTTTGTCATGATACAATCGTTCAATGGTGATTGATGTTTAATCAAATATTTTCATAAATATTAAATATCAAGTTAATCATGAAAAATTAGTAATTTCCTGATTTGCTTTGATAAATACATTAAGAAAGTAATCTTGATGATAAAATCATCATCCTACACATCTCCACTATGGAATATTTAAGGCAAATAGAGTCAGATCACACGATATAAATTCGAGCAGTTTGCTGGTTTAATTCACTACTTAATTAAAGTGTTTTTTTTCATATTTCATGGTAGGAAAATAGTAATAAAAAAATAATTTGTTACAGACCCGTGAATACATGCAAAAACAATATCACTGCAGGAACTTTTCGAAATTTTAATTTATGCATCTTTGATTCAAAAAATTGGACACTATTTTATGGAGTTATTTAGACATTCTAAATACATTTTATTGTTTAAAATCTTCATCCAAACAGTGCATAAATAGAAGTATTTCATTTTAGCAAAAAAAACAATTCGAAACATGCATCTTATGCACAAACTACGAGTTCTCGTGCATTCAATATACAAAACTTTGTTCCCTTAAGGTTTGGATCAGATTCAAGACCTTTGACAAAATCTTTGATACCACTTGAAGTCTAGGGTTTAGGCCTTATCACATCAGGAAGCGTGAAGATTGCATCAAATGCAATCAAGAGCGACTAGTCATCCTAGTTGCTCGAGGCAACGAAAATTAAAAATTTTATAAAGATGAAACCACATTATATGAGAACCATTCTCATATCATTTCATCAACATTAAAAACGAGTAATAGAATTACCACTTGAAGCATTTTTGAAATCGCTTACGTCTCTAAGAGAAGAGACCTCTTGTTTCACATCTGATTCGATGAAGGATGCACTTGCGGATGCGTGCTTTCGACAATCCAAAGTACGAGCATGGGGTCTCATGATTTCATCTTATGAAATCGATGGCCTTTCCATGAGAAAGATGCACTGAAGAAGGTGGAGATCCACGAGCATTTGATCTGGCAGCACAATAGCGCCACGACGACTGTAAGTTTCTCTGGGTCAATATTGTGGGCGGCCATAATATTGAGAGAGAGAGGGGGGGCATGTATGAGAATAGAGGGAGAGAGAGTTATTTCTATTGTAATTTTTGTTGTAAATAAAGAGTTATGTCTAGTCTTTCTTTTATAACATATTGGATGTCCACGGATCTAAATCCATGTGCACAAATAATCAATGGTGTAGATTATATTGTGCTTTCAATCAGTGGCCATGATTTTGTTGCAAAATTTTGCAATAACAAATAGTTAACTTAAAAATAAATTAAATATATTGAAGATCCATCAATATTATTTATTTTGTAATAAATCAAAAAATATGGAATTACATGGAAGGAGAGCAAGTCCCCTTCCATACATAGGGTGGACGGCCACCAAGTTGAAGGACTCAAGGTGGTCATCCATTCTAAGTATGGTAAGGAGGCTCTCTCATTCCAATTATGTTAAGATCTCATATCTCATCATATATTCCCCATGGACAACAACTTTTGTTGCAAAGTTATTCACCAAGATAATTCCAAATTATTTTTTGTCAATTCCAATCTCGCCATTGACAATTATGAATGATATCAATACATCCAATACAACGTGTAAATTATATTTACAATTAATTGTCTAATGTGAGTCTAATTCACATAAACATTTAATTCGTAAATACTATTCACAATTAAATCTCTCCAACATATTATACATCATCTTTATAATATTCATGATTATTATGGATAGTGATATCCACATTAATCATATATTTGATAATTAAATCATATTTAATTATCTTAGATGATTATTCTCATGTGTCCAAATAATATGAATCATATTCATATTAGTCATGATAATTAAATAACATTTAATCATTTGCAATGCTCAGATATAATTTCAACATTGGTATTATTCTTGAACTCTTTCAAGAATAATGCACTTTCTCTGTGGATACTTGGAGATAAGGACATGGTGATTGTACATTCCATGTATAGTGAGGATTGAGATCATATCTCAAATCCATATCGCATCAACAATCTAACTCTTTAGATATCATCCAAGCACCAGGCTATGTGATTCAACAATTGAATCAATAGTTGTATGATTATTTAGATGGCCATGGTACATAACCCTAATTGTACTAAGAGACCTTATAAGTGCATTCATTCATTAAGACAAGGAGTGAAATAAATCAATAACCTTTATTGATATATCAAATATTACAATAACACTTATTGTAGGAACGGTTCATCCTATGCTTACATGGCAAACAGGGATGGCGATGGTTCGTTAGAAGTTGATGGAGCATCTGCAATCGAAGGTCGATGGGGTGCTTCAACAATGCTTGGAAGTGCCTAGGTGCTCAGATAAGTAAGATCTGATATGGATATGGTCCTGAACCTTTATATCTCAAGCGTCTCAAGATCTTGATCTACGTTGAGTTCGGGCAGGAGTGCTATTGTATCCACACTAAAGGTTGAAGATCTAACGGAGGAGGTCCGATGAATGAAAGTGGTAACTGTTCGACTAAAATCTTAGCCCTGATTTGACAAAAATGGATGGCGTGTACTTGGTGGAATCTATCCCTTTCATTGTTATAGTTCTCCAGTGTGATACAGAAAGCTTCTGTAACAAATTACATGCTATTGCAATAAAATTTCTAGTGCTTGGGTTTCTGGAACCGAACATCTACAAAGAGAATCAGGGTTCCTGCTTTTTATGGCTCGACTAGAATGTGAAGTTCAAAAGAATAAGGTGGGGATGGAGCTTCTCATTTGATGGAGGATTGGAAGATATTTGATCAAAGGTTTTTGAGAAAGATCGAAGACAGAGTGAGTACGAAGGTGGTGGTGATGCTCGAATTTGGTTGAAATTTAGATTCGTGAGAGCTGGTTGGCGTTTTGGGTTCACAAATGGTAGAGAAGAAGAAGAAGGTTTAAAGAAAAAGAAAGAAAGTTGAACAAGAAGAAATTCAAGGAAATTAAAGTGCGAATGAAGAACTGTATCTAGAAATGGCTGGTTGGGAATCTGTGATGCTTGAGTTGAGAGCTCTAGTGGTTGTTGCTCAATAGCCTGGCTTGGCTAGAGCTCGGTGATTGCGGGAGCAGTTGCGTTGGAAGAGGATGTTTCCTTCCGGATCTTGTCGGATCCGATGGATGATGATGTCCTCACCTCCTAAGGAGAAGCCATCTCTATTACCAGAGACTTGAAGGATATGGTTAGATCCTCAAGCGCATCACGGAAGCGTGAGCGTCGTATCGAATACGACGAAGAGCGACTAGTCGCACTAGTTGCTCGGTGCAGCGGAATTTAAAAAAATTTTATACGACGAAACCACATGATCCAAGAACACTTCTCGGATCGTTTCGTCTAAACCACAAACAAGTAATTAGGATTACCTCTTGAAGCGTGGTTGCGATCGAGTCTCTAAACGAAGAGACCTCCTGTCTCAAGTCCGATCCGACGGAGGAGACGCTTGCGAGCGCGGGGATGAACCGCGTGCTTCTCGCAATCCATGTTGATGATCCAAGCGGCGGATCTCCTGATCTCGACACACGAGATCCATCGTCTTCTTCACGAGCGAGACACACCGAAGGAGACGGAGATCCACGAGCAGAAGAATGGGCAGCATAACGACGATACCGCGGCGATGGAGAACCTCTCCATGGCATCCATGGTGGACGGCCATGAGAGGGAGAGAGAGGGCTGACCTCTAGAGAGAAAGAGAGAGAGAGAGAGAGAGATGCTTCTCAAGCATTATGTGTAAAGAGAGTGCATGGGTATGCCTCTCTATTTATAGGGTTTTGGGATCCATGGATCTCAATCCATGTGTCATATAAAATCAATGATTGAGATTGATTTATGACAATCCAATGGTCAAGATTGTTGTTGGTAAAAGCCAACAACTTGTGATTTAATTTTGATTAAATATATTTGATAAATCAAATAAATATTAATACCAAATTAAATCAATCAAATAAGGAGAGAGAGAATAAAGGAGATCAACCTTCCCCTTTGGAGGGCAATCTCATGGATTCCCATGAGATTGCATATCTCCTTGATTTTCTCTCTACTTATTTTCCAACAACTATTTGTTGGGATTTTTATTCACCAAAATAATTCTCAATTAATTTTGGTAATATTGCAATCTTGACATTGGAATATTGTGAATCATATTCACAACCCAAAACAAAATGTAATTTACATTTTCAATTAATTAGACAATGTGTATCCAATACACATTAATAATTAATCTACTAATATAAATTATATTTAACTCTCTCTAGTACATTATAAATCACATTTATAATATATTATGAATAATTGGATATTACTATCCACATTATTCTTATCCATAATAATTAAATCACATTTAATTATATTGGATAACTTATTCTCATGTACTTAAATAATATGAATCACATTCACATTATTTACATCTTTGATAATCACATTTAATTATCTAAGATAACTCTCCATATAATATGAATCAAATTCATATTATTCATGATAATTAAATCACATTCAATTATCCACTTTCTCATTGCTCGGATACATATATCAACAATAGAATTATCCATGAACTCTTTCAAGGATAATGCGCTTTCTCCGTGAATACTTGGAGATAAGGACAGGGCGATTGTATTGTTCCACGTATAGTGACATGGATATTGAGATCACATCTCAAATCCAGATCTCGGGCCTCCCATAGATGCTTGATTAAATCAAGACCGCAAATCTAATCTTCTCATTGAATCTGAATCACATTCAGATTAATGTCCAACATTTGGACTAAGATCAGATTACTTCTCTTCTGAGAGGAGTCACTAAAATCCAGACCCGTTTCATCACTCCCTAGGAATGGAAGCGTCATGGTTATACAACCGTTTATGATCACATCACCCTCAGTCATTCCCAATACCTGTACATCCTGCACACTGGAAGACTCAGAATAAACCAGAAGTATTAGATCAACTTTACACTGTCTACTTCAGGGTTTTATCAGTAAGTTTCTCATTCGATCATTGGGAGTCGGTATTGATCATATACTTTCCAAAAGCATATATCATACCTAGGTCTTGATCATATACTTTCCAAAAGTATATATCAAACCAACAAATTCAGTCAAGCTTCCAAAGCGAGACGACCGTGCGCACGGAATTTGATTCTTCCCAATATCTCATGAGTGAGCTCATGTCTTCCGGTTCAGTAGTGAACCTGTATGATCCCTTCGAGAGATCGTATTACTCATATGCCCTTATATGCACACCAGCGCGCCGGTGTATAGACCTTGATTAGGTCATCAACCTATTGGTCTGCCAAATGTACATACTCAGACATATAGTAACACATCTGTCTCCGGTCAGAGGATGTGTGCCTATATCATGACAGCATATGATATAGGACTTTGGTTATCTCGATCTCGTTAAGTCAACTCTTTGACCTAACTCATCCGACACCTCCGAATCTCTATTCCTATGCAGAGGACCTGCATCAAGAGGTCGGTCAGATATCAACCTAAATGAGATAGGATTGCCATCTCCTACTCAGGCTGGAGATCATCTCTTAATAATCATTTGACGGTGCTTGATGAGTCCTCAATCTAACTCATTAGATATTCATCTAAGCACCAGCCTCTATGATTCAATAATTGAATCAACAGCTGTATGATTATTAAGATGGCCATGGTACATAACCCTAATTGCACTAAGGGACCTATTATGCAAATTATGTATTCTTCATTTCAGATCAAGGAGTGAATTGCAACAACATTTATTGCATAATGGCTCGCCGTGGGCTCGCTTTTCCAACAATCTCCCACTAGCCCAAAGAGCCATTAATGGGCTAATCATTTAAACCCACACTCATGTGACAATCATAGGCTATTTAGAAAATAGCTAGGTAAGCTGATCAGTTACTCCGTTCCCAAGAGACTACGCCAAGTCCTTTTACGGCACTTGCATATCTCCTAGTAACAGTGCTCGCATCCAATGCGAATGTTGCATCCTATGCAACCAATACTCAATTTTGTCGGTCATAGTGTCATTGACACTACATCTTATTAATTATCATAACCAGTATTCCCATAATCCTTTTAGAATACCTTCATTCCTGGAGATCTCTATCTCCTAAGGTATCTACAGTCAAGACCCTTATAGATCACAATCTACAAGGTCTTAAACCTTTGAAGATAAGACTTTGAGATCACTATCTCTAAGTTTCATCATCTTTGAAGATATTATTATTACTGCAATCAAGTGTTTTATCTCCATAGTAGGATTAGTAACAATTTACTACTCCCACTGCATGGCAGACATCTGGTTCTTGTACACATCTAGCATACATTCAGCTTCTCATAACTGATGCACAAGTGCAAGCAGCTCTAGCATTCACTTCCTCAACTCTTTGAGGTGCTATCCCTCTAGACAGGTCACTACCACATCTTAAGGGAAATGCGACAGTCCCAATACCCTCTTCTCTTTGCTTCTGAACGACTTCAGAATTAAGATCTAAGAGGTATCTTTGAGATCGTATCTCAAGATATGGAACAACCAAATTATAAAACACTTATTATTTATTCTTATATCATTTCAAATGATTAGAATAATATCTACATTTAGCACGATGAACACAATGGTACTCCCACTAAGCTTCGCATGGTTCATCAAGATTTTATCTGAAATCACAACATTTATAATTTCATCAAATCTTATGTTCCAACTACAAGAAACTTATTGGAGTCCAAAGATGGAGTTCTTTAGCTAGCACACCTTGCTTTCCTCAACCATGAAGCCCTGGGGCTACTTCATATGAATATCCTCAAAGAGGTATTCATAGAGGAATGCAATCTTGACTCACATCATGAAGATGCCATAGTCAAGTTGTGCAGCTATAGTTAGCAATATTCTGATGGGTTAAAGCAAGGTCACTGGAGAGCAAGTCTCATCGCAAGCGATGTCTTCTCTTCGGTGTGTAGCTCATGGCTACGAACCGTGCTTTGAAGGTCTCTACCTTCTCATCAGGTTCCCTCTTTCTCTTGAAGATCCATTTACATCTTAATGGGTCTGACCCATATAGGTGGATCCTCGATGGTCCATATACGACACTTGTATATGAAGTCTACATTAGACTTTTAGTGCTAACATCCATCTTTCCATGTCATGATCCTCAGGAGCTTCATCACATGAAATCCGATCATCGTCAGATTTAACTGACACATGGAATCCATCCGCAAACTTATTTGAAGAGGTATTAATGTTTCATCTTTAATTATCTATTTTAGTTTCTGATTTCAGGAGCCTCATTATCTTTTCAAGATTAAATGAGTTCCTTTACTTCATTTTCATCTTGATTCTCAAGAGAGTCATCCTATAAGAATCATATTCTCAAAGATGAGATTTTTTTTAAGAATCTCAAGGTCATAAAGTAGGTATCCAATACCATCCTTTATTTTCCTAATGAAGTAGCACTCTCTAGTGCTAGATTCCAGCTTACTTGCATGGAACCTTATTAAGTCTATAATGCAGTCTCTACTACATATATATCTTGGAAACTTAAGAGATAATTATGCTAGGATTAATCATTGATTAAATCATGTCACATATGATCAATTGTATCTCCCTACAACTCCTTTGAGTTAAGGTTCATTAGGAGGATTGAGATAGGAATGATATTCATATCTCCATAAGGTATTTCTTGAATTCATCTAATAGGTACGGGCTACCTTGGTTAGATCAAATTCATTTCATCTTCCTTCAAACTTTGGTTCTAAACCAAAATTGCGAAATCTTTGAACATTTCCAAGGTTTCTTAGGTGAAGAGAAGAGATCTCATATCATACATAATCATTAACAGATATCACATATCCATAATGTTTACTATGATATAGATGATCTGCATACATCAATATGTATGAGATCCTTAATACCTAGGCATCTTACACCTTTCCCAAGGAAGGATGTATTAGACATTTTACTTTGAATACAATATTCACAAGTATGTGAGATTTGAATCTTTAGACAATCTAAAGTTCCATGTCTTACCAGTCCATTGATTTCATCAACAGACATATGTCCAAAATTTGATGCCAGATCATTGTCAAATGATCTTTATCCTCCTATTGATCTTTTAAAGGTTTAATTTTCAGTATTAGAAATCTTAATGAACCATTCAATAATTTTCTAATTTAATAGAGTCCACTAGATTTTAGATTACTATCTGAAATATTTCCATCAAAACTCTTTATGATAGATTTATTACAGAATTCATGTTTATATCCAACAATTAGAAATAAACAATGAGTGTATTCTAATATCTAGGTCATAGAGACATTCTCTAAGACTAAGGGCTCCCACTGAAAATATGAAGTCTATTGATCTCATGGAAACTGTTGCAACACTTGCATCACTTTCAACATGGATGACCAATAAACCTTAAGATCAAATTTCTAATATTCTAATACATATGCAACCAATTGCAAGTGTTATTAGAAGATTGAGATACAATTATTAGACTTTACCTTATCAAATAAGTAAGTCAATTTCAATGATTATATGTAGATTATACTGATGCTCCATCCGAGTCCTTTTCTGAGGATTCTAGACAGACTTGATAGTCATACTATCAACACATCAACTTATTGCAGCATTGGCATTCATCCAACTCTTTGGATGTCATATGGAAGTCACAGAAGTACAGTCAACTATTTGATTATACTTCTTGTTTGAGTCCAACCCATGCTTCCACTGCGCTCCCTTTATCTATAAACAACCATTGCTTAAGAATATGGATCTCTTATGTTAAAATCAAAAATTTCAATATAAGAGTATTTCAACATTTATACAAGCTTCATTTAAGTTCATATAATATGAATATTATGAAGCTTCATGAATGACTAGAGTATAGACAGTAGAATGATGACACTCATCATCTACATCCATCTAAACTCTTTGAAGCATCGGTTCAGGTAGGTATTCAAACAATTTGAATACATCATCTCTTATAGAGCTACCATTCTGTATGATGTAGAGAACCTCATCATTCATGATTAAATGTCGAGAGCACATATGTATGCCAGAATATCTTTATTGATTTTATAAGGATTAATTTGATAATTACGATCATCATCGACATGTCACTTCAAAAGTACATTCGATAAGATCAAGACTTATAGAGACATACAAACCCTAGGGTTTTAGTCCTATTGTCTATTTAATTATCACTTCTCATTGTTATGAGGAAACTTGCACATTGCAACCACATACATTGTGTGTCCAATTGCAAGTACAATATCTGGATTATAGGGTCCAATCCATGATATTCTACTGGTTATTAATGAGTATAACATTGAGTGGGTTTAATGAAGGATTATCTGAAATAAGTAATTTGCATAAGGGTATATATTTATATATATACACATATTATACTTTGATTTAGGAGTTTTTATATCAAAGTTGTATTGCCATGTCAACAATGAAAGTTCATTCCCTTAATCACTTTCAATGTAAGAGATATACTTACCATCATATCTCAAGCAAGATCTGGGATCTCCTTCCTTATCTTTGTTGCATCCCAATAATATGAGAACCTACAACTCGGATAAAAAGAAGCGGGAACACATTCCGCCTTGCAAGTCCAACTTGCATCTCCCAATTCGGTCTTTAATACCCGGGACCACCACCCCTAAGGTGATGTTGACCCGTCATTAATTGAACCAACCGTCAACAGGAATACAACTCGCTATGCGCAATCCAATATCGCCCCAATAATATGAGGACCCGATATTGGGGTCACTACGCATACGTCCTTACTCTTTCGAGAAGCGAAGAGCCCGATCCAAATGGATCATATGCAGGAGCTGTCACTTCGGACAGGCGTCTCCTACATATAATATCTGGCGACGAAACTCTTCGCCTTGACGGGAGACCATGGATGTCACTTATGTGATCCTCCATATCTTATTCAAATTAAATTAATTTCTATGAATCACATTCATATAATTAATTCTTCCAAGGGAATTATCAACTCTAATCATATTAGAGTATTCTTAATTGGATATAATTAACTTAATCATATTAAATTAATTATCAATCCAATTTAATCAATCAAACTTAATTTTATGCTTGAATATATATATGGTATTATTCTCAAAGTACGTATTAATTCGTATTTTAATAATTAGAAAAATACATCATAATCCCTCGGACATTATCCCGGCCCTACCCGCTGTCATGGCCAGTACCGATGGGAGTGGGGCGGACCACATACGTTGCAACCCGCTGACCAGCGATCCCCGACTAGACACCATATCCACCTCGGGAAAGGATAATGCCAAATTGATTATTTTGTACTTGAGATGATCATCGGTTCTTCAACCGAAATTATACCATATAGTAATCAAAACAATTTTGATTTTAAGGAAATTTGCTAGGCAAATTCCCAAGTCCTATTCAAGCAAGAAGTTTGATGATTGTAATTCCAATTATGGTTTAGATCAAATCTAATCAACTAATTGGTTGGAGCCAAGTCAATTAGGCAAATAATCATGTTCCAATATTTCACAAATATTTTTCAAGATTATTTCACGAAATTAACAATTAATTTCACTAATTGACAATCACTTGGATCTAGATTAGGAAAGCAATTTCAGCAGTGACCCCTACTTACTAAAATTGGCATATCTCAATCATATTAAATCCAAATTAAGCAAAGTCAATTTCTAAAGTTTGCTAATTTGATTTAGGACAGAACCTAAGTGATGTTTCACGTATTTCGAGGCAAGTCTAAACAGTAATTAACATTTTAATCACGTTCAGATTCACAGTTCCCGCAACAGTGCATACATGTTCATTAAAACGACCATATCTCGAGCATACGAAATCCGATTTACGCAAACTCAGATCCTATGGTTTCCTTATTTAATGGGGAACAAAATTCAAGTGCTATTTTCGTGTTTAAACAATTTAAACATGGCCGAAAAATTACACCAAACAGATCTGCGAAATCAAATGCGATAAAAAATTTCGCGACCTTAACGAACCCAAGTCGTCCTTGGTTAACGAATCACTATTCGAAACCGTCGACCTAAGGCTCTGATACCACTTGAAGGATATGGTTAGATCCTCAAGCGCATCACGGAAGCGTGAGCGTCGTATCGAATACGACGAAGAGAGACTAGTCGCACTAGTTGCTCGGTGCAGCGGAATTTAAAAAAATTTTATACGACGAAACCACATGATCCAAGAACACTTCTCGGATCGTTTCGTCTAAACCACAAACAAGTAATTAGGATTACCTCTTGAAGCGTGGTTGCGATCGAGTCTCTAAACGAAGAGACCTCCTGTCTCAAGTCCGATCCGACGGAGGAGACGCTTGCGAGCGCGGGGATGAACCGCGTGCTTCTCGCAATCCATGTTGATGATCCAAGCGGCGGATCTCCTGATCTCGACACACGAGATCCATCGTCTTCTTCACGAGCGAGACACACCGAAGGAGACGGAGATCCACGAGCAGAAGAACGGGCAGCATAACGACGATGCCGCGGCGATGGAGAACCTCTCCATGGCATCCATGGTGGACGGCCATGAGAGGGAGAGAGAGGGCTGACCTCTAGAGAGAAAGAGAGAGAGAGAGATGCTTCTCAAGCATTATGTGTAAAGAGAGTGCATGGGTATGCCTCTCTATTTATAGGGTTTTGGGATCCATGGATCTCAATCCATGTGTCATATAAAATCAATGGTTGAGATTGATTTATGACAATCCAATGGTCAAGATTGTTGTTGGTAAAAGCCAACAACTTGTGATTTAATTTTGATTAAATATATTTGATAAATCAAATAAATATTAATACCAAATTAAATCAATCAAATAAGGAGAGAGAGAATAAAGGAGATCAACCTTCCCCTTTGGAGGGCAATCTCATGGATTCCCATGAGATTGCATATCTCCTTGATTTTCTCTCTACTTATTTTCCAACAACTATTTGTTGGGATTTTTATTCACCAAAATAATTCTCAATTAATTTTGGTAATATTGCAATCTTGACATTGGAATATTGTGAATCATATTCACAACCCAAAACAAAATGTAATTTACATTTTCAATTAATTAGACAATGTGTATCCAATACACATTAATAATTAATCTACTAATATAAATTATATTTAACTCTCTCTAGTACATTATAAATCACATTTATAATATATTATGAATAATTGGATATTACTATCCACATTATTCTTATCCATAATAATTAAATCACATTTAATTATATTGGATAACTTATTCTCATGTACTTAAATAATATGAATCACATTCACATTATTTACATCTTTGATAATCACATTTAATTATCTAAGATAACTCTCCATATAATATGAATCAAATTCATATTATTCATGATAATTAAATCACATTCAATTATCCACTTTCTCATTGCTCGGATACATATATCAACAATAGAATTATCCATGAACTCTTTCAAGGATAATGCGCTTTCTCCGTGAATACTTGGAGATAAGGACAGGGCGATTGTATTGTTCCACGTATAGTGACATGGATATTGAGATCACATCTCAAATCCAGATCTCGGGCCTCCCATAGATGCTTGATTAAATCAAGACCGCAAATCTAATCTTCTCATTGAATCTGAATCACATTCAGATTAATGTCCAACATTTGGACTAAGATCAGATTACTTCTCTTCTGAGAGGAGTCACTAAAATCCAGACCCGTTTCATTACTCCCTAGGAATGGAAGCGTCATGGTTATACAACCGTTTATGATCACATCACCCTCAGTCATTCCCAATACCTGTACATCCTGCACACTGGAAGACTCAGAATAAACCAGAAGTATTAGATCAACTTTACACTGTCTACTTCAGGGTTTTATCAGTAAGTTTCTCATTCGATCATTGGGAGTCGGTATTGATCATATACTTTCCAAAAGCATATATCATACCTAGGTCTTGATCATATACTTTCCAAAAGTATATATCAAACCAACAAATTCAGTCAAGCTTCCAAAGCGAGACGACCGTGCGCACGGAATTTGATTCTTCCCAATATCTCATGAGTGAGCTCATGTCTTCCGGTTCAGTAGTGAACCTATATGATCCCTTCGAGGGATCGTATTACTCATATGCCCTTATATGCACACCAGCGCGCCGGTGTATAGACCTTGATTAGGTCATCAACCTATTGGTCTGCCAAATGTACATACTCAGACATATAGTAACACATCTGTCTCCGGTCAGAGGATGTGTGCCTATATCATGACAGCATATGATATAGGACTTTGGTTATCTCGATCTCGTTAAGTCAACTCTTTGACCTAACTCATCCGACACCTCCGAATCTCTATTCCTATGCAGAGGACCTGCATCAAGAGGTCGGTCAGATATCAACCTAAATGAGATAGGATTGCCATCTCCTACTCAGGCTGGAGATCATCTCTTAATAATCATTTGACGGTGCTTGATGAGTCCTCAATCTAACTCATTAGATATTCATCTAAGCACCAGCCTCTATGATTCAATAATTGAATCAACAGCTGTATGATTATTAAGATCGCCATGGTACATAACCCTAATTGCACTAAGGGACCTATTATGCAAATTATGTATTCTTCATTTCAGATCAAGGAGTGAATTGCAACAACATTTATTGCAGCATTTCCAACAAGACTTCCTAGAAGCTGATGGTGCACACCTCGCGAATGGTGGATCGAGGTAAAAGGGGGTAAGGTGGTGGGTTTTGAGGAGTTGTCATTAGGTCTTCGCAGAGCAGTCAGAGAATAGGCGACGTGGAGGATGTGCAAAGAAGAGAGGGAAGATGTAACACCCATACCCCAAAACATAGTGCCATACCTAAAACTCACGAAGTGTGGGTGTGGTTTATAAGTGATGGGGATTACTACTTGTCAACTTGAGCTTAAGCATTTTGGGTGGTTGCCAACGGATTCATTTGGGCCCGAACCCAACAAGTTGTCAGGGCCAGTTTTCCTCGATAACGGACCGGGGACCTAAGCCCAGGACGTTACAAATGGTATCCGAGCCAATTTCGCTCTGATAGTGGAAAGGGCTACCCGAGAAGTGGAGCCGCTCCTACAAAAGAGATAGGAGGAAATGGCTACCCGGAGCGTGCAACCACCACTGTCATTGGGATAAGTGACCGACGACCATGTCGCAACGAGGACGTTGCGAATATAAGTGGGGGAGGTTGTAACACCCATTCCCCCAAACATAGTACCACATCTAAAACTCACGAAGTGTGTGTGTGGTTTATAAGTGGCGGGGAGTTCCCTCTGATAGTGGAAAGGGCTACCCGAAGGGAACTAAATCGGGAGCGTGCAGCCGCCACTGTCACTGGGAATAAGTGAATGGGCCATGTCGCAACGAGGATGTTGCGAATATAAGTGGGGGAGGTTGTAACACCCATACCCCAAAACATAGTGCCATACCTAAAACTCACGAAGTGTGGGTGTGGTTTATAAGTGATGGGGATTACTACTTGTCAACTTGGGCTTAAGCATTTTGGGTGGTTGCCAACGGGTTCATTTGGGCCCGAACCCAACAAGTTGTCAGGGCCAGTTTTCCTCGATAACGGACCAGGGACCTAAGCCCAGGACGTTACAAAAGATGGAAGAATCGACCTATGGAGAGGAAATAGTGGATGCATTAGAGGACGTTGGGCTCGGGTGGATGAAGCGAATGGAAGTAAGACGGAGCATGGCAGATTGATTGATCGAGATCGAACTGTCGTGATAGCACCACATGGCATTCAGATATTAAAAGAAAAGAAAATAAATAAATAATACTAATAAATGGGAATAATCTAGACCATTGAATCTTGGCGTGATTCAACAATCCAAATGGAATGCGATTGGAGTAAAGGCGACGACATGTGGGAGTTCCTGGAAGTACCACGTGTCGCTCCCGGAAAATTCAAAAAGAGAAAATAAATGAAAATTCGAAATAAAAAAACAGAAATGGCCTCAAATAAAAAATGGTTCTTTATGAAACTTGCTTATCTCGATGAGATCTACAACTTTTGTGAAGAGATAAAAATCAAAAGAAGTTATATGTACAAAGTTGTATTCTTGGTGGTATTCTAGGTGCATAAAATAGCATATTTTAATGTTTTGAAATTTTTGTGATTTTTAGTTACGGAAAAATTAAAGGTAAAGTCTAATAAAATATAAGAAAAATATTAACATAATGATCAATTTTTTGGGATTTTTAATATGTGAGAAAATACAGAAATAAAAGAAAGGGACTTATGCACATACCATATATACAGACTCATACTAACTCATTTTCTTTTATTTTTAATTCATTTTAGATTTGAATTTTTGTACACTTTACTAAAACATAAATCAAAGAAAATAAATGATAAAAAATAAATAGAAAAGGGTCATATTTATACATAAAACAATGAGGTCATATACACAATATACACAATATTCCATGCAGACCCAAAACCCATGTTTCACATATGAACTTCGATTCTTTTGAATTTGGTCTTGATGTGTAGATAACTGAATGTACATTAATTCAAAAGTGAGTAGAAGTCATATGAGACTGTATGTGAGAGATATTTGACTTTACGACCTTTAGTCTCAAAACTAGGTTTTCATTATATTTGATATATATATATATATATACAGGTTATTATTTTCTGATAGTTTTTAATTATTTATGTTAGTAATATGTACACAATGGAGTTGATTTTATTTGATTTAAGTGAATATACAATAATAAAGAATATGAGAAGTTATGTTAATTTACAGGTGATAATATACATCCAAATTTTGACTTCTTATTAATGTGAATATGAATAATAAAAAATAGGTATTATTTATACGTGCATGATGATAATAATGCAATCTAAATGTCCAAATGTAATCAATCACTTGGAAATAGAGCTCTATTTTCAATTTTTAAAGTGATGTTTGTTAAATTTAAATTAAAGTGCTACTAGGTAAGGAGGATATATATGGAATTTATAAAGTAGGATAAAAATTGTAAATGCTAATTGTCATGATATATAATATTAACAGATCGAATGAAATCGGATACTGTTAGCAATCCACTCCAACCCATAATTTAACAAAATTTCAAAATCTCAATCCGATCTAACCCATTAGAATGACAAAACCAAACTAATTCATTCACATATCATCGCATTGGATCGGATTGCATACTTAATATGATCCATGTATACCCCTAAACAAAAGTAAAACTAATTGCATCACCATGAACAAGAAATAGAGTAGACAACTGCACTACAGAAAGGCTTCGGGAGCAAATGGGTCAGATTCTGCATTGACTATTCAAAACAAGGAACACTTTGTTTTTATTCACCTGAGGACAAAGTGTAATGAGCAGACAAGCGCAATAATTGGAACACGGACATTAATTAAAGAGAAATTAAACTGGATTCCATCGAGCACAAGGCCCCTCCACTGCGTTTACAGATAAGAATTCGCGTGCACCGAGATCTAATTCTAAACTAATTTCCAAAAGTAATGCCCTGTTGTGCTTATTCCATGATCGGACCACGTTGCCATCATGCAAGGATTTGGGCCATTATGCATTTAGTAGATACCCCACCAGCCGAAAGAATTCCTACTTAAACGGGATTACACCACGAAATTCCAAATCAAACTAAGTCCCTATACACAGATCAGCAAACTAAATATTATATTCTTCCAAGCAGACAGCTAGCCAAGGAAAAGTTGGCAACCGGCTGATAGAAAATCTCACGAGATTTTCTCACCTCGAAAAAAATCAAAATTTATGGTTTCCAACTTTCCGTAGCCAGTCCGGGTTATTAGCAAGGAAAAAGCAAGCGCAAAAATTACAAATAATAGTTGACTTAAACGATTTGAATAAAAAAAGAAAGTCATCCCATTCATCAGAGCTATGAGATATTTTTCCGAGCATATACAACAAAAAATAAATTCGGAGCCTAAATATAGCACAAGAACAAGGAAACTACTATAGACTGACAGCATCAAATAAACCTTTGCACATAAGTGCAGGATTTTATCCGTGCACAGCCCATCTCTCTCTCTCTCTGGAAAGTCAGATCACATCAGAACATAAGCATAGCTTTTTATACAATTTTCCAAGATTTTCTCTCCTATATAGGCATTGAAAGCTTGATCATAGTCCGATAATCTTTACAAATATTGTAAGAAACCATTTTCACGTATCTATGATATATCCAACAGCCCTGTAAACTCCGTAGGGAATAAGTTTCACCATCATCCATGCACAACATTGTGATGCTTAGGTGATGTTCTTAGCTTCTTCCGATCGTATATACCAAGGCTGTGGACACTAGGAAGGCAACATTGCATTGCCTTGTCATTTTTCACCTTTCCATTTGGTAACCCGCCATGTCGAATTGGCACACTAGTTTCAACATAATCTGCATCCAAAGAATATGGAGTTCCATTCATCGCTTTTGTGGGAAGAACATTCTTTTGAGGGCGAGTTTTATAATATGCTTCCTTTTCAGAAATCTCATCTACCATCTGCCCATTGCCGAATTTTTCATTAGCAGAGCTTTCAAGGAGGAGCTGCGCTAATTTCTTCCTTGGCGAAGGTTCTGATGGGGTGACTGGGAGTACATCAATTAATGTTTTGTTCAAGCGTGGAGTCCCAGGAAAGCTGCTTGGATGGACAGGTGTACTGCCTCTTGAAGGAGTAAAATCTGTAGATTTAAAAAATACATAAACATTTCAGATGAATGCTGTACAATGTTGTTTAGGGAGGGGGTGGCAGGCAAAAAAAGTAAAACATAAGACAAATCCAGGAAATATTGAGAATCCCATATTACCTCCTTTAACACTGAAAAAATCATCCTCACAATCTGAATCAATCCATGCCCTGGAGTCGAAGAAAACTTCTTCTTTGCTACCTGCAAAATCACCATGACAACAAGAATGCTTCAGGGACAACCCCAGAGGCAATTGCATGACATTGACAAAACATAATGGATGGTAACCCTAACAAAAAATCATTAAAAGATATTTTCCATTTTCACAAATAGAGGCACATGAATCTAAGAATGAGGATTCCCAAGTGATGTAATTTCACATCGAAAATGAGGAATCATGTGAAGAAAAAAGAGCTGTTAATAAAACTAGGAGTCTACACCTCAAATCTAGCTTTCTTTGACTAACTACATACTTCACATACATAAAAATAACCACACAAGCAAAAAAACAGTCTTTCTAGAGCCACACAAGTACCGCATTTTGGCTTGACCAATTTAAGAAAGAAAATTCAGTTAACCATGAAACTTTCAAACTTGGAGCAGCTCATGACCAAATGAATACGGATTCCGTCAAAAGTGAAAATTTTGGAATAGAAAAATGAGTTTGCACGCTACTCCCTGTTATTATCTTAAATTTCCAAGTTATGATTATCGTGTCAGAGAAAAAATACAATCGATTCCAGAGGCCCTCATCCATCAGATCAAACTCAATCAATTTGCTATCTAAACTTCAAGTACCTATATTGGTCCTTATCTTCTTAAATTTGTTAATTTTATAAAAAGATATGCAGGTCCTAAGCAATCCAGCATATCAAGCAGAATGTATCAAGCGATTTGACATTATCGAGTTCAAGGTAATCAACTAATTTAAAGAAAATGGGGGAAAATCAAATTATACAGTGAAGAGAATTAACAATGAATAATATCTTAATCTACCACAACTTTGCAAAGGGCAATTTCTTGCTTTCACCAAATCACCAGTGGGCAATTCCTTGATGTCATGAAGACAATAACAGATAGAAACACTAGTATGCAGCTTTATCAGAATCAATAAATATTGTAGCAATCATTAATTCATGCAGGTTTCAAAGAGGTCGATTGGTAGAGATGTAGATCATGGGTCGTTTCCTTGGATCTCTAGAATGAGAATTATATCCCAGTAGCTGGAGCCTGGAAGGGCCAACAGATAGAGCAACACAATGAGTCAACCACACAAAGGAATCCCCACCTTCGCTTCTCTCTTGAAGAAACTTAAATTAGCCTTTGGAATCGTCTCAAAGGCAAGAAACATAAAACATATGCAATAATAAGTTAGCACGCAACCTGGTAATTGGAAAACAGTATAAAAAACTTCCTCCAAACAACACCATCAGCTACTCCAAACCCACGTGGAAGATGAGGATACCAATTGGTAGATAAGAAAGGAAAACGGTAGATAAGACACAGAAATAAAGCATAATATTAATAAAGTAAAAAAACGGAACTTGCAGTTGTTTTATATATTATAATAGAAAAAGTTTAAAATAACAAACGCAAGAACAAAGAACACGCCTTCTCTTTGCTTGATTAAACAAATTCAAACTAAGATTAATTTTAAATAAATAGTGAAAGAAATATCTAAACTTGAGCTGAATAAATATTCAAGTTACCAAAGTCGGAGCCAGAAAGACCGGAATCCGCAACCTTCTTCTCACAATCGAAATTATTATCATGTGCGGGGGCTCCCACTTTAAATCTCAAAGCGGAATCCGGGTCTTTGTGCAGAGAGATGCAGGTTCCCATCTGTCAGAACCGAACCCTTGCTCACATCACAGCCCAGGAATCCCTTCTGCCGCGAGTTTCGGAGGTCTCCTATAGGGTAGTAAACGCTCGATTTAGTGTAGGGTTTGGACGGGGGAGGTGTGTTGGGGTTGGATTTAAGGCGCGTCAGGAGCAAGGGCTTGGCTTGAGGGAGCTTTCGTTGGAAGTGAAGTCTGCTGGTGAGAGGGACTGGATGAGTGCTGACTCGTCGATATCAATGCACGTGGCCCCACGCGATATTGACCCTCCCAATACGAGTAAAAACAATCTAGCCAAGTAAAGGGTTATGCCATTTGGATGGGAAATAGTTACTATTGGTATTTTCGTGGATGGGAAAAAGTTACTACTGGTATCTTCGTGCAAATAGTTCCTCGCCGACCCTTCCCTTTCCTTCTGCCCCGTCCTTGCATTATTTGGGCTCGCCGGTGAAGGGTTACCCGTACATATGGTTATGATGAGCATTGGGCTGGGTCAACCCGGTCTAACCCGAAGTCCAGCCCAAAAAGCCCGGCCTGGTCCAGACCCAAAGGAATATCGGGCCGGGCTTGGGCCCAATATTTAGGCCTAAAATTTTTTTGGGTCGGGCTCGGGCTTGGCTCGGCCCAGCCCGACCCGGACCAAGGGCCCGACCCGAAAAGGGCACGAATCCTTTCTCACATCCTACATGCATGAAAACTCCCACCTATTTCATGTGCACTCTCTTCTTGTATCATGTCTTCATACGATGTTTATAAATCAAGAAAGTTAAGCGTGTGACATGAGTTGATGATCATTGTATTTCAATTAAGAATTATTTTTCCTTAATTAGTATTTGGTTTAGATTCTTTTGGTTATTCTTAAATTTGTTAGTATTTATTTTTTTCAATTAGAACATTTTCTATTATTGTACATTTGTCCAATATGGTATGCCCATTTTTTAACATATAGGATCTGGTGCACATGTTATTGTTAACCGAGTAAGTTTGGTTCACTCTTTCAATTTCTATAAATGAGGGACATTCATGTATCTAGCACTCAGCCTTTACTGCACATGTGTAAAATGAGAAATCTTCGGATTTGGTAGAATCTAATTTTAGTTGTTTCACAAGTATTATGGTATATGTTTTAATCAATTTTAGCTTGTGTAACTTGAGTTGAGATTAACTTGAAAGAAAAAAGTCAAAGCTAATAATATTTAATTGAGAGATGGGCCGGTCCAGCCCAAGCTCGGCTCAAAAAAATTGGGTTGGGCCTGGGCTTGGGCCGAACAAAAAATTTTGCGGGCCTAAGCCCGGTCCAAGGCCCGAATTTTTTAAGCGGGCTTGGGTCTGGGCCCTTCAAATCCCGACCCAACCCGGCCCATGCTCATCCCTATGTACAGTGTCGTCCCTAACATTTCATGGCCCTATGCAAAAGAGAAGAAAAGGGCCCCTATAAAAATAATTTAATTTTTTAATTTGTAAATTTCTTATAAATAAAGTTCTTTAAATTTTAAAAAGAAATATGTATGTTTATGAAACAATAAGTAATGAATTAAAATTATAAAAAAATAATTTCGACAATCGAAATAGACATCTATGGATATAATGCAACTCAAGGAACATAAATACAAACAAAAGCTATGGGAAATAGCTGACAAAAAAATGTACGACATTGTTTTTTTAAGTTATGATTCTTGAGAACGTTCAAGCACAGAAGCACATATCTATTGACTACAATAACAAAAATATTTAAAAATTAAGACTTTCATCTCTTAATGTCTATTTTCCATATCATATGGGCCGAAAAAATATGGTTAGAAAATAATAATATTCAAGCAAGAAGCGCTAAATAATTAATTACAATAAAAATAATACATAATTTAAATAGACAATAAAATAATAGTTTTGGAAGAAATAATCAAGCCATCAGTTTTTTTATTTGACAGTGGTAATCAGGGCAAGCTGATAGTTTCTATTTATAGTCCAAGATCCAAACATATATATGTTAATAAAATAACTTCTCAACCACAACTAGCATTAATCTTGAAACCTAAATTAAATAGTAAAGATTTAGTTTTACAGAAAAAAAATAAGTTGCCTAAAAAGAATATTTGATGGTTATTCACAATTCAACCATAAAATATTCTTACCACAAATGTAAAACTGATTATAATATGACAATAAAAACTTTGAAAAAGTAAACGTGTGTCCATTGATTGAGAAATGAGAGATGATTTATTTGTAAAAAAGATAACAACAATTCAAATGGTTAAGGCCACATTCTCAATCTCTTACAGTGTGTAATAACTTTCAATTTCGTAATTTCTTAAAAAAAGATAAGAGATGATTTACAATTACATAAAAATAGTGAGTAGTTGTGCGAATCCAAAAAATAACCGTGATTTGTGGATCTAAGGGAAAAAATTACAATGCACAAACATAAAATTTATCATTAATTGAGGTCGTGATTGCGGGTGCCCAACAACAACAACTAGTCATAAATTGAAAGCAAGAGAAATTGCAGCAGTGACGGAAATCGTAAATCACAAGTGGAGGAGGTCATATTTGTCTCCAATGGACACATTTAAGTTCAATGTGGATCTTAACTTTTAAGATATTAATGTGGCATTGGGGAATCCAAAGACTTTTTAGATATTTAGAAATATGAAGAGTCAAATGACACATGCAAAAATAAATAATTGATAGACCTGTGTAGCCATTTAGACATTGGATCGGTATTTGATAGGGATGAAAGCGGATACGGATATATCCGAATGTCTGCTTACAGTATTCAAAAAAATACCGGATACTGATATTTGTATCTAAATATTAATCGAATACGGATCGGATATGGATATCGATTGCAAAATCTTTCAGATATGGATGCAGATATGGTATTGGCTTGAATATCCGCAGCTGGATCCGGATATCAGAATAAAATATTTAATATTATTTTATATATTAATAAATATAATAAAGGTACAACTCTATGTTATTATATATTATATAATACAATATATCAATATATTAATAAACTTCTGTTTATTTGAGAATGTGCACGAACAAAAGTTACGAAACTATATCCCCTCTTTTGCTTTTGATTATGAACGCATGCCATCTCGACGATCTCGTTTGTCAGAATGCAACTTATTTATATTTCATTATCAATTTTTAAACTTATTGTAGACTTTGATTAAATATCAATTCGTATTCGTATGTGATCACTAATAGACCCATATTTGGATCCCTTGTTTATTAGATCCATATTTGGATTCATCTTTCATTGGTTCATATTTGGATTTGTCTTTATTAATTTTGTATTCAAGTTCGCTCTTTATTCGATCCATATTCGGATTTGATAAATATCTGATTCGTATCCGTATTTTTAATGATGTGATTTCCTTAGTGCATATCCGAATCATATCCGTATCCGTATTCGTATTCAATAGAGATGAAGCGAACATGGATATAGAAATCAGCATATTTGATCCATATCCAATCCATTTTCATACCTAATATTTGAAATAAAAATAATAAAAAACTAACTATATGTAGCCAATTTAGAGATGGGCCCCCAAAATTGCAGAGCCCTGGGCCATTGCACCTCGAGACAAGGCTCAGGGGTGACCCTGGTTATGTAGGAGTGTGGATTTCCCCCCACTAAGGGGGCACCTTTGCATGATCTGCTGCTTTCTTCTACTCTTACAACAAAGAAATGACCATGCAAATCAACCAACTATTACATTTTCATAATAGAAAATAAAACAAAGGATTTTCTTTACAGTTATATCCCTCTTAGATTCCGCAATATCAATTATGCATCTCCCTCTTTTTGCAATATCGGTTGTGTCCATACCTTCGTGAACTGTTATTACTTATGCACTTATATTGTGAGGTGAACCAAAACATGATTTATTCAAAACAATGTATGTTAAGGAGTTCTTTTAACATCAATGTCCCTTCGGCAGTGTACTCGAAGTCATACATCGTCCCGAGGCTTCATGTATCCACCTTCGAGCTCGTAGCCCCTCCGCCAACACACAAATTTACATAATTCCATTCATCTTCCAGATGGCGCAACCATGGTAGCCTCGAAAAGCCCTAAACTCTCGATTATACGTACGAGAAAGCGTTGAGCGACGTTGCTGCAAGGCTGATGTTGGAGGAGGTTGAGGAGGTCTCCATTAAATAGGGGTTCCTCCTTGTGCAACATAACCATACACTGTGTGAGTTTGGAGATCGCAGCACCACTAGATTAGGGTAAATAGTGGTTCGAGACAGTTTTAGAACTTTTTGCAGAATATTTAGCAAACACATAAAGAATCAACCAAGCAATCCAATCAACTTACTTTGCACAATTCCTTAGCGTGGAAACCCACCTTGGTAAAAATCACAAGTTGAGTCTTCCTGACTTAGAATTTTCCGTTTAGCTGAGCTAATCAATACCTAGGTATGATATATTCTTTTGGA
This sequence comes from Ottelia alismoides, assembly GCA_037367405.1. Taxonomy (NCBI): domain Eukaryota; kingdom Viridiplantae; phylum Streptophyta; class Magnoliopsida; order Alismatales; family Hydrocharitaceae; genus Ottelia; species Ottelia alismoides. Next base: position 2,011,411 of record JAZKJV010002366.1, on the reverse strand, counting down.
AAGTATATGATTGATACCAACTCTTAATGATTAATGAGAAACTTAACGATAAAACCCTAAAGATGACAGTGTAAAATTGATCTATATCTTCAGATTTATTCTATGTCTTCCAATATGCAGGATGTAAAGCTATTAGGAATACCTGAGGATGATGTGACCATAAACGATTGTATAACCATGACGCTTCCATTCCGAAGGAGTAATGAAATAGTTTTGGATTTTAGTTACTCCTCTCAATAGAGAAGTAATCTAATCTTAGTCCAGATGTTGGACATTGATTAGAATAGGATTCAGATGCAATGAGAAGAAGTAGATTTACGACTTTGATTTAATCAAACATATTTGGGAGGTCCCCTTGATCTGGATATGATCTCAATATTCAAGCCATTATATGTGGAACATACAACCACCATGTCCTTATCTCCAAGTATCCGTAGATAAAACACATTATTCTTGAAAGAGCTTGAGAATATGTTATTATTGATAAGTATCCGAGCATTGAGCAAAATTTATAACTAAATGTGATTTAATTATTATGAATAATGTGAATGTGATTCATATTATTTGGACATATGAGAATGGACATCCAAGATAATTAAATGTGATTTAATTATCATGGATATGAATAACGTGGATAACACTATCCACAATAATCGTGGATATTATAAAGGGATTTTCACCCGGCAGACCCTATAAACTTTACTAATTACCTCCATGACCTTTGAAACAACCTCATTCCTCTCTCGACCCCGTAAACTTGCTCCATCTTACTCCATGAACCTTGCAGTTAAATTTAATTTTACTTGAGTAAATGCGTTGGGTTAATCTAACCAGAGGAGCATTCAACAGTTGATCTTATCAAATATTAAACATATGCTTGTGAGGAGGAGGGCATTGATCAAACCGAGCTTGGATGCGGATGATTTCATTAATCTGATGCATGGATCAGATCTAGTGAAGATTGAGCTAAATCGGTTGGAGAATGAAGTCAGAGGTCAGAATGCAATCTGATCCGATTGTTTTTATGTAGAGGTTTGTCCGAGGTGTTTGATGTAACAGTGGAGATTTGGGTATTTTTTTGGAGATAAAATCAGATTAGTGAACTGAAAATGGATCCCACCGGTTGTTTAATGTATTAAATCACAAATGAAAAGACACCAAATCATTAAAAATTCCGGATCCATAACAACCCGTATTAAATCACAAACGAAAATACACCCAATCATTAAAAATAAGGTTGTTCTCTCCAGCATCATGTGGCAGAGGAGATCGATGGACTCAGCGCCTTTACCATTAACGCTTGCAACTTCCAGGAGCAAAGATCCCTCTTAGGAATATCGTAGACAATCTTGTGTGCACTGTCAAGCAACCTGCATTTAGCATACATATCAACATGGGTGTTGGCTACGAAGATAAAAATAGATGGGCGAGGGGGTGGCGGTGCAAACTTGCATGAGAGAAGGAGGAATTATTTGGTGTTCAGAGAGGAGGTCCCGATGGGTGAGGAGGAGCTCGGAGGACACCATGGCAGCCTCGCGGAGGAGGTGAAGGTTGGCATAGCAACTAGAGAGCACTATGGGCAGAGCAAGGTGGGGGGGAGGTGTGCAGAGGTAGAGGATCACGGAGCGGAGGAGGAGGTCGCTGGAGGCAGAGCAAGGGGAGGAGGAGGTCGCTGGAGGGGGCGGTGGCAGAGGATCAAGGGGGAGGAGGAGGCTAAAGGGGTCGAAATAGGGGGAGGAGGCAGCGTCTGAGGAGGAGCAAGGTGAGGGACAAGGTGAGGGAGGGGAAGCAGATGACCATGGAGAAGATGGAGTCATCGTCGAGGCTGGGGGTGGAGCAAGGTAAGGGGAGGAGGAGGTGGAGGGGGCAATGGCGGAGGAATAAGGGAAGGGGCGAGGAAGAGGAGGGGAAAGAGGTGGAGGAGAATGTCATTTTTGTAAATTTATCAAATAAAGTGGGCAATTCATAACTTTTTTCAACGGAACCCGATTCAATTTAACGAGCGAATTGATGAGAGTTAACCGCAGAGTCCGTTGGGTAGGGGTTAGTAAGTTTACGGGGTCGAGAGAGGAATTAGGTTGTTTCAAAGGTCGTGGAGGTAATAAATAAAGTTTATAGGGTCTGCGGGTAAAATCCCTATTATAAATGTGATTTATATTATATTAGAGAGAGATAATTATAATTTGTATTTACAAATTAATAGTCATGTGAATTGGATTCACATTGGACAATTAATTGTAATTGTAATTGCAATTAGATTTTATTTTTGGATATGTGAATATGATTCACATTCTTTCAATGGCATGATTGAAATTGTCACAAAATAATTTGGAAATATTTTGGTGAATAATTATGCAATAAAATTTATTGCATATTTGGAATTATTGTTGGAGAATAATATCTCAACAATATTGGTTTCAGACCCTCTTACCATACTTGAAGTGGGGTGGCCATGTTGAACTCCATCAACTTGGTGGCCGTCCACTCCTTATATGGAAGAGTTATCTCTCTTCATATTAATTCCATCTTTGTTGGTTTGATTTGAGTTTAAAATATATTGATTGATTTCAGTATATTTAATTTAAATTAAAGCCAAAAAAAATATTGTTGGTTATTAAAACACGACAAGATCATAGCCATTGATTGAAAAGCACAATTCATTCTAAGCTATTGGATTTGTGAGCTCATGGATTGTGATCCATGGACATCCAATAGTATAAAAGGAGAGGAAGCCCTGGCATTTTATTTTACACACACCATATAGAACAACTCTCTCTCACTGTCGTCCACTCACTCTATTTCTCAATAATATGGCCGTCCATATTATTGACCTAGAGATCCTTGTATTAGCTGTGTCGTCGTTAAGCTGTCAGATAGTCTGCTCGTAGATCTCCATCTTCTTCGATACACCTCACTTGTGAAGGAGAGCCAGATTTTGTGAGGCAAAATCAATAGTTTCGTTGCTCGGATCATCAACTTATATTGCAAGAAACATGCGATTCATCCTCGCACTCGTAAGTGTGATCTGCATTTGTTCAGACTTGAGACAAGAGAATCTCTTACTTTAGAGATTAGCGATGACAACCACACTTCAAGAGGTATTCCTTGAACTCTTTTACGATTTTTATGAAACGTTTTGAGAAGTGTTCTCGAAACATGTGGTTTCATCAGTTTAAAATTTTTAAAATTCTGTTGCCTCGAGCAACTAGTATGACCAGTCGCTTCCAATCGCATATGATACGATCTTCATGTTTATATGATGAACTTTTCGTCAATAACCTTCAAGTTGTATTAGAGTCACATATCGGAGGTCTGCGCATTTTCATCGCATTTTATACCCGCAACCCAATATTGTGCGATTTTTTCACCCTACATAAGTACCTTAAAATATGAGTTTATCACTTTTATTATGTTTCCCATCGAATTAGCAAACCGTAGGACTTGAGTTTGTGTGATTTGGAATCCATTTGCTCAAGTTATTATCGTTTTAGTAGACATGTGTCCATTGTTCCGAGAATAATGGTTTTGTACGTAATGAAGAGATAATCATGATTTTAAAATGACTTGAAATATGTGTCTATTATTTAATTCTGTTGAAAATCAAATTGGCAAACCAAGGAAATTTAATTTGCGTAATTTGGATTTTGTTTGCTCAAAATTTGCCAGTTTTAGTAAACATGTGTCACTACTGGAAACTTAACAAATTTGAACAAGAATCTTATGATTGCCATTCAATTAATTCATAGAAATTAATGTTTAATCTCCTTAAATAATTTATTGTTAAATATTTGTGCAATATTTAATAAAGATAATTATTTTTAATGACCATAACCAACAACATAAGATAATTGATCTTGATCGAATTGGTTACAATGACTCTTTTCAATAAACTTTGTTTCTTGAATAGGATTGAGATTTGTTTGAAAATATCCTTATAATATTAATCAAAATAATTTTGATATATATGATATAACTTCAATTGAAAGGCTGAATATCATCTCAAATACAAAATAATCAGATCATATTATCCTGGCTTGAAGAAGATATGGTATCAGTAGGGGATCGTTGGGGTAATAGGTTGCTCTGTGCGCGGTATGTCCCACATCATGTGCATACTAGCAATGACATCAAGTAAGGAAAGGATAATGCTTGAAATTATCATGATGTATTCCTCTAATTATTAAAATTTGATTAATACGTATTTTGAGATTATACCATCCTTCAAGTAACAATCAAGATTGTTTGTTGGATACTGATTGGATCATTTATTTAATATGATTAAATTAATTATCCAATAATTATCACAATCTATAATTACATATAGATTAGAATTCACTAGGAAGAATTAATAATAATCATAATGATTAATTAAATTTCGAACAAGATATGGAGGATCGCATAAGTGAATCCATGGTCTTCCACCAAGTCTAAGGGTTCCATCACCATGGATTGTATGTAGGAGATGCCTGTCTAAAGTGATATCTCCTGCATACAAGCACACATGGATCGTGCTCTTTTCTTCTCGAAAGAGCAAGGTCGTATGGGTACTGACCCCAATATCGAGTCCGCATTTGCGAATCGCAAGATCTAATCCTATTGGTGGTTTGTTCAATTAATGACGGGTCAACATCTCCTTAGGCACGATGGGCCCAGGTGTTAAAGAGTGAATTGGGAAACGGAAGTTGGACTTGTGAGGTGGAATGAGTTCCTGCTTCTTTTTATCCAAATTACAGTTTATCATATTTTTGGGATGTAACAAAAGTAACAAGGAGATCCCAGATCTATCTTGAGATATAATGTTAAGTATATCTCTTACTTTGAAAGTGAATAAGAGAATGAACTTTCAGAGTTGACAAGAAAAAACAACTTTGATATAAAAATCCTTAATCAAATTAAAATATGTATTTATGCAAATTTTCTTATTTCAGATAACCTATATTAAGCCCACTCAAAACTATACTCAATAATAACCAGTAAAATATTATGGATTGGATCCATGATCAAGATATTGTACTTGCAGTTGGACACATAATATATGTGATTGTAATATGCAAGTTTCCTCGTAATAATGAGGAATGATAATTAAATAGACAATAGGATAACAACCTAGGGTTTGTATGTCTCTATAGTCTTGATCTCTCATTGAATGTGCTTGGAAGTATCATGTCAATGATGATCGTAATTATCAAAAATCCTTATAGAATCTAAGAAAATGCTTTGGAATACATATTTGCTCTCAACATTTAATCATGAATAGCATGGTTCACTGCATTATGCAGAATGGTGGCTCAATAAGAGAAGATGTACTCAAGATGTTTCAGTAGCTACCTAGACCAAAGTCTTTAAGAATTAAGATGGACGTTGATATGATGAGTGTCATCATTCTACTATCTCAACTTAAATCTTTTATAAAGCTTCATAATATTTATATTATATGAATATCATGATGCACGTATAAATGTTGAAATACTCTTATATTGAAGTCCCTTGAGGACATGATCAATTTAAGAGATCATTTATCTTAAACAAATGTTGTTTATGGATTGAGAGAGCGTAGTGGAAGCATGTGTCGGACCTAAGTAAGAAGGAAAGTCAAAGATTTCATTGTACTTCTGTGACTTCCATACATATGTCATCCAAAGAGTTGGATGACAGTCAATACTTCAACAAGCCGATGTACTAATAGTATGACTATCTTGACTATCTAACATCCTTAGAGAAGGACTCGGATAATGCATCGGAATATTATGTATCTACATATGATCATTGAAATAGACTTACTTATTAGATAAGATCAAAGTCTAATAATTGTATCTCACTCTTCTATTAACACTTCCAATTTGTTGCATATGTTTCAGAAGATTGGAAATTTTGACCTTAAGGTTTAATAGTCACCCACATATATGTTGATGCAATTGTTGCAACAATATCCATTAGATAAATAGACTGCATATTTTCAGTGGGAGAGAGCCTAATATGTCTCTATAACAGAGATACTAGAATGCATTAATTGTTTATTTCTAAATGTTGGAAACAAACATGAATTCTGGAATAGACCTATCATAAAGAGTTATAATGGTTATATTTCAGATAGTAATCTAACATCTAGAGGACTCTTCTAAATTAGAAAATTAATGAATGGTTCCTTAATATTTCTAAATACTAAAAATTTAAATCTTATAAGATCAATAGGAGGATGAAGATCATTTGATAATGATTTGGCATCAAGCCTCTGTTGATGAGATTAATAGAATAGTAAGAGATGAAATTTAGATTGTTTGAAATTTCAAATCTTACATACTCATAAACATTGTATTCAAAGTAAAAATGTCCAATACACCCTTCACTGGGAATGGTGCAAGATGCCAAGGTATTCAAGATCTCATAAATATTGATGTATGTTGACCACCTATAAGATAATAAACATTAATGATATGTGATATCAATTGATGATTGGTTGTGATATTAGATTTCTTCCCTTCACTGTAGAAACCTTTGAAATGTTCAAAGATCACACAATTTTAGTTTAGAACCGAAGTTTGAAGAAAGATGAAGTGAATTTGATCTAATCAAGGTAGTAAATACCTATTAGATGAATTCAACGAATACCTTATGAAGAAAGGAATGCCATTCCTATCTCACTCCTCCTAATACACCTAAACTCAATAGAATTTTAGGGAGATGCAATTGGATCATGTGTGACATGATTTGATCACTGGTGAATCTTAACATAATTACCTCTTAGTTTCTAGGTATATATGTAGTAGAGACTACAATATATATCCTTAATAAGATTCCATGCAAATCTAAACCCGAAAACCTCAGAAGTTATGGTTTGTAACCTAGCCTAATGTTGGATAATTGAGAATTTTGGGTAACTTGGTCCATAACCATGTCATGGATGCATGTAAGTTGAAATCTACCACCAGAGAGTACTACTTCATTAGGAATATAAATGACGGTATTGGATACCTACTTTATGACATTGAGATTCTTAAAAGATTTCATCTATAAGGATATGATTCTTAAAAGATGACTTTCTTGAGAATCAAGATGAAAATGAAGTAAAGGAACTCATTGAATCTTGAGAAGATAATGAGCCTCCTGAAATCGTAAACTAAAAGGACATATAAATATGTAACATTCATACATCTTCAAATTAGTTTGAGGGTGGTGAGACCACATAAAGGGTATGAATTCCATGTATCAATTAAGTCTGACAATGATCTGACTTCATATGATGAAGCTTCTAGGGATCATAACATGGAAAGATGGATGTTAGCAATAAAGTATAAAGTAGACTTCTTACACAAGTGTTGTGCATGGACCCTCGAGGATCCACCTATATAAGGGTGAGGCATGTTAGATGTAAATGGATCTTCAAGAGAAAGAGGAAATCTGATGAGAAGGTAGAGATTTTCAAAGCATGGTTCGTAGATGATGAATATGTGATTCATAACTTTAAAAGAGATTAATTAAGCTCAGTTCCTAAAAACATATACATTTTATAAATTATCTTACATAATTAGCATTCATGCAAACATTTTATCATGCATAATTGCATAAAATAAGAAGCCAAAAATCCTAGCCCAATTGACATGTAAAATAAGCTAATACCTCTGTTTTTTTACTTAATTCGTGCTAACTTTAAATCACCTAAAACAACCTCTATTCTGTATATATCACTAACATGAATAAATGAAAATTACAAAAAAAAAACCACTAACATAAATAAATAGCTCACAAATTGAAACCCTAATTTCAGAATTTTCGGACTAAAACACAAATATCTCCTTCATAATGTTCGATCTAATCCTACTCACTTTTAAACTAATGTACATTTGATTACCTTCAAAATGAGACCAAGTTCAAGTGAATCAGAGCTCATGTAAAAGTTGGGTTATGGGCCTTTTTTATACATTATGTATTTTACCTGATTTTGACCTATTATTTTATGTACATATTTAACTCCTTTTGTTTTATTTATTTTTCATTTATTTTCTTTGAAAATATTTTTTTATTAAAACACGCAAAAACCGAAACCTAAAATAAAATCAAAATCAAAGAAATTGACAGAGTCTGAGTGTGCACTAATAAAATGTACAAAACTCGTCTTTATCGTACATTATTTTACTTCTCCATTTTTTTAAAAAATAAAAATCCAAAAAATTAGAGTAATGTGTAAATATTTGCCTTTGATTTTATTGTATTTTTTCTCAATTTTTATCTTATTTAAAAATGACAAAAATTACAAAACTCAAAAATCAATGTATTATATACACATAAGGTACCCCAGAAATATCACTTTGTGCAAATAACGTATTTTTGTTTTGGTCTCCTCATGAAAATTACAGATCTCATCGATACGAGCTACTTTCATGAATACAATTTTTCGATCCGAGGTCATTTATTATTTCTATTCGATTTTTTCTTTTCTTTTTAATTTGTAAATTTTCTGGGAGTGACACGTGACAGCTTCTGTAGCCACCACGTGCCACCCATTTTAAGCATTTAAATTTCATTTATTTATCAAAAACAATTAAAAAAATAAAAAAATAAAAAGGTCACATGGCACCCATCTAGTCGTCTGATCTCGGCCGATTGGACGACCCACCTTCGTCGTCTTCCCCCAATCGCCTCCTACAATCTCGTCGCCTCCTCATCTTCTCCCCGATCGCCATCGTCTCCGTCAACATTCCTTTTTGGCTAGTGCTGCCATCACCTCCCCACAAATCTCGTTGCTGCCTCTCTCTCATATCTATGTCGATTTCTTCCATGCCACCTTCCAATCACCTTGCCGCTTTTCCTTATTCATGTGCTCGTCAAATCCTGATCACCCCCATATCAGATCCCCTTTTCCAAATCCAACCACCGCAACCTATGATTCCTCATCCTATATAAATCCTTCTGCCACATCTTTAATCTCCATCTGTCATTACACCTAACTCGAGGAGGGAGGCAGTGAGAACACCTCCCTCCCCCTTCAAGCAGCGAGATCCGAGGAGCCATCCTTGTTGCAGTGCGGCCTTGACCCCCTCCTACTCTGCTCCAGCCAATCTTCGGCCGTCGAGCCAAGATACCATTGCACTTCCTCTATTTCTTCGCTTCAACCCACTCCATGTTCAGAACCTTCTGTTCGCAGTACGACTCCTTGCTGGTAGCCCTGCCATTGACTCCAATGAACCTCCATCACCTTCTTCATCATCTCACGCAGAGGCTCCATCACATGTTTAGTTGTCTCTAGGAGCTCCTCATAGACCTCTAGTTCTAGAGTAGATCCGACCTCGACACGAAGCTTCATCGACATCTGGAGGTTGGATACTTTGCTGGATTGCCAACTCCTCCACCGCAGCACTATCGAACACGATCGCGACACGATTCTACCTCGCTGTCCTGCGATCGTGTGTCGGCTGCCATCGCACTGCCATCACCCGCCTACAGCCACCCCTACAACCACACCTCCACTCCACCGTCAGGGAGGATGCCCGAGACACTCCCACGTGAGGAACACATGGGGGCGAGGTCTTTTTCACTAAAGCCCCCAGAGGTCCTCAAATTCCATCATAGACCCAACCACTCAAGGGTTATGCGTGGCGCATATGACCCTTGGGAATTTCGCACAAAAGACCTCCAGGCCTCGGTAATTGCTTTTAGTCCCTACACTGCATTCTCTCACTATATTTATTATTCTATTTTGCAATATGAACATTATGTTTCTTATGTAATTTGAACCTCATTTTTGCATAATTTATTATTAAAAAAAATCATATTTTGTTCTACAACTAATTCTCTACATTATTGTACTTGAATATCATTTTTATGCCCTACGGTTAATTTATAATAATTAATCTTATGTAAATTTGCATATTTTGCCTACTTTGTGCTGAATAATTGATACAAAACTAAACATTGCTCAGAAAATTGCTGAAAATTCATAGGTCATAGAATTCCATTTGTGCCCAAAAACATTTGCATTCTTGTATCATTTGCTTTGTAAAAATAATTTTGTGTATTACAATAATTAATTTTTAATAGACCAGATTTCACATTTTTAGGGTTTAGCATTTTCATGAGATAGATCACATTGTGTTAGACCTCAAATACTTTTATTCACTAAAAATAAATAAGATTAGTATTTATTATAATAATTATTATGATTCACACTGTTTACACCATTTAATTCATTAAATATTCATATCATATCAAAAAAATCCAAAAAATATAATGCATTCATTTCATCATTATTCACATCTTAGCCAAGTTTTCTAATTTTTGGACATCATTTTGTTGATATTAATTTCTGATCCTTAAAATTGGTTCACATTTGCATTTGCATTAACAAAATTGCATTAAAAATGCAAAAAAACTGCCTCAAAAATCCCACATTAGATTTGATGGACAACCTAATTATTCCTTTGCCTCCTTGAGTTCGACCCTAGGGCTTGCTTAATTTAAGTAAACCTAAAACCACTCCAAATTAATTTGAATAAATAATTAAGTGGTTATTTCTTGATTGATCCTTATTATCTGACTACAACATAAAAATGACATTTTAACGAGGGTGATTTAGGATTAATCAGATGGTATCGTTGTTGGGGAGGCAAATGGCTTAGGTTTCTTATCTACAAAATTTAGTGTTAGGTTTTCCATACACTTGGTTAGTCTTACCCCCAAGCCTTGACTGTAATTTTTTCCATTTTTTTATTATTTTCCAATATTTATTTATTGCCCATATTTTATTTTTTGCCTTTTATTTTTTTTGATTTATTTTTGTGGCAACTCTCTTACATTTTCTCTCTTATTTTCGTGTGAGGTACCCGTTCTATGTGAAGCGATTTTCCTAAAACCAAAGCATCTTCACGACCGCCTGAAAAGCTGCATAAGTTAAGGTCGGGTCGAGTCAAGTCATGAGAGAGCATAGAGCATATGATTTATTTTCAGCATTTTATTTTTGTAATTATTTGTAATAACTCATTTATAGGTATTTCCGTTTGGAATCTCACATGTGTAAGAAGACCTGAATTTTCTTCTTTGTGGTGTGTCGTGGCTTGTTTCACTCTCCGGTGAGGGTAGGGCCTGACTTGAGTGGTTCGTAGGTGACGAATCCGATTATTCGCTTGTTAAGAAGATGTATTTATTGTCGTGTGTAAAAATATGATTTTTTTGTTCGTGCGTTGTAGGCGGCAATCGGAATCGGTCAAGAAAATAACCACACAAGATATTTATAAATTTTAATCAATGCGGTTTTATGTTTATTTTACTTGGGCAAGTCCCAAGGTCGAACACAAGGAGGCAAAGGAACAACCTAGAATTATGTCTATCAAAATTCGTACGCGGTTTTTGAGGCATTCTTTTTTTGGAATTTTTAAATGCAATAATGGATGCAAGATGTAATTTCGGCCTATTTTAGGGATTAAAAAGTAAAAGTCGTTCAAACTATGTCTGAAAAATATGAAATTTGTCCATATGCAAAATATGATGAAATGGATGCACTGTAAATTTTTTGGAATTTTTGGATGCGATATGTTTTTTTATGAATTTTGAAATGCAAACAAAGGGAATTTCAATATTTAATTATAATAAATACTAAACCTACTTATTTTCAGGGGATAAAATTACCTAAGATCTGATGGATCTCAAAAAAATCCTAAACCTCGAAAATGTGGGATTTAATACCTATTAAAAATCAAATACTGAAATTTATAAAATGATTTTTACTGGGCAATCTATGCATGCAAATGCAAATCTTTTTAGGCACAATATCAAGCACAATTTACTCTCCACTATTTAATTTTTCGGGAATTTTTATAGCAACGGTTACTCAAATATGATTTTCAGAGCACAAAATGGGCAAAATATGCATATTTCCACAAAACAATTAGCTATTAATTAACCCTTGATCACAAAAATGTCCACAATATATCAAAGTATAGAGAATTAAATGACAAACATCATGCTATTTTTGGATAATAAAATGAAGTCATGTAGAGGTCTAAAAGAAATGGGGAACACATGGGTATAACTTCAATAAATAAATAAATATAATGCAGGGGGGACCTATTTGAAATTACCGATAACAGGGGGGTTCTTCAGCAAAATTTTTACGAGTCACATGCGGTGCACGTGACCCCTGGGTCGGCAGGACTCGGGCGCAGAAAGGAGGATGTCCAAGGGGCTTCTGGCAATTTGCCCAAGGTGCACGTGCGTAGCACGTGACCCTGGGCTGACGTGTGGCTGACGTCCCCCCGGGCGCACGTACCTCGCACGTGTGTGGGGGTCTCGGGTCTGAGACCCGACGGCTGGTGGCGGTGATGACTTCGAGGCAGAGCAGCGTGCTGAGGAAGGAGCCGGAGGGCTTCCTGCTACGGCAGAGGCTTCAGACAGTGTGTGGCGAGGCGGTGATGGCGTAGCACGGACGTCGTCGATGAAGTCGATGGTCATTATTGCCCGACACACGGCCAGGGGTCGGCGGTGAAGAAGCGTAGGCGGAGGAGCTGGAGCTTTGTGGTTATCGGAGGTGAAGTCAAAGACGTGATGAAGCTCGTAGTCGAGGGCGTTAATGGCGATGGCGGCGTAGCTGACGCTTCAGGCGGTATGCGGAGAGGTGGCAATGACATAGAAGGCATTGCGGTGGTTGAGTCTCACGGAGGCTTGACGGTGGCCAAAGCGTTGTCGGAGAAGATGAAGTGAGCGAAGGCATAGTTGCGGAGGTGGCGGCGGTCATGGGTAAGGGTGATAATCGAGAGAGAGAGAGAGAGAGAGAGAGAGAGATGGAGAGAGATCGGAGATGGTGAAGATGAGGTGAAGCGAAGGAGGAGATACTTGGGGAAGATGGGCTCGACGGCGGTGCACGCCGGAGCAAGGCATCAACTCGAAAGCGGGAGCTGCGACGAGGCCAAGAAGACCTCGGATCACGCCGGACCTTAGGTGTCACAACCAGAAGGAAACTTGCGGCGGATGCGAGGTCAACTATGGATAAATTGGGTAGGCGCTGGGAGGTTGAAGGCGATGGAATTGAGTCGTCCGATCGACCTGTGATCGGACGACTTGAAAGGAGACGCGTGGCGGCAGGAGGCAAGGTGCGGGGCACGTACGGAGCATGTACCTGGGAGGCATGTGCGACTTACGTGCCTGGGAGGCACGTGCGAGCACGTGCGGTAGCTTTATTTTTTAATAAAAACGAATTATAAAGTGGCCAAAAAATGCTGACACGTGGTGGCCCCAGGGGCGGCCATGTGTCAGCACCACAAAATTCCGAGAATAAAGACTTTGTAAAATCAAAAATAAATAGTTACGACCTCGGATTGAAAAAGTTTCTTCATAATAATTGCTCGTATCGATGAGATCTACAACTTTCATGAAGACATCAAAATCAAAATCGATCAAATGCATAAAGTGAATTTTTGGGGTATCCCATGTACATAGAATACCTTTATTTTTGGGTTTTGTAATTTTTTTGTCATTTTTAAACCAGATAAAAATCCGAAAAAATATGATAAAAACAAAGATAAATAAAGACACCTTAATCTATTTTTTGGATTTTTATTAATTAAGAAAATATGTACATAAAATATCAGATCAAAAACTGCTAAAATACACAATGTACAAAAGAGGCTCAAAACTCAACTTTCACATATGAGTTCCGAATCACTTGAACTTGGTCATGTTTTCAAGGTAATTGAATGTACATCAGCTCAAAAGTGAGTAGGATCAAAATGGACACTGGATGGGGAAGAAACATGGTTTTAGTCCGGAAATCCTGAAACTAGGGTTTGGATTTTTGGTCCACTTATTTTGGTTAATTATTTTTTTTGTATTTTTCATTTATTCTTGTGAATGATATGTACACAATGGAGGTCATTTTGGATCATTCGGAGTTAGCATGAAAGAGATAAAAATCAGGGAAGTTAGCTATTTACATGTCAATTAGTGCTGAAATGCAATTCTTATTAAAACATGCATGAATGCTAATTATGCAGAATAAATGCAGAAATGCTGATGATTTTGAGGGATTTGAGCTTAATAAATGAGATTTAGAGTGATGAATCCGAGATTCATCATCCCCCTATACTTAAACCATGCTCGTCCCTGAGCAGTAAAAAGAAATGCCATGAGGTAAAATGAGATTGGGTTCCATACCAAGACCTTGAGATGAAGGTGAAAATAAAACTAGACTCAACCTTTGGATTATTAGTGTGGCGGAACTTTTGTGAGACTTAGAATATCAACCGCCCTCAAGTTCTACACATCATTGTCACAGTTTCAGCTCAGAAGTCATCTTAGATCAATCCTCTTCCCAAAGTATACCCTATGAACATTGAACAATCAACTCATGTGTGTGAAAGGTTTTAGCTCTTCCCATCCAGAATGCCGGACTACCATGCTCCTCTCCTCTCCAGTAACTCGTCCTCGGGGAGTCTGGTATTTCCTTCTAAGGTCTGTCGCATTGTGTTCACAATCGAATTGGGGGGATAAGATAGAAGAAGGGGAAAAGAATAGGAGGATGGCCAGTGTAGTCACCTCTCCTTGTGAAGATGTCCAGTGTAGCCGAGTCTCCACCAAGATCTGCAGGTTTCTTGAAGCTTGGACCTTTTTGGTCAGATTTTTATTTGGTAGAATGCTTTTTTGTATTTGGAATTTTTGGTGGTTCTGCTTGGATCTTGTTGTGCCCCTACGGATATAGAATCTTTTTGTTCCGTACATTTTTTGGGTCTTAGAAAAAATTGTGCCCAGCCGTCCATCCCCTTTCCAAAGCTTTATTTCAACCCGTACTCTTGTCTTTAGATTTCCACGCTACCAGAAAAGAAACTCACACAGTCTTCCAACATCCCATCTGAGTTGAGCTAAGTGCATAGTGCAAGAGTACAAATTAATTTCCTATTCCAGAGTTGTACCCAGAATGAAGAGACCGGGTTAGACACTAAGAGTCAAACGCTGCACATTGTCATGTGGAACTCAAAAAATTAAGTCAAAGACCTGAAGCTTCTAAATCCTATTTCTCGGTGAAGTTCCTCTGAAAATTAGATGGATTAAGGTCAAGTCCAGACCACTCTTAGTTTCGGCTCATAACTCGGTTCAGAATCCAATGACTTTTCACAGATGCAAATGAATGTGATGCTGGATGAAGTGCAGGTGTGTGAAATGCAGACACATTTTTTTTCATGTGTTTTTTTATGCAAGGGATATTTTTGGTTTTTTTAATCTTTTTTTCAAGTTAATTACCCACCCCATAAATACATATAGGCTTATGCGCAAGTACGAGATTTAGGTAAAATATATACAAAGTATATATATACATACCCCACTATACTTATCGAGTGTTGTGTCCTCAGAGCACAAGAAGCGTAAAGAAGACATAGCTCGGGCTAAGCGTAAGAGAGTGAAAAAGGAAACAAAAAAGATGGATTGGAACGCCCCCTATACTTAGGTTGTGAACAGTCTAAGTATAGAAGAAGAGCGAAAAAATGAGGCGATCGGGATATGTGAATGAGGAGAGTATATACAGATGGGCGTTGGTTCCCCCTATACTTAGAATTTGGCCAGCTTAAGTATAGAAGAAGGGCGGAAGTGGAGCGATCAGGAGAAGGAGTGTGATGTGGGAAAATAGTATATACAGATGGCATCGGTCCCCCCTATACTTAGGCCTTGGCCTAAGTAGAGAAAGAAGTTGTACAAGGAGACTGATGTGGTCGGGAGGGAGGGTGGGTAGCCGATGATTAAGGCAGTTTTCGGCTGATCTTTTTGTGAGCATGCGATGGGAGATCGGAATAACGAGATGGAGATGAAGCATATGATTCCCAACTATTATCAGTGTCATCCTCAGAAAAATCATGATGGATAGTCGATGAAATATTTGAGTCAGATGAAAGTTAGCCATCATCAGAGTTATCCTCAGAGGAATAGTATTTGAATGTAGACATACTCCAGATATTCATGTCTTTTTGTTTCTTCACTTGTTTCCTCAAAATTCGTTCCTTTTTAGGATCAAGTGTTTTGTCCTCAGATGAATACTCAGAAGCACCGGTCTCAGTCAACTCATAAGTAAGAATTCCAGTGTACTTGTAGAGGGTAGGAGCATCAGCTTTGGATGAATAGTAGTTAGGAACGGGAGTTGTCCAATGAGAGTCGAATTTTGGATCCTTACGAAGATATGGCTTTAGAGCTGCCGAACACACTTCACTCATGTACATTACCTTTTCCGGACCTGATGAGGGATCATCAGACGATTCCTCTTCCGAAAGGTCAAAGGTGACTTTCTTTTTCTTGCTTCGTGACGATGTCGGTTCACTTGAGTATCCAGATGAATAACCACTAAAATTCTTCTCCTTGGTTGGTTTTCATCCCGCTTGTTTATTCTTGGTCTTCTGAATGTTGGTGCACTCTCGATTTGGGATTATTTGGTCCAGGTATTCAGAGAATGTTGCTCTAGGGTGCGACCATGCATATGTCTCAGGATCGTAGTGGAAGGATTTGTCTATTTTGAGATCTGCAGGAATTGAAATACTGGGGAGAGTCTCTACATGCTCGTTCTCAATTGATTTGATGTTGGAGCATTCCTGTGTCGAGTTGATGTGATCAAGGTAGTCAGAATAGGTCGACCCAGGGTACGACCATGCATAAGTCTCCGGATCATATGATTCATATACTCGGTTCTCCATGGTGAGAGCAGCTGGGAATGGAGCATGAGGGAGAGTCTTTAAACCAATAGTCTCATCATCAACCGCTACTCAGGTGTCGTAACAGGGCAGAGCTCTTCTACCACTTCATGATTATGGTTGTCGGGGACTTCGTGGGTTCCTCAGAAGATCGTGGTTCCTCAAAGACATGGTTAGATTTAAGTGCTTCCAATGCTGTGAAATTGATCTCCCGAGTCTCACAATCAATAATTGCATTAGTCAATGCTAAGAATGGATTTCCGAGAATAATTGGAGACTGGGTGAATTCTCCTTGATGCTCAATATAAATGATCGCAAATTCTACTTTGAGCGGAACACCTTGGAATATCAAGATGACAGAAATGATTCCTCTCAGTCACTTTATCGATCAATCTGCCAATTAAACAATCTTTCATATTTTCCTGATTGGTCCGAGTTTGAGTTCATGAAATACAGAGGTCGGGAGGATATTGATTGATGAATCGTTATCAACTCGATCATGGGTGAAAGTTGTGTCTTTGATTACATAGTCAAATCTAGGCAACCGCTTCACTATACGGCTCTTGGTTTTTCTCCTCAACACCGAGGAGGTCATTGACAAGATATGTCTCTCAATCTTTGTTCTAATCCTGCCCGACTTTTTCATAGTTAATTTGTCCATTACAAATTCTTTAAGGTCGGGGAAGTGCTCAATGGCCTGGAGAAAGGGAAGTTCAGAAATCAGTTTCTTTTCCAGTGCTTCCCGTATAGCAGGATCCAAATTCTTCAGATCTTCTTCAGTTTCGATTTTTATGAATTTTTCGAGATTTTCGATTTTTTTTGTGATTTTCGAATATTCCATTTTTTGGTATTTTCTGTGTGGTGTGGTGATGTGGTATACTCCTTAGATGAGCAGGGAATCTGATGTCCAGAGTGGGAGTCAGAGGTATAGTCATTTCTAGGAGAATAATATGCAGAAGTGACACTATCAGAATCGTCCCCAGATTCCTGAATATCCTCAAAATTTTCAATCTTAGATCCAATCATTTCCTCATTCATTTTTATATCCGAGCTACCGGAGATTGAAAATAATCGATCAACAAATTCTCAAAATCTATCCTCCATTAAATCAAATTTCTTATTCATCCTCAAAATATCCTCCAAAATCTTTTCATGACCAATCATGGGAGCAGTTAGGGTGTGTTTTTGTAATTGAATTTCCTCTTCCATTTTCCTATATGTTCTAGGAGAGGAGTCTCTTGAAATATCTGATGTATGATCATTATTTTCTGAAAATATCTCCTCAATATTTATGGAAGGAGGCTACTCATATGGCTAAGTATGCGGAGTTGGTCCGAGTAGAGTTCAATCCTTTGATTATGAGTTATCGGACCTTGATATTGTGAAGTCAGCATACATGGTTGATGTGTTTCTATGTGGTCTGTCCAATCCTCTGTATGAGTATCATGTCTGAAGAGGGGGTTGTCATGGTCAATCCAAGATGATAATTGTCCATTTGTGTTCCAGGGTAGGGTCGATGGAAGAGGTGAAGAAGTGTTCAATTCAATCATGTGGTTATCATCTCCCATGAATGATGGATTGACATTTATCGAATATGAAGGATGAATCATATGGTCGTCATAGAGTGGATTGACGTATGAAGAAGTGGAGACCTCAATCAGTTGTGGGTTTGTATGATACGAATACAAAGGGTTGTCATTTAGAGAGTAGATCGGATATGTAGAGAGAGATGGATCTATTGATGGTTGAGAGTCTCTTCTGGAAGAAGGAGGAGGTGTTTTGGGTCTAACCGATACAAATTCTCTTTCATAGTATAGCTCTGATGGATTCTCGGATAAATGTTCGACCATTTTTGAAAGGGCGAAAGGAATGAGGGTTTGGGTCTGCAAGAGTTATTGGATAAGAGCTCCATGATGAGATTTAAATCAAGAAAGGAGAGAGATGATCGCACGGGATAGTCAAAAGAAATTTTTATCAAATGTGTGGCTATTGATCTTGAAATTGGTTCATGCACACCAATGCAAACACAAATCAAACCCCAGGTTCACCAACACACACAATGAAGCCGTAAGAGTTCGGTTATTATCTTTTCAATTTTAGTTGGTGATAAATCAATCTTGGCAAAAAATTAGCGAGCTGTTAGGTGCCGAAATTTTCATAATGATTGGCCTGAATTCTTACGACAAGTTGCACCTACTTTCAGCCAGTATGGGTGTAAGTATGGACCGTAGAATGGCTACCCAAATTACTTGAGGACGGAGCCTTACGCAGTATCTTCTAAACCACCCACTCTGCTAAGGAAAACCAGACCGTTTACCGGCTACCCGTAGATCCTCACTGAGAAGTAGCTAATCATTTTTGGTAGAATCAGTAGTCAATATAAAAATCCGGGTTTGGGCTCTAGCCTTAAGTGTCGTCTCTCGCTCACTAAGAAAAAAAACATCCAAGTTTGGGTTTGCTCTCCCGCAGAAATTCTTGATTTTATGGGTTATTTTGAAATCGACTATATTCAACAGTCCCACTTTTAATTAGGTGATCACTGAAACATTAAATGAGCGCAAATACACGTCTACCGTCCAGTCCAAATTTTCTTTTAAATGTATGTGACGAAACAAGAGGGAAGAGTTCGGGAAAAGCCAATGCACGTGAAAACAATGATGTATGCTAAGTTAGAAGACTTATAGTGAATCCTCGCAATCTCCATGTGGGATGCAATAAAAGAATTGAAAAATTTTTCTATATGAATGCAAGCTGATGAAAAATCGTACCTAATCAGAAAGTTCTATTAGCAGTGAAGAAATGAGTTAAATTTGATTAAGTTGAACGATCTAATGTGCATCTCAATTAAAGTGCAGTGTGGCCTTAGATCCTACGAGCACAATCAAAAATATAAATGCTCTGAGAGCTGTATGTGCAGGTCTATCCTAATCGCCACTTAAGTCGGGCCCCACCCTCACCGGAGAGTGAAACAGGCCACGACACACATAGAAAAGTTCCGAGTCGAACTTAAATTAATTACAGCTTTTTCGGATGTCGGTGAAGATGCTTCGATTTCTTGAGAAACCACTCCACGTACGCCGGGTACCTCGGGTTAAAAATAAGAGAGAAAATGTAAGAGAGTGAATAAAAATAATCAAAAATAAAAGAAGAGAAATAAATGCTAAAAATTAAAATAAATGCAGAAAAAACGGAATTTACAATGAAAATTTCGAGGGTCAGACTACTCGAATACGAAAAATCGAACAAAAATTTTCAAAACACAAAACTAAGCCATTGGCCTCCCCGTTAATGGCGCCATCTAACGGGTCTGAAATTCGCTACGTTAAAGATGTGTTGTAATTTGTTCATCGTGCGTAAACATATGATTTTGTCATTCGTGTGTTGTAGGCGGCAATCGGAATCGGTCAAGAAACTAACCACACAAGATATTTATAATTTTAATCAATGTGGTTTTATGTTTATTTTACTTGGGCAAGTCCCTAGGTCGAACACAAGGAGGCAAAGGAACAACCTAGAATTATGTCTATCAAAAATCGTGCGAGGTTTTCGAGGCTGTCTTTTTTTGGAGTTTTTAAATGCAATAAAGGATGCAAGATGCAATTTCGGCCTATTTTATGGACTAAAAAGTAAAAGTCATTCAAATAGTGCCCGAAAAATATGAAACTTGGACTATGCAAAATATGACGAAATGGATGCACTGTATTTTTTTGGAGTTTTTGGATGCGATTTGAATTTTTTTATGAATTTTTAAGTGCAAACAAAGGGAATTTCAATATTTAATTATAATAAATATTAAACCTACATATTTTCCAGTGATAAAATTATTTATGATCTATCACTAGGTGATGGATCTCAAAAAAATCCTAAACTTCGAAAATGTGGGATTTAATACCTATTAAAAATCAAATACTGAAATATGCAAAATGATTTTTACAGAGCAAACTATGCATGCAATGCATATCTTTTTGGGCATAATATCAAGAATAATTAACTCTCCACTATATAATTATTCAGGAATTTTTAGAGCAAGAGTTAATCAAATATGAATTTCAGAGCAAGAAATGGGAAAAATATGCAAATTTCCACAAAATAATTAATTATTAATTAACCTTCGATCACAAAAATGTCCACAATATGTCAAAATCTATATAAATTAAATGACAAACATCATGCTATTTTTGGATAATAAAATGAAGTCATGTAGAGGTCTAAAAGTAATGGGGAACACAGGGGTATAACTTCAATAAATAAATAAATATAATGCATGGGGGGACCTATTTGAAAATACCGATAACAAGGGGGTTCTTCAGCAAAATTTCCATGAGTGACGTACAGTGCACGTGACCCCTGGGTCGGCGGGACTCGTACGCAGAAAGGAGGATGTCCAGGGGGCTTCTGGCAATTTTCCCAAGGTGCACGTGCGTAGCACGTGACCCTGGGATGATGTGGGGCTAACGTACCCTCGGGCGCACGTGCCTCGCATGTGCGTGGGGGTCTCGGGTCCGAGACTTTGTGGCTGGTGGCGGTGAAGACTTCGAGGCAGAGCAGCATGCTGAGGAAGGAGCCGGAGGGCTTCCTGCTCACGCAGAGGCTTCACACGGTGTGTGGTGAGGTGGCAATGGTGTAGCGCGGCCGTCGTCGATGAATTCGATGGTCGTCGTTGGCCGACAAACGGCCAGGGATCGGCGGTGAAGAAGCGTAGGCAGAGGAGCTGGAGCTTTGTGGTTGTCAGAGGTGAAGTCGAAGACGTGATGAAGCTCGTAGTCGAGGGTGTTAATGGCGATGGTGGCGTAGCTGACGTTTCAGGTGGTATGCGGTGAGGTGGTGATGGAGCAGATGGCATTGCGATGGTTGTCTCGCAGAGGCTCGATGGTGGCCGAAGCGTTGTAAGAGAAAATGAAGTGAGCGGAGGCGTAGTTGCAGAGGTGACGGGGGTCTTGGGTAAGGGTGATGATCGAGAGAAGAGAGAGAGAGAGAGAGAGAGATCGGAGATGGCGAAGATGAGGTGAAGCAAAGGAGGAGATACCTGGGGAAGATGGGCTCGACGACGGTGCACGCAAGAGCAAGACAACGGCTCGAAACCGGGGGCTGCAATGAGGCCAAATAGACCTCGGATCACGCCGGACCTTAGGTGTCACGGCCAGAAGGAGACTTGCGGTGGATGCAAGGTCAACGACATAGAAATTGGGGAGGCGCTGGGAGGTTGAAGGTGATGGACCTGAGCCATCCGATCGACCCGTGATCGGACGACTTGAAAGGAGACGCGTGGCGGCAAGAGGCATGGTGCGGGGTACGTGTGGAGCACGTACGCTGGCTTCAAATTTTTTTTAATAAAAATGAATTATAAAGAGGCCAAAAAATGCTGACACGTGGCGTCCCCAGGGGCTGCCACATGTCATCACCACAAAATTCTAAGATAAAGACTTTGTAAAATCAAAAATAAATAGTAAACTTCCTCATATTGAAAATGTTTCTTCACGAAAATAGGTCATCTCGATGATATCTAAAACTTTCACGAAGACATCAAAACCAGAATCGATCAAAGCACAAAGTGAGTTTTTGGGGTATCTCATGTACATAGAATACCTTGATTTTTGGGTTTTGTAATGTTTTTGTCACTTTTAACCAGATTAAAATCCGAAAACAATATGATAAAAAACAATAGATAAATAAAGACAACTTAATCTAATTTTTTTGGATTTTTATTAATCAAGAAAATATGTACATAAAATATCAGGTCAAAAACCGCTAAAATACACAATGTACAAAAGAGACCCAAAACCCAACTATCACATATGAGCTCCGAATCACTTGAACTTGGTCTTGTTTTGAAGGTAATTGAATGTACATTAGCTCAAAAGTGATTAATATCAAAACAGACACTGGATGGGGAAGAAATGGGGCTTTTAGTCCGGAAATCCTGAAACCAGGGTTTGGATTTTTGGTCTACTTATTTGGTTAAATATTTGTTTGTATTTTTCATTATTCGTGTGAATGATATGTACAAGTGGAGGTGGTTTTGGATCATTGAGAGTTAGCATGACAGAGTTAAAAATCAGGGAAGTGAGGCTATTTATAAGTCAATTTTGGCTGAGATTTTTGGCTTCTTATTTTGTGCAGAAATTAGTGCTAAAATGCAATTCTTATTAAAACATGCATGAATGCTAATTATGCAGAATAAATGCAGAAATGCTGATGATTTTGAGGTATTTGAGCTTAATAAATGAGATTTAGAGTGATGAATCCGAGATTCATCAGTAGGCTAGACCTGCACAATGACTATTAGAGCTCCTATATTTTTCTGCTTGTGCTCGTAGAACCTAGTACCACAATACACAATTAATTAAGATGCACATTAGCCTGTTCAACTTAGTCAAAAATTTAACTCCATTCTTCCCGGCTAATAGAATTTTTGCTAGGTGCGGTTTTATTGGCTTGCATCTCATATAGAATAATTTTCAATTCTTGTATTGCATCTCACTTGGAGATCGCGAGGAATCACTGTAAGTCTTCTACCTGAGCATACATCATTGTTTCTCACGTGCATCGGCTTTTCTCAATTTCTCCCTCTTATTTTTTCACTTAAGAACTATAAGGAAATTGGGACTGGATGGTAGATGTGTATTTCTGGTCACTTAGTTTTTCCACGATCACCTAAATAAAAATTGGGACTGCTATACATGGTCGACTTTAATTAAATAATAAAATCAAGAATTATTGCAGGAGAATAACCCTACCATTATATTCATTTATCTTTCTACGATAATGAGAGACACACACTAGGATAGAGCCAAGCATCGGAATATTCATTTAGACTACTGTTTCTAAAAATGACTAGCTACTTTTCAGTGAGGTAACTACTGTCTCCCTTATCAGAGTGGGTGGTTAAAGGACAACATTATTGGCACCGTCCTTAAGTAACATGGGTAACCACGGTCCGTACCTTCACCCATACTGGCTGAAAGTGGATGCAACTAGCCATAGGAAAATTTTTGACACCTAACATCTTGCTAATTCTTCTCCAAGATTGAAATTAACACCAATTAAAATTGACAAGATAATTTGCCAGACTCTTGTGGCCCTCACTGTGTGAGTTGGTGAATCTGGGGTATGTATTGCTTTTGCATTGGTGTACGTAAACCATGCCCGAATATCAAAATCCGTACACTTGTGACATCACTCTCCCATATTGATTTATAAAAATTAGGGTTTCTTCTTGTGAGTATCATGTGCACTTGCACGCTTTTAACCAAGATCCATTATGTCAGCTCATTCATCTCCTTTGAAAATGATGGGACATTGGTCTGAGTACCCACCAGATTATTTATTTTTGATCAAACCCCTATCATCTAAGCCCTTTTCTTCCAGGAATCCTCTAACATTCGTAGGAGACTCTCGCCCACAAATGAATATAGTCCACCCTGATTCTGAAGTCTATCATCTGATAGATATCCCCACTTCTTTACGTTCTTCCACACATGAACCACTCCCATCTTGGGATGTCTCGTCTTATTCCCGATTTCTTTCCGGAACCCAAGAAACATTTGAAGAACAAAACACCGAGATGAATGACTGGCAGAGATATCGACCCCAACCGACTTCATTCTTTCCTCACAACATTGTTGGGACATATCAACACTTCACAGATCCACATCCCAACTTGACCTTTGGACATAACATGCTAACCCGAATAAAGTGGATGTAATGGCCAACACCTCAAAATTTTCCGTATTGGATTAGCCATGATGATCAAATCCACAATGACAACCTCGAACACCACTCATTCAGATCACCCACACTACAGAGGATTGGAATAATGACATTGATACATATGGACCCTGTATGTTGACTCCACCACATGAGGGCACGCTCAACTGTCATGGAAATAGGGTCTACTCAACCCAACAGTACATGCCTAAGTCACTATATGTTGAGTATGAGACCTATATATTCCTGACAACTGAGCAGACTCCTTCCATGAATTTTCAGGAGGAAATTTCAGACGATAACAAGTCAAGACATATACTTGATATTCCAAGAGGATCTTCTCCTAGCTCATACATGAAAATGGAAGATGAAATGATTGGATTACATGTTGAAAACTTAAAGAACACTCAGAAACCCACAAAATTTGTACACCCTAGGACAACTCTGATAATGACACCTCTGCATACTACTCTATTAGGGATGACTCTGAGTCAACACATCAAAGCCCATCCTTAGCTGCGGAAAGCACTACATCTACACACCACACCAAAAAGACCAAGAAACTTGAAAAACTCAAAAATATAAAAAAAATAAAATAAACCATATAAATTGAAAGTGGAGAGGATTTTAAGAATTCAGATCCTTCTATGAGGGAAGCACTGAATAAGAGATTTATTTTCAAACTTCTCTTAATACATGCCATTGAACACTTCCCCGACCTTAAAAGTTTTGTAATAACTAAATTGATGCTAGAAAAGTCAGGCAGGAAGAGAAAATGGACCGAAATACACATATTATCAATGGCCACCTCCTTGGTGATGGGGAGAAAACCAAGAGCCGCATAGTGAAGTGGTTGCCTCAGTTTGACTGTGAAATCGAAGACACCACATTCACTAAGCCCGAATCGATAATGACTCACCAATAAATATCCTCCTGACATCCGTGTTTGACAAGCTCAAACTCGGACCAATAAGGAAGACAAGAGAGATCATTCAGCTGGCTGATCGATCTATCAAAAGGTCGAGAGGAACTATTGCAGTCATCACTACATTCCAAGGTGCACCGTTCGTAGTGGACTTCATGATCATTGATATTGATCATCAAGGAGAATTTACACAGTCTCTAATCATTCTCGGAAAGCCGTTCTTAGCCTTGGCTAAGCCAACAATAGATTGCGAGACTAGGGAAATCAATTTCACCATATTGGGAGAACTTTAAGATAGTATTTGAGGAAACACGATATTCTAAGGAGACCCACAAAGCCATCAATAACTATAACCTTCAAGAAGTAGAAGAGACCTACCCCACTGCTACACTTGAGATAATGACTATTGAGCCGACCATTGGATCAGAGTCTCACCCCACACTCCAAATTCCTGCTACTTGTACCTCCACCAATACCATGAAAAATCCTACGAAGGAACACCTGATGCAAGAATTTTACGATCTAAATGATTATTCATTTGATTCTAATGATAACACATAATGAAGGGCTAACACTGAGTCAGACAAGACCACCTCTGACAACTTTGATCAATTCAATCTGACCCAGGAACTCACCAATGCCCAACCAACTAAGAACACATATGCAGGATATCTACTGATTAGGGAGGAATATTACAATGATTATTCATGTGATGATGAACCAATAGTCAACACGCGACCACCATGACCTTGATGAATCTGCATTTCATCATCTTTATTCATTTATTTTAGCTTAAAATCCCTTATAAACCACCTGTAAATATATATTAATAAATCTATATTTTTACTAACCTACATCTTGGTGTAAATATTGTACATTTATCACCTTTTAACCAAAAATAAATAAACAAAGAAATAAAGGAAAAATAAAGAAAATAAAAGATTGTATATATATTTAATAGATACATGTTGAGTCCATACTTGAGAGAAGGTCAATATTTGACCTGATCGCCAAGAAATAAAGTAGGGGGAGATAAGGCCAAAAATCATCAAAAATATACTTGATAGTTGTATATGTTCGTCACGTGTATAATATTGTCTGTAATACAAAATTCTTCAATTATTTTATCACCTAACCCTTTGAAAATAATAATGCTAAAAGTTTCTTGTAAATAACAAAAATAATTGCAAAATAAATCTGTGTATATAGTTTACATAATCACACTCTTCAGAAGCCACAGAAGTACAAACTTTCCAGACGAATATCTTCTCCACCAGAACTCCAAATTCTTCAAACTTACTTTCTTTGTACTTAAAATTAAATTATCTTTAAAATGGAGGTGATTTCATAAATTTCTAAGTTAAGGTGTGAAATGTGGCAAATTGGGGTGTTATTGTACAATGTACCTATATATATTGTGTGAATTATTTAATTTTCCTATGCGTAATTGTGAATATTATATTTTTCATTACTTGTAAATATTATACATAACTTTATAAAATACAAATAAAAATTACAAAATCAAAAAATAACAAAAATAAAAATCTTGTATTTATTGTATATTTATACCCATGTATATATTGTACATATACCTATTTAATTAACCTAATAAATTATGTATATATGTACTAAATTATGTATATATGTACTAAATTAATTAACTAAAAATCATAATATTCTGTATCTTGGTATACATACCTGTAAATAATACCATGCATTTATTATAACCCTTGTCATTATATTATTTAATTAACTAAAAATCACCAAAATTTACTTTAAATTATTCCTAACACATTTTATTTACATTATTTAATTTAATTCATTTTCTATTTTTTATTTAATTATTTAACATTTTATTGTATTTTTTGTCGCATAGTCTATTTTGTCTTATTCCAGGTGACTTCTGATTGGTCCATCTCTTGTCTGTTGACCTAGGCCAACTCCCCAGTTTGTGCCTTCTCCCAGCTAATATCGCCTCCACCTGTATCTTCTCGCATTTTTCTCATGTGCAACACTTCGTAACGTCTCCCGTACCCTTCTCTATTTCTTTCGAACATTCAAACCTCCTTCATGCCACCACCTCAGATCCATTCAAAATGCCTCTAATCTTGCTCCATTCGAAAGCCTCACCTATAAATAGAAGTCTTTCACCTCCAGCGAGGAGCAATCTGCCTTTGTCACTTCTTCACTCAAGATTGTGCGGCAGGAGAGTCTCTTCAGTGACAGCGAAGAATTCTTCCAATCAGGAGCATGATAAGGGCATCAACAGTTGTGATTCGTCTACTTTGGAGTCCTCCGTCACGTGTTCCGCTTCTCCGCCTTTAGCACATATCAAGGAGTTATCTCCCTTCCTTCCAGTCCATAGGTAATCATTGTTAGTTAGTTTTCATTTTGGTACTTTTAATTCTATCTTTAATCCTGCTAATAGCCTAAATGAGCAAATCACATTCAACCTCCGACCGACCACGCCATCACTGTCGCCAGAATCCTCTCCATATTCCCCATACTCTGTCCATATCCGAGTGACCAGATGAGGAGCCCATTCTCCCTTCCGACCATACTTCATCGGATATCTTCACTCACTCACCAATACCCATACATTTGGCCAAATTCTTTGGTCAGATACACCTCCGAGCATAGACTTTCATTTACAGGTCAAAGCAGTCCTAGACTTCGTGCACAAAGTCTATTTTAAAGCTAGAGTAGGTACCTGAAAGCCACTGAGAGGACCAACTCCTTGATCGATCATCTGAAGGATTCACTATTATCCAAGGTGCCCACAAAATGCAGAATGACTCGATCTACATTTTAGATGTGATTTGAAGCAAATTAGTCAAGAATCAATAGAGACTCACTAGATTGAAGTTCATCAGAAGTCGCCTTCTTCCGCGTTCCTCCGGATAGCTCCATCACCATAAGACCAAGAACATCGCGTTAGTTTAGATCTCAGCCATTCATTCTTGCCCAACTTAGTGCTGTAGATCGAAGCATTCAGATCAGATCATGGCCCTTTATTCAATCTAAATTATCAGTCGTTCGATTAGATTTCCAAAGCATCAGAGCCACTTAATGCACCACATCATTTATGGGTACATTTGTAATCAGATCATCTGTTTTTAATTTTATTCTCAAATAAGTCCCTAGTAGACACGTGTCTATAGTTTAATCATTGAACATTTACATTTTATATCCTGTATTTTATTCTATTTGCATTAAGGTTCCTATTTGAATTGCTTGCGTTGGGTATTTTGCAAAAAAAGTCTGATATTTTGAGTTAGTATTTGGACCTCAGATTTATTGAAATCAGACTTTAGTCCAATATAGCAAGGCACACGTGCTTTGTCACATGATATTTTGGGAATTTTATACTTTTATCCCCACCAGTTTCTCTATTATTAATGTTACATCCTTAAACATTACTTTCCTTGCATTTCAGTCCTTGTCAGACTGCACATTTATTTTGCATGATTAAAATCAAATAAAAATTAGCAAAAGGCCTTGAAAAATCTCACAAAATTCTCTCAACTTCCTCTTACATTAATCTTTGATCAATAATGTTTATTTCACATTTTCTTTATTTTTATTATTTATTAAAATTCAAAAACCTCAAAAAAGCTCCCTATTTGCATTCAAAATTCATAAAAAAATATATTTTTTTAAAAAATTCTAAAAAAATCGTATTTGCATATTTTGTGTTGATTTTATTGCTAACCAATTTCATAGTTTTATCATCTATAAAAACCATAAAAATTACAAAATAACAACAACTATTAAAAAAATCATAAAGATTTGTAGAAAATTCTAAAAAATATATATAACCCTCTCTGGAAAATACAAAAAATATCTTTCTATCTGTAGTTTTTCATCAAATTTTGACATTATTTGTTATTTTTTAAAATCCAAAAACATCCAATTTATTCCCTATTTATTTCATTCCCTATTTTTTTATTTATTTAAAGGTTTCTAAAATTGTGAAAATTCTAGAAAAATAATAAAACATTAAAATATTATCAAAAACCCTAAAATAATTTGCTCTTAATTATATATATATATATTTGATATCTTTGAAAAAATCCAAAACGAACGTATTATGTTGTTGATTTATTCCTCTATTTAATATATATATCTTTTACTAAATAGAAATATATAAAATCCAAAAACAAAAAAACTAGAAATACACAAATAATAATAAAATTAAAAATATCCACAAACCAGGCATATAATGAATGAGAAACTCCTTCAGTCTTTCATTGATTGTTCTTTGCATAGAATAATCCTCGAGGTTTTGTAGCCTCCCTGAGTTCAATGTTGCTATACAAGTAAATTAAATAACAATTTTCTCTTGCTACATTTTTGTAATTTTTTTTGGCTCGAGAAGTAAATAAATTTTTTATTGACACTTAATTGGGTTGCGGAGACACTTGTATATAATTCATCTAAATAAAAGCCCAGGAAATTTCATTCAACAAACCTGCACCTTCACAAAAAAGGACTAACTTGACCAATCCTGTTAAAATAGTTGCTCCTTCATCTAATCGGTTATCTGGTGAGAAGAAGAAGAGTATTGATTTCTCGAGGCGTTCTTCCGAGAACCTCAAGCTGTATCAGTCTCCTCCTCTTCTTGTTGCTTTAGGTTCTAGAAAACTGATTAAGATTGTTGCTTTCGACAAATCAAAAAAGGAATCTTTTGAGGATTCCTCGTTAGGTCTGATAAGGTGATCTTTACGAGTGAGCTCATCTCGGTAGCTCTGAAGCCCTATCTAAGAAAGCAACCGAATATTGACCCCTGTTAGACGACTGCTCACCCTTACTACTATTCCTCGAGAACCGACTTTCCTGTTCTCATTAGATATACCTGAATAATTTCTTATGACCAAACTGAGATTGATGCTTCAGAGTATTCATCATCTGAGAATGAGGCGATTGACCCCAAGACAGAGTACATTTTGAGAAAGCAGCTTAAAAATAAGAATGTTTGGAGTACCTCTACCTTCTAGTATTATTCTTTTGAGGATAACTTTGACGATGGTTGGGAATCATCTGCCTCATTTTCTTCATCTGCTTCTTCCCATCAATACAATCTCCAATACTATTTTTCTAAGGATAAATTTGATAATGGTTGGGAATCATCAGCTACATCTTATTCCTATCATTATGACCTCCCACCATAGGCTCGCAAAAAGATCTGTCGAAAACCTCCTTAATCACTGACAACCTTCCCTCCCAACCCCATCAATTCCCTTGTACTTATTCTCCGTCTACTTAGGCCAAGGCCTAAGTATAGGAGGGGACCGATGCCATATGTATATACCACTCCACTCATTCACTTCTCCCCTTGTCTGCCACATTTTCGCTCCTCTTCTATACTTAGACTATCTACAACCTATGTATAGGCTAGTGGGCTGACTTCTGTTTTTATTTTTCTTTTTCACTCTCTTACACTTAGCCCAAGCTATGGCTTCTCTACGCTTCTTGTGCTCTGAGGACATAGCACTCGCTAAGTATAAGGGGTGTATATATTGTGTATATATTTTACCCATAGTTCGTACTTTCACGCAAGTCTGTATTCTTATTTACTGGGTGGGTAACTACGTGTGAAATCTGAAAAATTTAAAATTTTGAAAAAAAATGAGTTTTGCAACTAACATTGCCTATGTCCAATTTGAGTGGAACCAATGTTTTGAAAATTGGCTTCTTATGCATTTTTGCATTAAAAAAATCTTACATTAAAAAATCTCATACAAAAGCATTTTTAGAAAAATAGAGATTTTTTACGTTTCTCGCATCTGCACTTCATCCAGCATTACATGCATCTGCATTGGTGAAAAACCCTTGGGTTATGAACCGAGTTATGAGCAAAAACTGAGATTTTTCTTGATTTGGCCTTAATCCACCTAATTTTCTGAGGAACATCACTGAGAAATAGGATTTTAGAAGCTTTAGGTCTTTGACTTAATTCTTTGAGTTCCGCATGACCATGTGCAGACTTTGACTCTTAGTGTCTAACCTGGTCACCTCATTCTGAGTACGACTCTTGAATAGGAAATTAATCCGCACTCTCTCACTATGCAATTATCTCAACTCAGACGAGGTGTTGGAAGACTATGTGAGTCTCTTTTCTGGTAGCGTCGATATCTACAGATCGGAGTACGGGTTGACATAAAGCTTCAGACAAGGGATGGACGGCTGGGCACAATCTTTTCTAAACCCCCAAAACATGTGCAGAAAGAAGGATTCCATATCCGTAGGGGCACAATAAGAACATTGCAGAGTAACCAAAAATCTAAACAAAAAGAAGCCAACTATCAAATAAATATTTGACCAAAAAGGTCCAAGATTCAAAACAACCTGCAGATCTTGGTGGAGACTTGGCTAAACTGGTTGGCTTCACAAGGAGAGGTGACTATACTAGTCACCCTCCAGTTCTTTTCCCCTTCTTCTAAAAATTTCTTACCCTTTTCAATTGTGAACACAACATAATTGAACTTAGAAGGAAATAAATGACTCCCCGAAGACGAGTTATTGGAGGAGAGGTTTTCAGGGTAGTCTGACATTCTTGATGGGAAGAGCTAAATCCTTTCACACACATGAGACATTTGTTCATTGTTCATGAGGTATGCTTTGGGAAGGGATTGGTCTAAGATGACTTCTGAGCCGAAACTGTTACAATGATGTGTAGAACAATCTCATTCGTGCCACCTTCCAATCACCTCGTCGCCCTTCCTTGTTCACACCCTCGTCTGATCCCAATCACCCCCATCTCTGATTCCCTTTTCCAAATCCAACCATTGCCACCTCTTCTCCCTCGTCCTATATAAATCCCTCCACCGCATCTTTCATCGCCATTCACTGTTACACCTAACTCGAGGAGGAAGGTTGTGAAAATGCCTCCTTCCCCCCTTCAATTGGCGAGATCCAAGGAGCCATCCTTGTTGCATTGCAACCTTGACTCTCTGCTACTCCGCTTCAGCTAGCCTTCGACCTTGAGCCAATCTACCATCACACTTCCTCACTTTCCTCTGCTTTAACCCAGTCCGCATTCAGAACCTTGCGTTCGTAGTTCAACTCCATGCCAGGAGCACAACCGTTAACTCCAACGAACCTCCACCACCTTCTTCATCATCTTGCATGGAGGCTTTGCCGTCAGTTCAGTCGTCTCCAGGAGCTCCTCATCGACCTCTAGTTTTAGAGCATGTTGGACCTCGACACATAGCTTCATCAACATCCAGAGGTTAGGATATTTTGCCAGACTGCCAACTCCTCTGCCACAACACTATCGGCCACAACCGCAACACGCTTCTGCCTCATCGACCCACAGCAGTGTGCCAGTCGCCATCGCACCACCATCGTCGGCTGATAAATCAAGATTGACTTGTGGTTACGAAATGAGGAATGTCGGTTGTAGTGAACCACGTAGAGAGACTCGGTTAATCAAATAAAAATCAATAAAATAGGAGAGAGAGAGAGAGAAGTGAAGAATAAAGTGAATGAAACAACTCTCTCCTATTTTGTCTACATAAATTATTAACCATGTAAGTGTCCCTGGGTCAAACTCGAGGAAGTAGAATAACAAAACTTAGATTTTTTAGAAGAGGGGTATTTTTGTGATTTTTTATTTTTCTCAAAGAAAGAGAGAAACTCTTTTATTGGTTTTAGTTTTTAAGGTTTTTATTTGATTTTTATATTTTCCAATTTTAATTAATTTACTAAGGGAATATTTTTCAAAACAATAAAGATCTACAATATAGTATAAAGTAGTAAAAATATGTGTAATGATACTATATAGTAGATCCACAAAGAGCTCGAGCAAATGGCTCGAATATAAAACTCAAACAAAACTCAAAATAGATGCGAAGTTTGAAAAATCAGATCAGATCAAATCAAATACGTGATGAAAAATGTAAAAAATGTAACAAAACCTCGCTAGGGCAGTTGTGTAACTACCCTAGAAAAATTAATGAAAAATGATGTCAATAAGGTGTCCAAATGAGTTTCACTATTCAGGAGTATAACTCCAAATACAAGAAATAAAAAAGTTTACAGTTTGGTCCCTAGCTGGGATGAAAATGTAATGAAAATAAGTTCTCTTACATTTAAGTCACTATGCAGGGACCTAAATGTAATTTCAGGAAACTCCTAGAGGCGCGAACGAATTATGAAGTCCATCTGGGCTAAAAATGCAAAATTTGCATTAGTTGGAGCTTGACGGATAGGATTAGATCACGCACGCTGATCTAGATCATCAGTTGGCACCATGCGTCACAGGCCTGTAGCGTTTGGAGGTTAGGGTTGTTCTTCCCCAAATGAAGAATGGCGACGATGCCTCTCCTCCTCCACTCGATCTCCGGTGACTAGGGCAGTGCCACGACACTGCTGCAGGGCCAGAAGGGGGCTCCTCCCCCTTCGAGCTCACCTGTGGTGGGGGATGCTCGAAGATGGCGGTGTCAAGCCTTGACGTCGATGACAATGTCGGCTTCCAGGGTTTGAGCCTAGACAAACTAAAATTATTAAAGCTATAAATAATGTGTCATAGATGAAATAAATAGCCCAGAAACCCAATTGTCATTAGGTCCCAAAACCGACTTCTTGCAAATGAACTCTGATTTTTGTGAAATCACCTCCATAAATTAGAGAATATTATTATATGAACTTTAAATGGTGAGTAGAGGAAATTGGAGTTCGTATGAGAACGTTATGATGTTTGGAAGTTGAGAATTTGAGAATTTAAAAATTGGATTTCTCGGCATATATACAAGATAATATTTTAACTTAAATTTATTTTTTCTATAAATTTTTAGGAATAATTAGGAAAAGAGTTTTGTGATCTACATATGAATTAATTAAAAATGAATGAAGATTTGATAATTATTTGATAAATAGTAAAGAATATGGATTGTATAATTGATTCTGTTTATGATTTTCTTTCCTTATCTCTACCTACTTGTTTGTTTGTCGACGAATCCATGCTAACTTAGTCTTGGGGGTTAAGTTTTATAAATATATATTTCAACTATACTTATATTCTATAAGTCACATTGTACATATATGCATATTTACAATATGCCTTTTTTTGTTTTTATTTTTGTTATTTTTATTTATTTACATATTTTTGACGCATAAAAGTGCATTTTTATTGATGAATGAGGTTTTGATAAAAGATGAGATTTAATGCATATTTACATGTATTTGTTAAGGGTTTTAAGATAAAATGCAGACAGAATATTAATGAATCATGGATTCATCACCCGCCTGCAGCAGCCCCTGTTGCTGCACCTCCGCTCCACCATTAGGTGGGAGGCTCGAGACCCTCCCACATGAGGAACACATGCGGGAGGGGACTTTTGCACTGAAGCCCCCAAAGATCCTCACATTCCACCACAGACCCCGCCTCTCCAGGGTCACGTGAGGTGCACATGACCCCTGTGAATTTCACATAAAAGACCCTCTAGGTCTCGGTAATTGCTTTTACATCCTTGCATTGCATTCTCTCACTATATTGTATTATTATATTTTGCAATAAGAATCCTATGTTTATTTTGTATTTAAACCTCAATTTTGCATCATTTTATTATTTGAAAATTCAAATTTTATTCTACAACTAATTCGCTACATTATGGCACTAGAATCTCATTTTTATGCTCTGCGATTAATTTATAATAACTAATCTTGTGGAAATTTGCATATTTTTCCTACTTTGTGCTTAAAATTCATATAAAATTGACCATTTCTCAGAAAATTACCAAAAATTTATAGATAATAGAATTAGTTGTATTTCATATTGTACCCAAAAAGATTTGCATTTGCATGCATCATTTTCTTTGTAAAAATCATTTTGTGTATTACAATAATTACATTTTAATAGACATTCAACTTCATATTTTTAGGGTTTAACATTTTTTCGAGATAGATCACATCGTGATTGATCTCAAATAATTTTGTTCCATAAAAATAATTAGTTCTAATATTAATTATAATTAGTTATTGTGACTCATACTATTTGCACCATTTAATTCATTAAATATTCATATTGCACTAGAAAATCCCAAAAACATTACAGTGCATTCATTTCATCATTGTCATATCTCGATCAAGTTTTGTAATTTTTGGACATCATTTTATTGGTATTATTTTAATCATCCTTAAAAGTTGTCTGCATTTGCATTTGCATTCAAAAATTGCATTAAAAATACCAAAAAAATCCAC
The DNA here is from genome assembly GCA_037367405.1 of Ottelia alismoides. Taxonomy (NCBI): domain Eukaryota; kingdom Viridiplantae; phylum Streptophyta; class Magnoliopsida; order Alismatales; family Hydrocharitaceae; genus Ottelia; species Ottelia alismoides. Next base: position 1,975,921 of record JAZKJV010002366.1, on the reverse strand, counting down.
CTCGAAAATCACTCATTAAATTTTATAGACTTAACCCTAAGTTATTCCTTTGCCTCCTTGAGTTCATTCCTACAACTTGCCTAGGTAAAATAAAAATACGACCACTCTAAATTAATTGAATTAAATAATTAAGTTGTTATTTCTTGATAGATCCCTATTACCCAACTACAACAAAAACCAACACTTTAATGAGGGTGATTTCAGATTAATCAGTAGCCACGAACTACACATGAAGAGAAGACATCACTTGCGATGAGACTTTCTCTTCAATGGCCATGCTTAATCCCATCATAATATTGCTAACTATAGCTACGCAACTTGACTATGACATCTACAAGATGGAAGTCAAGATTGCATTCCTCTATGAATTCCTCATAGAGGATATTCATATGAAGTAGCCCTATGGCTTCGAGGATGAGGAATGCAAGGTGTACAAGATAAGGGTCTCCATGTATGTACTAAAAATTTCTTCTAGCAGCTAGAATATTAGAGATTATAAAAGGCTATGATTTCATACAAAATCTCGATGAACTAACTTGATGAGAGTGCCATTGTGTTCATCGTGATAAATGTAGATAAAGTCCTAATCATTTTGAATGATATAAGGATGATAATAAATATTTTATAATCTGGTTGTTCCATACCTTGAGATATGATCCAGAGGACGCCTCTTGTATCTTAGTTCTGAAGATGTTTAGAAATAAAGACAAGAGGGCATTGGAACCGTCACATTAGTGGTACACCTTGGACATATTACGTTTTTGGGAAAAAACCCAAGGAAGGCTTCCTTCCCATAAGATATGGTATTGTCCTATCTGAAGGGACAACACCTCAAAGGGGTGAGGAAGTGAATGCTATAACTACTTGTCATTGTGCATCGGTTATGAGAAGTCTGTTGTATGATATATGTGTACAAAAGTCAAATGTCTGCCATGCAATAGTAGTAAACAATTGCTAATCCTACCATGGAGATAAAACACTTGATTGCAGTAATAACAATATCTTCAAAGATGATAAGATTTTTGAGATAGTGATCTCAAGTCATATCTTTGAGAACTTAAGACTTTATAGATAGTGATCTAAAAGGTCCTAAGTGCAGATGCCTTATATGACTTTAAGACTGGGTCTTAGTCTTAGGAAATAGAGATCTCTAGAAATAAGGGTGTTGTGTTAAGGATAATAGGAATTACGTACCGGTTATAACAATTATTGAGTTGTAGTGCCAAAAACACTATAACTGCTTTAACGAGATTGGGTATTGGTTTCATAAGATGCAACATTCGCATTGGATGCAAGCATTGTTGCTTAGAGATATGCAAGTACTGTAAAAGGACTCGGCATAGTCTCTCAGGAACAGTGTGACCAGCCAGCTTACCAAGATATTTTTCTAAAAATCTTATGATTAGCACATGAGTATGGGTTTAAAGATTAGCCCAAAAATGGCTCTTTGGTCTAGTGGGAGATTGTTGGACATGCGAGTCCATGACGAGCCATTGTGCAATAAATGTTATTGCAAATATAAATCCTCGATTTGAAATGAAGAATAATTAGTTTGCATAATAGGTCCCATAGTACAATTAGGATTATGTACCATGGCCATCTCAATGATCATACAACTGTTGATTCAATTGTTGAATCAAAGAGCCTAATGCTTGGACGATACTGAAAGAGTTAAATTAAGGACTCATCAAGCACCTTCAAGTGATTGTTAAGAGAGGATCGCCAACCAAAGAGGAAGATGGCAATTCTTCTCTTTAGGCTGATATCTAACCGACCTCTTGATACATGTCCTCTACATAGGAATAGAGATTTGAAGGTGTTAGATAAGCTAGGTCAAAGAGTTGACTTAGCAAAATTGAGATAACCAAGACATATGTTGTATACTGTCATGATATTGGCATGCATCCTCTGACCAGAGACAGATGTGTTACTATATGTTTAAATATGTACATTTGACAGACCGATAGGTAGATGACCTATTCAAGGTCTATACACTGGTGAGCTAGTGCGCATACAAGGGCATATGAGTAATACGATCTCTCAAAGGGACCATACAAGTTCATTTACTGATGCAGAAGACATGAGCTTACTCATGAGATATTGGGATCAAATTCCGCACACGGTCCACTCGTTTGGAAGCTTGATTGAATTTGTCGGTTTGATATATGCATTGGGATGGCATATGATCAATACCTAAGTAAGATATATTCTTTTGGAAAGTACATGATCGATACCAACTCTCAATTACCGAATGAGAAACTTAATGATAAAACCTGAAGATGACAATGTAAAATTGATCTATATCTTTGGGTTTATTCTGGGTCTTCCAATATGCAGGATGTACATGTATTAGGAATACTTGAGGGTGCTGTGATCATAAACAATTGTATTGCCATGACGCTTCCATTTCGAGAGTGATGAAACAGGTTTGGATTTTAGTGACTCCTCGCTTCCATTTCGAGAGTGATGAAACAAGTTTGGATTTTAGTGACTCTTCTCAATAGAGAAGTAATATGATCTTAGTCCAAATGTTGAACATTGATTTGAATACGATTCAGATGCAATGAGAAGATTAGATTGATGACTTTGATTGAATCAAACATCTTTGGGAGGTCCTGTTGATCTGGATATGATATTAATACCCAAGTCACTATATGTGGAACATACAATCTACATGTCTTTATCTCCATGTATCTGCGGAGAAAGAACATTATTCTTGAAATAGTTCGAGAATAATTTCATTATTGATAAAGTACCTGAGCACTGAGAAAAATTGATAACTAAATATTATTTAATTAATATGAATAATGTGAATATGATTCATATTATTTGGACATATGAATGGACATCCGAAATAATTAATGTGATTAATTATCATGGATGTGAATAATATGGATAACACTATTCAAATTAATCATGGATATTATAAATGTGATTTGTAATATATTGGAGAGAGAGATATTATAATTTGTATTTAATAGTTAATAGTTAATGTGAATTGGATTCACATTGGGCAATTAGTTGTTATTGCGATTACTTTTTATTTTTGGATATGTGAATATGATTCACATTCTTTCAATGGCATGATTGAAATTGTCAAAAAATAGTTTGGAATTATTTTGGTGAATAATTATGCAATAAAAGTTATTTCATATGTGTAATTATTTGATAGATAATAATATGTCAACAATATTAGAATGAGACCCTCTTAACATACTTGAAGGGGAGATGACCAAGTTGAGCTCCATCAATTTCATGGACGTCTACCCCTTATATGGAATGAGGGATATCTCTCTTCCAATTAATTCCATCTTTGTTGGTGTAATTTGAATTAGAAAATACTAATTGATTTTAATATATTTAATTTAAATTAAACCAACAAATTTTGTTGTTGGTTATTAAAATACGACAAGATCATGGCCATTGATTGAAAGCACAAATCAATCTAAGCCATTGAATATTTGAGCTCATGGATTGAGATCCATAGACACTCAATTTAATATAAAAGGAAAGGTAGCCCTAGACTTTTATATTACAGACACCATATACAATAACTCTCTCTCTTATGTCTGTCCACTCTCTCCTTTATCAATAATATGGCCATCCATATTATTGACCTATAGATCCTCGTATCCGTCATGTCGTTGTTATGATGCTGAATAGACTACTCATGTATCTCCATCTTCTTTAGTGCACCTCGCTCATGAAGGAGACACCAGATTTTGTGAAACAAAATCAAGAGTTTTGTTGCTCGGATCATTATCTTGGATTGCGGGAAGCACACAGTTCACCCTCACGCCCACAAGTGCGATCTACGTTGCATAGGACTCAAGACAGGAGAATCTCTGACTTTAGAGATTAACAATAGAAACCACACTTCAACATGTATTCATTGAACTCGTTTGTAATCTTGATGAAAAATTTTGAGAAATGTTATCGAAACATGTGGTTTCATCTGTTTAAAATTTTTTATATTCCGATGCCCCGAGCAACTAGTGTAATTAGTCGTTCTCGATCGTATATGAGGCAATCTTCACATTTCCATGATGCTCTTAAGGTTTTCTCAATAACCTTTAGTATGTAGTGTTAGATTGTTGGGAATTTAGTTGGAGTAATTGGGGAAATAGAGGGAAGTTAAGTGGTTGGTTGATGGAGTAGTGGAATGAAGGGTTGTGTTGGGAAAGATGAGCAATAGCCGTTAGATGGGCGCATCAGAGGGCAGAGGATGGAGTGGGTGTGGGCAGCCCATATTTATATGATTAATCATATCAGAGGGTCCTGACGCGAGCGGAAGTAGACGACCCTGATCAATGTTATCAAGATGATCAGATAGACAAAAATAGAGGCGGGAAAGTGAATAAGACCAGCTGTTGGCGAGGGATCTCTAAGGCTTTTTTATTTATGAAAATAAATGTGACGTCGTTGCAACCCAAAGAATCCCTCAATAAAAAAATTATCTATTCTCAAGCTGAATTAATTACAAAAATGTAGCAAGAGAATTTTGCTATTTATTTTACCTGTATAGTAGCAGAATCGAACTCAGGGAGGCTATAGGGTTATTCTAATAATTAAAAAATCTATTAAAAGAAAGAGAAAATTCAAATGCCAACTATCTTAGTTTTTGCAGGATTTTTATGCTTTTAATTTTTTTAATATTTTTTTAAATATTTTTAATATTTTTTTATTTTATTTTTTTATTGGTTTTTAGTTTTGCAAATTTTTAATTTTTGAAATAACTAAATTTTCAAAGCAAATTTATACATGAAAGAAATGTAAAATTTTCAAGTTTTCAAATATGACAAAAATATCCAAAAAAGTCAAATAAAACTATTTTGGTGTTTTGACGATTCTTTTACTATTTTAGAAATTTTTAGAGATTTTTTGATTTTTTAGGATTTTCAAATAAATAAAAATAGGGAATAAAACAAACAGTGAATAGACAGGGCTATTTCATAATTTTAGAATATAAAATAAACTCAAAAGTTACTGGATTTTTTCCCTAAAAACAATAATGAACTATCTACAAACAAGAAATGGAATCACTATTTTTTGGATTTTTTTACAATTTTCTGTGATTTTTTTAAGATTTTTAGTATTCCATTTTTTTCGAGTTTTAAAAATAGTTAATGCATTAAATTTGCACAGAAAATAAAAGATACAAAATCAAATTATTCTATTTTTTGAATTTTTGACTCAATATTTGAATTTTTATGATTTTTTAGATTTCAAACGTGGAAAAATGCTAAGTTTTTTAATTTTTTAATATTAGAAAATGCCAATAAAATCTAATGAGAAAATTACACTATCAAGAGACAAGCAACAATAACTTAGTTTGATTTTTCTATATGTTATTGACCAATAAAAACATTTATTCTAATGATAAAAGCATGTAATTAAAGTATGGATAAACATGGACTTATTTGTAAACTGTGAATGTTTTAGCATCAAAATTTAATAAGAAGTAAAAAAGGAAAAGTTTCGCAAATTACCCAAATAAAAATGTGCACAACACACGCTCTGTCTCTGGATAGGGTCTTTTTGAAATTTTGAAAATTTCTAGGAACTGGAATGCACGTTTACCCCAAAACTTAGGGTTAACCTGGGGCTCTTCTTATTCTTGCGTTCACGCCCAAAGGGGAGGGGGTGCCGCCACTCCTTCTCTATTCCACGCTAAAGCAAAGGGGCGTCGGGGGTTGGATCGGCGGTGTGGGTCAACGGTGGAGGAAGACAGTGCTGGTCGACGTAGGAGAAAGGAGGCAGTGATGGCGATGGCGGACGAGGGCTCAGCGCTCGAGCGAAAGTGGTACGATGCGGATGAGATCGCGATGAGGAGCGTTTGGTGGATGGGGCTCTACGCTAGGAAAGAGGCTGTGCTCTGCTGTTGGTAGAGATCATGACGAGTAGCACAACAGTGGACGATGGCGATAAATCATGAGGTGGCCGCGACTACGAGACAGTGGGGCTCCGCCCCAGATGGCGATCGACTGCAGAGGAGATGTGGTCAACGGAGGGGATCCAGAGAACGATTGTTATACTTGGGCTGCCCACGGTGGCTAACAGATGGATGGCTGGGCGACACACGTCCAAGTTAGCGATGTGGGTCTTCTCCTCCATGTGGGCAGAGGTTCAATGGCGGTAGCGTGGTGTGACAAGGAGCAATGGTGTGGCGATTTTGCATTGGAGATGGGCGGTGGAGCAGAGTTGGGGTTGAGCCGCGTCGGGGATGGTGATGGCATGAGGTGCTGGATGACGGTGGAGTGGGGTCGGGTGGTTCCAGATGGAGATAGACCAGGAATCGGAGTGGACCGCGACAGAGGGGATTGCGAAGGCGGCAGGCACTGCTGGCGGTTGGGGAGGGCGGCGCCTGCTGTGGCTGACGAATTTTTTTGTAATAATTTTTTGAACTGCATCTATTTTTTCTTTTTTTTTTCTTCATCTTTTTTTTTGAAATTTTTGTACCTGTAATAAAATAAAATACAATGACTCAAGCATGATGACTCAGTCTTTAAATCAAACAGGGGTTAGATGAATGGAGATGGTTCCAACAGTCATGGTGGAAGAGAACTGGGTGTCTGGCCACTGTGCGTGGTCGGATGTGAAAGATCATATAAGAAAGAACGTGAACATGTAGGGATTTGGAAAATGAAGTGAGATCGATAATCAGAGGTGGATAGAATAGTGATAAACGATTAGGAACGATTAACTAATGATTAAGAATAAAATAGTGATGATGAAATTGAAATTACAAATTACAGTATAATTAACCTAAGTAAGTGACGACTAATAAAGATTTGGATCTCACCAAATGGGAGCAGATAACGCCATAATGGCCTCGATGAAGATTTCATCATTGTCACCATATGGCTCAGAGGCTAGGCACCCTTTTTCCACAAGATGGCTCTTAGAGAGTAGGCTCCTGTCACCAAAAGATTGATCAAGTCTGAATAAGGGAAGATGAGCCAAATAAACAAGAATAAAAAATTTGAATTTCAAAATTTTAATTGAGAGAAAAATGAAGGATGTTAATGGTAGAATTAATAAATAAATAAATAAAATAATTTTTAGAATTAAATTAATTAAAATAATAATAATTACCAATAACTTAATGAGCCAGCTTAATGGTGTGTTAATTAAGGAATTTATTAAATTATTACATATGTTATATTATTTACATAATTAATTAAATAAATAATTTTAGTCACTTTATTATTCAAATAATAAATGTTTATTATTTCATTTTTCATGGTGGTTATTTTAGGAAATTAATTATATACATATATGGTACATTTTTATATATGGTACATTGGTTAAATAAGGAAGTTATGTCATTTTATTTTTTTATATTTTTATTTTTATTTTAATTAATTATTAGAAAAATATTTACATATATCTATAACTATTATATATAAAAATAAATATGGACAAATATGTACAATAAATAAATGTTAAAATTGCAAAAACCACCCTAGAAAACCGTCATTCAAACCATAACTGCAAAAATCATGAAACCACTATTATTTTAAAGCTAATTTAATTTAGAATACGATGGCAGTGAGTTTGATTCAATTTGAGTTCATATGGAGCTAGAATTGTTCTTCAATTATTGCTTTACGACTTTTTCCGAGTGTGTTTACTTTATTCTATACATGATTTTATTTTACAAGTATTTTTATTATTTAGGAAATATTTTTATTTACAATTTCTGTTAAGAAAATTATTTAATTTGAGGTCAATTTATGGAAAAATAAAATAGTGTATGTTTTATATAAATATATATAGAATAAATAAAAAGTAATTACCAAATATTTTTTTTGAATTTTCTAATTAAAGACCTTATCTCCCTCTACTTCATTCCTGGTCGATCAGGTCCAGTCTTGACCTTCTCTTGGGGTTCAGGTCAACCTATATCTATTGTATATTTACAATCTTTTATTTTCTTTATTTTTCCTTTATTTATTTATTTTTGGTTAAAATAGTAATATATGTACAACATGGATTTAGTAATATATACAAGTGATTTAAATGGGATTTTGAGCTAAAATAAATGGGATTTTAAGCTAAAAAAATTGAATAAAGATGATGAAATGCATATTTATCACCCCCTATGCTTTACCTTTGCTAGTCCCTTAGAAAACACTTATTTGAAAGAATAAGTGAATAAAAGAAAAAGAAAGGAAAAAGTATGATAACATTGAGTATTACACTTATCTTCATAAAATTATAGTATGGAGCTCTGTCAGACCTTTGGATTATTAATGTGGCAGAATTTTAATGGGAAATGGATCTAAAACCTAACACCCTTGAAGTTCCACAAGACTCCTATTTAGGTCTCCTCAACAGCCAGGTCAGAACAAGTCTACATACACAAATTCTTATGACTATGAATCTTTACTTGTACTGTGTAAGTGAAATATAGCTCCCCATCTCAAAAGTAGCAAAGAAATAACCCTTCTCAACAAGGTAACTCTAGTCCCTCGGTCTAGAACTCTTTCCTCGAGGAGTGGGAATATTCCCTTCTTAGTTCAAGTACAACCAGCTCAAGAAGAGGAGATGGAGAAAGGTATGGGTGGTAACCAGTGTAGCTACCTATCCTTCAATGCATGACCAGTGTAGTCAAGTCATCCAGCTACAAGCTTACAAAAATTTGACTTTGAATCACTTACTATTATCATTGTCTATACTTGTATATACACTCCGGCATACATTTTACTTTTCAATCAGGCCTGTCCACTTTTGGAGATTCTGCAATTTTTTCTCTCTTTCTTTTTTTTGAAAATATATGCAAGATGCATCATGTACATAAGGAGTTTTTCCTCTTGAGCTAGTAGACTGTCCCTCTTTTGAAGCATTATTGCAACCCCATAACGTCATGTTTTTAGACCTCAATGCTACTAGATCAAGTTGAGATGCACTACCCTCCCTAGAGGAAGACAGATATTCCCTCTAGTTGTTACATACTTGTGTGCTACCCCAAGACAAAAGATTCTGTCTCCTCACTACCTCCTCCATGAAGAGCTACGTGTAGAGTGTTTGCCCAAGATAAGCCATGGTCTAGAAGAATCATGCATGTGTTATTAAATATTCTACTTAGACTACTCACGACGACATGTGAACATAGTCTTATGGACTCAAAGAATTAAGTCTCTAGGACCTGAAAAGCTTAATTCCATTTCTTATAAAGTTCCTATGAAATTAAGTGACATATTGACCAACTAAGCCCCATTCTTCAATTTTATTCCAGACTTAGTTTAAATGTCAATATTATCCCGAAAAATGTATATGCAAATGCAAGAAATATATAAAGCAATTTTTTAAATGTTTTTTTAAGGAGAAAAAGGGTAGTAAAATATATACAAATATATACACATATTGTAATTTTTTTAAAAGAGGATATTTTTTTATTTTTGTTTTTTTGTTGTTGTTTTTAAGAGGGAATGTGACCAAAGTATATATACACACGTGGATTTTAAGCATTTATATACATATCCCAAAAATAATCACATTTTTAAAAGTACAAGTTATGTCTAAAGTATATATATACAATATATATGCCCCCTATACTTATCTCGGACTATGTCCTCGTAGTGATAAAAGAGTTGCAAAGGAATACATAACTCATGCTATATATAGAAAAGTGAAAAGAACACTATACAACAATGACTCAAAAAATGAATAGAAGTTGGTGATCCTTCCTATACTTATGATTAATTAATCCTAAGTATAGAAGACTATACAAAAGGGAAAACCCGAGGAAAAGAATTGACAGACTAAATGGCTCGTCTTCTCCCATACTTAGGGTAGAATAGCCCTAAGTATAGAATATCAACAAGTTGGGGGATAAACGAGATATCGAAAGAATAAAAACACAAAAGAAACGATATGAACAACATTACTCCCCCTATACTTAGGGTAGAGTATCCCTAAGTATAAGCAACAACAAGAGTGACAAACATGACGAATATTGACAACACAAATCATTCACCATCCTATACTTAGGATAGTGCACATCCTAAGTATAACATATATACACATGGAAAGGGGGGAATTATAAAACAGACGAGGAAAGAATGAAACGAAAGGACATACAAAAGGTAGTCAGCTCATGTATCAGACGCAGAAGATGGAATCAAAGGATCATCGTATGATACCACATATATAGAATCAACGACGGACATGAATGCATCATGATCTGGATATGTCTTCAGCAACTGTCTGTTTACAGCAAATGGCTGTGTGTCAGATGACAACCCAGATATGACAATACTCCCATTGTCATGCACAACTCTCACAATGAACGGTCCTTTCTATTTGCTTTTAAATTTTCCTAGAAACAGCTTCAACTTAGCATCAAATAACCAAACATTCTGATCAGTAGAGAAAGTCTTCCTTCGAATGTGCTTATCATGCCAACGCAGACTTTCTCCTTATACATGAATGAGTTATCATATGCATAGTCTCGGAATTCGAGTAATCTATTCAAATCCAACTTCCTGTTCTTTCCTGCCTTCTCATAATCAAAATTGCATACATGGAGTGCTCATAAAGATTTATGAATTAATTCCACTGGCAAGTGGCAAGGATTTCCATACACCAATCTGTAGGGAGACATACCCAAAGGAGACTTGTACGCCTTCCGATAAGCCCATAGAACTGAATCAAGCATATGGGACCAGTTTTTCCTATCTGGACCTACAAGTTTTTGCAATATCATCTTTATCTCCGTATTTGACATTTATGCCAAGCCATTAGTCTAGGGGGTGGTAAGGAGATGTAACTCTATGCTCAATGGCATACTCATTCACAAGATTCTTTACTTCTCTATTAATGAAATGGCTTCCCTCATCTGAAATTAGTATTTTGGGAATCCTGAATCGTGCAATAATGTTGTCCTTGAGAAAGGAACATACTGTACGACTTTCTGTAACTCAGGTGGGGATAGCCTCCACCCATCGTCTAACATAGTCCACAATGAGCAGGATGTACTGAAATCCCTAACTAACAGGAAATAGGCCCATAAAGTTTATGTCCCAAGCACCAGAAACATCCGAAATCTGTATGTATTTTAGGGGCATGGTATCTTTGGAACAACATGTTCCTCCCATTTTCTGATAGTAAGTACAATCTCAAACATACTTTTTAGCAACCTTAAACAATGTGGGCCACCATAGGACACTCTGTAAAACCTTTGCCGCCGTGCGTTTTCCTGAATGATGCCCACTAGATTCTAGTTTGTGATAGTGCTCAAGTACATTGGTGTGTTCCTCCCGAGGAATGCACCTTCTCCGGATACAATCTGCACCCTCACGAAATAGGTACGGATCCTCCCATTAGAAATAACAAATCTCCAATAAAAATCTGTCTACCTTGTACTTCAACCAAACATGTGGAGCTTTCTTGGAGACAAGATAGTTCACAATATCAACATACCATGGGAGTGAGTCCACAGACAAAATGGCCTCATCTAGAAAGGTTTCAGAAATAGGAATCATGTTCTGCTCAAAGGTCTCTGCATCCGTGATACGGGAAAGGTGATCTACCGCAATATTTTTCACTCCAGGTTTATCTCAAATCTCTAAATCAAATTCCAAGAGTAGAAGGATCCATCTGATAAGGCGTGGATTGGCGTCCTTCTTTCCCTGTGAGTATCGTATGGTAGTGTGATCCATGTATACAATAACGTGGGAACCAAGGATGTAAGATCTGAACTTATCTAGCCCAAACACAACTGCTAACATCTCCTCTCTATAACTGTATAATTTTGTTATGCTTCATCCAGAGTCTTTATAACATAGTGTATAAAAAATGGTATCCCATCCTTTATCTGTCTTAAAATAGCTCCGACTGCGAAATTTGAGGTGTCCGTCATGACCTCGAAAGGAAGAGACCAATCAGGTGGCTGTAGGACAGGAGCATTAGTAACCATATCTTTCATCTGAGTAAATGCAAGGAGGACTTTCTCATCGATAACAAACTCACTCTCCTTGCACAGAAGCTCAGTCAAATGTCTGACGATCTTGCTAAAGTCTTTTATGAATCGCCTACAGAATCTTACGTGTCCTAGAAATGACCTTAACTTCTTCAAATTCTGTGGTGGCTCTAACTTTGAAATCACCTCAATCTTAGCCGGGTCAACCTCCATACCATGTTTAGAAATGACATGGCTCAATACAATCACACTAGTCACCATAAAGTGACTCTTCTCCCTAGAGAGCACTTGGTTTACCTCACAACAACGTTGATGAAATCATGTATATATTTTATATGCATCACCTTGTATATATTGTATTTATACCTATTTAATTACCTTAATAAATTAACTCCTAAAAATCAAATAAAAATATCAATTAATTCCTTGTAAAATATTGTAAATAAAAAAAAATTGTATATATGTAATTAATTAATTAGAAATCAAATTTTTGTATATATAGGTATATATACCTGTAAATAACACCTTGTATTTATTTTAACCCTTGTAAATATATTATTTAATTAATTAAAAATCATCACAATTAACTTTAATTTATTATTAACATTTTTTATTACATTATGTATTTTAAATAGATTTATTTTCGATTTTTAATTGATATATTTAACATTTTAATGTATTTTTATCGTGTAGTCCATTTTGTCCACATCACATGCACGTTTTTATATGCTGACCTGGGTTTGTTGGCCTGGGTAAACGAGGTGGTCTACACCTAACTCCTGGTAATTTTGTTTGTCATCACTCCTTCACCCAATTTTCCATGTGTCGTATCTGACTAAATCATCCCAATTTCTTCTCAAATATCTTATCACATTCAATCATTCTCATCCTTAGCACATCACTTCCATCGTCATCGCCTTTGATCTTTCCCATTTCGAAATTTAAAATTCGTTGGAGCCACGCCTATAAATTCTAAACCCCCTCCTCCGATGAGCTTTCAATCCTTCTTTTAGCCCCTAAATCACCTCCGATTGAGTGGGAGAGATACTCTTTTGTTATAGATTAGTTGATTTCCGACTGCGAGTGAGATTTGAAGGCTAGATTACGTGATTCACACAGTGGTTGGAGTTCTCCGAAACCACGTCCTGACTCTTCACCAACCACAGTGGATCGAGGCCGATCATCACCGCCTTCCACTGTAGGGTACTTAGAGTTACTTAGATTTAGTTTTAGCATTTATTTCAATAAATTTTGCGTGTATTTCAATAGAATTGAACTGCTAGTTTCAACATATGATCACCATATTGGAGGAGCTTTGATCATCCAAATTATCTTCTGACTACACCAATACCGTCACTAAACTTCTCTTCACCTTCTCCATCCATCCACCCACCTCCTTTCACCCAAGAACGAGCCACCGGATTTTCATCTCCTCTGTTTTGTTAGAAACTCACATAGCGACCCACCTCCATCTTTTTCTATTGTTTAATGGGTCGAGGTAGTTTTCCCTTGACCCAATGTGTTTCTTGTGCAGGAAATGGAGCAAAGGATCTCATATGGAGGTCCCATTAAAGAGAGGAACATATCCTAGGGTGCTCTAGGTCGCCATGCTTCTCTAGCACCTTCCTCTTGGTCTTGGACCCTTTTAAGAGCTTCTACTGCTACTGACCGACATCAGCAACCTTTTGCCCATCTGAGCAGCTGGATTGCGCATATTCTCCGATCGAAGTTCGCTAGACACCACCTTTTTCCATGTTCACCCACGACATCTCAGGACACACGTTGAAGAACTGCACCACAAATTAGATCTAGACCTTTCGAAAAGCCCCAAATCCCAGCTGACTGATCTCATTTCTAGATAGGATCTTATCAATTCATGCACGATTCAACCACAATCATCTGATGAGATCTCCAGTGTCCACCCAAACTACCTTGTCACATAAAGATTATATTTACGTACAAACCCCTGTAATTATTTTTATTTTCAAAGAAGTCCTATAAGGACATGTGTTAGCTTGTAATAAATTGAACAATTACATTTCAAATCCTCGCTTTTATTTCATTTTCATTTTAGTCCTTGTTGAACTGCAACGCATGCTCAACACGTGATTTTTATGGGTAAATTGTAATAAAATGTTTGAATTGCTCTGTTATTGATTGGCCATCGGATTTAATTTATTTACATAAAGTCCAGTCTAGCAGGGCATACATGCCCGTATGCGTGAGTTTTTGGAAATTTTGCATATATAACGTTACATTTTATATCATTGTTATCATTTAGGCCTCAAACTTAAAATATGTACATATATACCCATATTTGTATGCATTTAATTTGCCTATTAAAACTCAAATAAAAATTGTCAAAATACCTTTAAAAATTCCACAAAAATTCCATAAAGATTAAATAAAAATTGTCAAATACCTTTAAAATTCCATAAAAATTCACATAAGATTCTGTCACTTTCATCTTGCATCTCCATTTTACATTTTGCATTTTCTTTATTTATATTATTTACTAAAATTTTAAAGCCTCATAAAAATGTCATTTTTGCATTTAAAAATCAATAAAAATTATAAAAAATACTATGAAAATTTATTAAAAAACCGATTGTGTTTCTTTTCATTTATTTTAATCTCCTTCCATTTTTCACATTTTATTCCTCATAAAACTCATAAAAAGTAAAAAAACTCTTAAAACATTAAAAATTCGTAAAAAATCTTTTAAAAATCCAAAATAATTATAAATGGCTTTCTGGAAAACGTAAAAAAATATTTTTTATTACGTATATATTTCATCCATTTTTAACATTAATTGTTATTTTAACATACCATAAACATTCATTTTATTATCTGTTTATTTAGTTTACATATTTTAATTTATTTGAAGGCCTTGAAAATTGCAAAAAACTGGAAAATTATAAAAACATTAAAAAATTATTTAAAACTCAAAAATAATTTTGATTTATTTTTCTGGTTATTTTTGACATAATTAAAAAATACAATAAAAGTTGAATGTGTGTATGCTTTAAATTCTATTTATCTCTCTTATTATTTTTAAAAAGATAAAAAAATTAAAAATTTAAAAAAATAAAAATCTGAAAACCAAATAAAAATAGTAAAAAAATTCAATAAATAAATAAATAAAATACAAAATCATAAAAGAAAACATAAGAACCAAGCATAGTGTGCATAAAGATTCCTCGATCCTTTCATTGATTATTCATTGCATTGAATAGCCCTCTGGGTTTTTGTAGTATCCCTGAGGTCAATCTTGTTAGCTATATAGGTAAATTAAATAACAGATTCTCTTGCTACATTTTCTGTATTTATTGTTATTTGAGAATTGATAATATTTTTATTTGACACTTCTTTGGGTTGCAATGACTATAATTTCACTTGTAAGTAAATCATTGAAATAAAAGCCTGAATCTTAATAGTATGGCCGGTTGGCTGGTGGCTGTCCCTAGGGTTGTCCAGCAAGTGATCCAGTTGTACGTCATTGCTCGAGACACCATTGACTTCTTGTATCAGGGGTGGTGGCAGGAATGCTGGATCAGAAGATGGTGAGTAGTCTGGCTGGTAGACCACCATCTGTTGCTATGGTGGGGCCTTCTCGGGTGCCTGCACGTAGTACTTGTGCTAGATCATTTCCTATTGTGGACTATGCTGAGGCTGCTGTGGAGGTGATGGTTCATCTTTCTTCTCAGTAGGCGTCTCTGAAGATGGTGTCGTCGACTGGCATGAGATGATGTTGCTCACCAACAGCTCCAACTTCTTGGTGATTTGGTTCAGTTTATCCAAGTGTTGCATCCTATATTCGAACACAATAAGCTTCTCAAGATCATGTGACTGCTTCTCGATAATGTCAACCATAGAGAGGTGACCCCCAATGATGTTGAGAATAGATTTCTCATCTCTTGCTATCTCACGAGACGCTGCCATGTGCAATGGCTTTTGGATGACCTGGGTTGTCGTTGATACACACGAGATGAAGATGGGGCAACCTCTCCATAAGCCATTTCTCCAAAAGTTTGCTAGACTACATATTCATCATTGTTAAAGTGAGATCCCCACAATCAAAATTGATTAATCTCTAGCTCTAAATTTTCAGACCCCCAACGAAATGTTGGACCAAACTAGTCTTCGATATCTCATGGTGGGTGCACTGTTCCTACATCTCAGTAAATCGCTCCAAAGATTCATGAATGGACTCATGGATAGCATGAGAAAAGTTGCTAATCCTGTCTCACATCAGATTGAGCCAACCGAGAGGGTAAAATATGTGAAGGAGCATAGATTTGAGTTCCTCCCAGGTCGTCACGACCTTTCCCAAGTGGTTGACCCGGTACAAGGCCTTATCTTAGAGACTGAAGGGGAATGCAGCCATCTTCATTTAACCTAACGGGATGTTAGGGTAGTGGGTAGTTCTGCAGATGTGAGAGAACTATTGTAGGTGAATGTGTGGTTCTCGTTGGTATTCCCGTGGAATGAGGGTAGAAGCGTAAGGAACTTAGGCTTTAGCTCGAAGTGAGCGTCCACCGGTGGGATGAAAATTCACTCGATCATATGACTGCCTCCATGATTATAAGTTTATTTCAATGTCGGTATCGGGTTCCCATTCCTTAGGTCTTCTTCTTCTCACGAGGTCTTTTGCCACCTCCACCTCCTACTGGTTTGTTCCTCATGTCATTCAGCTTGTCTTGAATTGTGGTTTGCACGAGTACATGCTTAGTCAGTTGTTGCTAGATGTTTTAAATGGAAGCCTGCAACTAGCATTCTCCTGGTTCTGATATGGCATTGACCCTTGCTCTATTTGGGGTGGCTGTTGTCGTTTGCCCTTTCCTTGAGGAGCCATATCTTGGTCTGAGTCTGAAGAAATGAATTCTGTATTGGGATCTAGGACTGACTTCTATCTATAATGTGAGAGGAATCCTAATCAGACCACTATGAAATGGAATGCCAACTGCACTAATGAATCCGATATTAGGTCAATCTCAGATGGTTTTGAATGTAGTAAAAGATGTAGACTGAAATCGACCTCCATTCACAACAGGCGGAAGTGGGACAAGAATGGTCTCAGTTTATTAGGAGATAAAGGAGAATGGAAAGAAGATGTGTCTTGAGATCGGTACGCAAGATCTGAATTGGATTCTCATGAATCACCTCAAATTATTGACGATGTTGAATACATGGAATCTATGTAGGTGTTGACAAAGTCCCGACTAAACCACTGATGTATCGACATCGTGGAGCAAAAGAGCATCGATGCAGGAAGAAGGATACGATGGTCAATATGGAATAAAAGGAGTGTAAAACAGTAGAATTGCTTGAAAGGAGCAGGGGGTTGAAGAGGAAACACATATGACAAAATTTTATGCAGGTGCGCGAGACTTGATCTTTGAACCTTAATCTAGATCCATATGAACACAATACAAAATTGGGTTCACCAACTCAACACAATCTGAAGCCATAAAGGATCAGCTATTTTTATCTTTTCATTTTTAGAGTTCGTAATCAGGCATATCTTTCAAGAAGTCCTTAGACGATAACCCTATAAGAGAAAGAGTACTGCTGGAAAGGTATACCATATTTTTCCTCCTCCTTTGTAACATGTAGTCTACACTTTTTAAGGTCCTTGTAACCATTCCTGGATCCCTAGTTAGCCAAAGAATTAGAGGGAGGAAGCTGATAGGAGAAACCACTACTTCAGGTCTCGCTCGTAATTGAATCACCCATGAGCGTGCAAGGTCCTATTTAGTCGCAAATCGATGAGATAGACACACATGTGAGAGAAACCTAAGCTCAGTACTTCAGACCAAGTCGATGTTCCACACAAAGTGGGAATACCATCGCTGATAGGGCCCTACTCGATCACATACGATAGAACCACCAATATTTCGGAATTCCAGGCGATACACAATGCAGTTACAGACTGGGCTTTTGGCCCTAATCCTTAGCTGGTCGCACCTCGCTCATGGGAGGGGTTTTGGTCCCCTCCTAAGGTACCTGAAAGTAATGAGGGCTTTATGAAATCAATGAAGTCCATTACAGATTTTAATTAAGGTGAAAGTTTATTTTACAATCCTCTGGTTTTATATCTTTTAGTTTTCAGTTTTTCGGATATTTTGTAGACAAACACCTAATGATTTTGTAGATTTTCATTTAAGTCCAAGGTGGTCAAAATCAAAAGGAGATAGCGAAAAAGCCGTGCAAGTTCATTCGATGATATAAATCTCATAATTTATCTAATGATGCATACAAAGTTAGAGTACTTACAATGCTTCACAGCTCTCTCCATGTGGTATGCAAAACAGAATTTTGAAACATATCTACATGGTAGTGTGCAATTGAGAAAATCACCCTAATCATTAGCTGCTATTAGTCGTGAAGAGCCATATGTTAATTATTCAGAAATGAATCTAAGAGTCCAATCTTCGAGACATCTCGATGCCTACTACAACCGGTCCTGCAAGCGATGTATGATGGCTCTCTAGGCATGCGGGTTCAAGTCCAAGTAGTTAACATTTATTAATTTGACTAGATCCAAACGTAAGGGAATATAGGCATATAATTCTTGTTAGGGTTTGAACCTAGTTACCTATAGAATCAATAGTAAAGTCTAGGGTCTCCATGCACACAAAACAAAGAAAAAGAAAGGCAGGAAACTCAAAACATCGGGAAACAAATAAAACAAACTGGTGAAAACTCGAAAAAACCACGATGAGGCCCACAGGTTAACACCCGGGAAATGGACCTTGTTAAGTATAGTAGTGTACAAGTCCAAAAATTATTACAAAAAATAATGAATAAATGAATCACCATCTCTTAGATCCTAAGCTAAAAACCTAGGCTGATTGGTCTCCTTGCTATGCTTTCTGCCACCACAATTGGTCATGTTACAAAGACCAGTCTCGACCTTGCTCAGCTGCATCATCCTCCTAAGAGGTCATCCTCGTATAGCAGACCCTCATGATGAACACAACAAGGAATATAGTGTTAGCATAGATAATCAATTAATATGTGCAAAAGAATAAAAACATAAGTATGTATATGGTAAAGAGAAAATGTAGAGAAATATGTACAACAAAATGAATTAAAAATAAAAGAAAATTTACACTTTAGGCTACAGTACATTTCTCCCCATCAACGATGCCTTTTGATGAACAAGGATATTGTGAGGGTCTAAAATATCCTCACTAGAAGAATAGCGAAGATGGAGTGACACCGAGGCGACCGCTCTCAAGATCCCATGTTCAATTAATAAGTACCCATAATGTATAAATAAGCAATGAATAGCCAAACATGTGAGGCATAATTTATTATACTCTACAAACAAAGCTATATAGTACGTAAGCATGTAGAGGTCAAACCACAGAGAGCAAGCTAGGTAACCTAATGATTATTTCTAATATATGTGAACAATGCACATAATTTCCTTTGAGTCTTTTTATGTGGGTCTTTGGTTTTATAAATTTTACTTGATTTTTTAGGCATATATATTTTCAAAATTTTAGTTTCCTTTTTAATATTAGATAATAGCTATATATCTATATCTATATCGATAACTACATATGTATATATATACTATATACATGAAATGAAGGATATAATATATATATATATATATATATATTACAGAAATATCTTGAGATTCAAGCCATTATACATTTTAAGGATTTTAAGAAATATTAGAAGGGTCTTTATTTTATTTATATTAGAAGGGTCTTTATTTTATTTAACAATAATAGAGAATATATTTTGGTATATATAGTTGTATGATACCATATAGGGTATAATAATTATAAATATAACTAAAAATAACAAAAAATTACAGTATTCCATATTTATGGTTTTCACCATGTTTTATTATTTTTATGATTTTTCCTGGATTCGTGCTGATTTTTATACATTCTTAAAGTCAAAAGTATCCCCAAATAGGAATTAAATCAATAGGTTGAATTGATTTGAAGATTAGAAAATTATAAATATACCTAAAATAACAAAAAATTACAGTATTCCATATTTATGGTTTTCACTATGTTTTATTATTTTTATGATTTTTCCTGGATTCGTACTGATTTTTATACATTCTTAAAGTCAAAAGTATCCCCAAATAGGGATTAAATAAATAGGTTGAATTGATTTGAAGATTAGAAAAAGCAAAAAGTGTCAAAAATTCTTCAAATTGATTTTGATATATAAATAATATAGAGAAAATTTAGAGATAAAAATAAATATTGTTGGAATTGTTGGTGATTTTTCCCATTATTTACTGGATTTCAGAGCTTTTTAGTTTTTAGTCTTTTTCTATTTTAGGGATTTTCGGTCTGGTGTCAATATAGTAATAGTAAGCACACTATAATTTTTTGCAATTTTGAAAGGTGTTTTAATTTTTTGGCATTTTATAATTAGACCGAGACAAAATAGGTTCCTTTTAATTTTTAATAAGTAGGCAACACATGTAATATGCATAATAAAATTCATGACTTGAATGAATAAGCATCGAGGTATATTACCCTATTTTTATAAAATTTTTAGAGCGCAAATTTTATTTTTAATAAATAAAATACATATACAAAAATATGTTGATCTAGGAAGGATGTATTTGCAATTAAAAATAACTATAGGGAGGTACATGCAAACTTCCTAAAACTTTATAATTATATCTCAAATAATGTAAATTATTTTACGACTAAAAAATTGTAGGGGATAATATGAAAAATGTCACCTCACGTGGGGGGTCCACGTGAGGTGCCCTGGCATGGATATGAAAGCTATATGGAAGGCCTGCATGGGTCTTCATGCAAAATTCACACATTCATTTACATTACGTATTATATTTATAAGGTTGTGAAGTAAAGTCAAAAAAGTAGAGGGGGTTACTTGAAATTTACCCCTTCACATGCCATCCAACGATGGAGGATCTTCATAAAATGGTTTAGACGAATTCTGTAGCGCATCACTTCGTCTTTATCCAACGATCGGGACATAATCTGGCACTGTGGTTCGATCTAATGGTGGAGAAAAGGTCACAAAGAACACCGAGGAGTCCTCCCTTATTCCTCCAAGATCTCTCTATCCAGGTCTCTAGAGATGCAAGAGTGCTCTACACCTTGATGCTACCGGTCCGTGTCGATTGGTGGCATCAGATGAGTCTGGGATTGGTCAGAGGGGTCCTGGAGAGTCTAAGAAGGTCCAGCCACCTGGAGAGCCATCGTCCCTCTAAGAATCGACCCATTTCAATTCATTTGATGTGCTAACTTGTAGAGGAAGGATCGCGAGCTCGAGGCGATGAACCTCGACCCATTTTCAAGTGACTATGCAGGGCGAAATGGAAGGGCGGAGGTGCTCTGATGAGTGTCGATGGAGGAAAACTGAGCGAACCCAATTAGTGCTAAATGAAAAATGGATCGGGTGGCAGAGAAGATGAAGGGGAATGTGATGATGGTGAAATGGGCGGTGAAACCGGTCGTATAGACGGTGGAACATGGCCGGGGCAATGAACCCTGACGATCGAATTAAGTGGAAATTCCGCTAAGATTAACACCTAAATGCTAAATTAAATGCAGGAATTAAAATATAGAACAAAATCTATCTAGAAACTTAAAAAATACGCAACGCGTACCTATCTGTGACACTAGGGAGAAGAGGTGGTTGGAGAGACGCCTTGGATCGCTCATCTTCCTCTGATTCACTCGCCAAGGCCTCATAAGAAACCTAGTTGTCATCGGGATCACTCACGCACAACGGCTAGGGGGAGTTAGGGCTCGATGAATGATCAAAATCGACCTTGAAAGGAGAGGGCTTTATTTATAAATGTGGGTTCCGACCAACTTTGATTGACATTATTTATTGGCTCGATGGAGATCAATAGGATCTCTTGAAGGTGCGGGAAAGAAGGTTGTGACGGGAAGAGAATCAACGAATCAAGGAAATGGGCCGCTCGAGGTTCTGACATGGTTAGAGATGCCTAAAGGGGAAGTTAACCGAGGTCAACAAAAGTCGAGTTCTGGTCGTTCCACGTGGACCAACTAGAAAAATGCAAGGCCAAAATGCCTTGTAAAATGGTGAATAAATAGCAAATGAATTTATTCATTTTAGCTCATAAAATAAAAAAATATTTAGTATTTTCTATTGTATTTAATGATTATTTTTTATTTATTTTTATAGGTTAATTTATTAGATAACTTTTGTAGTTTTATTCATAGGTATATTTACCTATATTATGTATATTTTTTTATTTTTTATTTTATTTTTCATAAATTATATAATTTAAAAAATTAAAAATAAAAAATATATTTTTAGTTTATTTTTTGATATAATTCGTATACTTAAATAAATATGTATACTTATTATATAAGTATAAGGATTGTATATTCATCTATGTATTTTTTGATATTAATTTATTTTAATGTTTTATTTATGGTTTTATTCTATTCCAAATATGTATATATAGTATAAATAATATTTACAAAATTATAAAAATATAAACTTATAAAAATTATAAAGGATAAATAAAATGAATATTTTATTTAGGTAAACTATACAATAAGGGTCCGAAACCTAACTTTCACACTTAACTCAAATTAAGTGTCATTAAATAGCTTATTAAAATTTATATGCAATTAAAGGTGATTTTGATACATTTTGCATTCATATGGAGAAGATATGGGTCTGGGTAGTTCGATTTTGGATTCTTATCCAGAGTATAAGATGTATAGTGTATTATTTTTGTATGAAGTCAATTTTGTATTTTCTATATATTTTTATCTGCAATTTTTATGTACAAAGTTTCTTTATTTGAGGTATAAATAACAAAGAATAAAAAAGTCCCAAAAATGAATTATTTGGGAAAATAAATGGGTAATTCTATTGTGTTTTTGACCCTTATCCCCACTACTTTATTCCATGTCGACCTAGTCATCAAGATGCCTAGGTCTCAGGGTTTAGGGTCATAAAATATCTTTGGTAATTTATTTCTTTTTCTTTCCTTTATTCTTTAATTTTGGCTTCAACAATGTAATAATACAATAATTAGTTTGTATAAAATAATGATATTTACATGCATTTAGCAAGGGTTTGAAGGCCAGAATGAAAGATTAAAGGTGATGAAATGGAGATTAAACTATCTACCATGTCAACAAAAATGACCAACATACACCTTTGGAATGTACTAGGAGCATTACACATTCGAAATGGCATTCATCTAAAGGTGTAGGTGGCAAAAGGCCAAGTAAAAGTAGTTTTCTTCTGATCCTTATGAGCGATAACAATATGGTTATTCCCCAAGTACACATCCAAGAATCAAAAGAACTCCTTCCTTGCCAACCTCTCAATAATCTAATCAATACAGGGTAGTAGAAAGTGATATTTCTTGGTAGCTGAATTTACGCACCGGTAATCTACGTAGACACACCATGATGTAAGTACACGAGTCAGAATCTCCTCACCACCATCATTCTTTACGATAGTAATCTTGTATTTCTTTGGGATCATATGTAAATGACTGACACACTTGGGACCTGATATGGCCTAAATAAAGCAAGCATCACACCATTTCCTGATCTTTTTCATGACAACATCCCGAAGGTTTGGATTGAGACATCGATGACACTCACGGGAGGGTTTGTTGTCATCCTCTAAGTAGATATGATGTGAGCAAAAATTTGGACTAATCCCAAGGAGATCCAATATATTCCATCTAATGGCCTTGCGATTTCTCTCGAGAACCTCTAGCACGCCAGATTCTCGTTCGCCAGTCAACTGCGAGCTGAGGATGACTGGAAACATTTGGGGGGGGAGGTGCAAGAAAGACATACTTCTACGTTGAGGGTATAGCCTTAAGCTCAGGTGGGGGTCTGAATCGACTCTATGACAACCTCTACAACTATATTGGTAGAAGGTATATGATCTGCATTGTTTGTATTCTCAACCTTGGATACTATAGGCCCAACATGTACAACCTTAGAAAGATCTGCAATGATTGATCTCTGTGCAGAAAGGAAGTGCTCAGTAGGATGTTCAGAATCCTCAAAAAAATATCAAAAATCTCAGTAAGAGGTATCTCATCTGTAATATAAAAAAAGGAATGTGTCTCATGAATCTCAGAATGTGCCTCCAATATCTCAGAATGATCATTCGAATACAGCTTAAATTGTCCATAAGCAAACAACTCAGTATGATTAACAAGGGAGCTCAAGGTGACTGTGCTTTCCAGAAGGTCCTTATGGGAAAGGAACTCTTGGGTGTCCATGAAACCAGAGAATAGATATCTCTCGAAACTCATCAGAAAAGTCACAGTCCTTAGGATCTAGAGTAATCGTCTCTCTCTCATATGTTGTTGCTGTTTGCGGTGATGGCCAAGGATTGGGGTTCGTCTCTTTCTTAACCTTATAATTGTGAGAGTGAAAGGTTATCTCTCCATACCCAAAATCAACCATCGCTTCAGCTGTTTGAAGGAATGGTCGACCAAGTATGATCGAGGTATGGAGTAACAGTGTAGAGGTGTCCATATCCATGATGACAAAATCTACTAGGAAGATCATTCCTTGCACAATCATAATAACGTCCTCTAAAATGCCCCTCGACCTCTTAATCGATCTATCAACAAACTGAAGGATCATCTTGGTGGATCTAAGAGACCCCAACCCAAACTCAATGCGTAGCGAGGCTGGCATGAGAATAATGGAGGATCCGGTATCGAGTAGAGTATGACCAAACTCCTGATCAAAGATGTGGCAATGGATGTGAGGTACTGATGAATCTCGTATTCATCACTCTAAATCTCATTTATTAAGCTCAAATCCCTTAAATTCAACAGCACTCTTGCATCTATTTTGCATAATTAGCATTCATGCATGTTTTCATAAGAATTGCATTTTAGCACAAAAATCTGCACAAAATAAGAAGCCAAAAATTCAAGCCAGATTGACCTGTAAATAAGCCTGACTTCCCAGATTTTTAACTCATTCATGCTAACTCCGAATAACTCAAAACCACTTCCACTGTGTACATATTACTAACAAGAATAAAGGAAAAATACAAAAAAATAACTAACTCAAATAAGTGGACCAAAAACTCAAACCCTAATTCCAGGATTTTCGGACTAAAAGCCACATATCTTCTCCATCCAGTGTCCGATTTAATCCTACTCACTTTTGAACTAATGTACATTCAATTACCTTCAAAACAAGACCAAGTTCAAGTGAATCGGAGCTCATATGTGAAAGTTGGGTTTTGGGCCTCTTTTGTACATTGTATATTTTCGCGGTTTTTACCTTGTATTTTACGTATATATTTTCTTAATCAATAAAAAATCCAAAAAAAATTAGAATTAAGTGTCTTTTATTTATCTTTGATTTTTCCATATTTTTCCGGATTTTTATCTTGTTTAAAAATGACATAAAAATTATAAAACCCAAAAATCAAGGTATTCTATGTACATAGGATACCCCAAAAATTCACTTTTTACATTTGATCGATTTTGGTTTTGATGTCTTCATGAAAGTTGTAGATCTCATTGAGACGAGCAACTTTCGTGAAGAAACTTTTCGATCCGAGGTCGTTTACTATTTTTTATCGATTTTACAAAAGTTTTTAATTTCGAATTTTCTGGTGCTGACACGTGGCAGCACCTGGTGCCGCCACGTGTCAGCCATTTTTGGCCTTATTATTTCCATTTTCGTTATAAAAAAAAAATAAAATAAAATAAAATTAAAAAAAAAAAACGAAGCACGTGCGTCGCACGTGCCTCCCAGGCACGTGCTCCGCACGTGCCATCCCTTAACCGCCCCCACTTGCCACGTGGCATGAGCAGGACCGCCCGATCTCGGCCGATCGGACGGTGCCTGTTCATCGTCCTCCTCCGAGCCCCCCTTTCCCCATTTGGCCCCCGCGATTTCCTCCGCCGCCCCGCGAATATCGCCGGCGATCTCCTTCCCCGTCGAATCCCACGAAAGTCTCCGCCACCGATCGAATCCCCCAAATCTCGCGTCGGATCCCCATCGCCGATTCCAAATCCCTTCCTTCCATCTCCGGCGCCCTCTTCACCCTATAAAAACCAACTGCGCCGCCCCTTGCCCCCTCATCCGCCGAGCAAGCTTCAAGTTGGAGGAGCGGCGGTGACAGCGCCGCTTCCTCTCCATTCATCTCCGGCGAGGTCCGAGGTTCCACCCCCTCGTCGCAGCGCCGCCCCTCCGTAGCGTGACTGCCCCAGCTCCGGCCTTCGTCGCCGTTGAGCCAACGACGCTTCATCGACTCCGCCTCCAAACACCACGACCGACTCCACCAACCAACTCCGCCGCCTTCGTCTTCTCCGACCGTCATCGACAAGCTCCGCCGACAACCACCGCGTCATCAACTTCATCTCCGCCGCTTCACCTCGACGCCATCGCCAACCCCATCGGAGCTCCGTGCTACTTCCCCCAGATCACCGCCGCCGCCTTCGTCATCGGCTTCAACGCAGCGCAAGAGGGAGGCCGCCGACATCGCCACCACCTTCTTCAGCCACGCCACAGCAGAGGCGTAGCTCCGCCTGCCAACCACCCCGCTTCGGCCGAAGCTTTGGCCGGAGACAGCCTCCGCTACCCCCCCCCAGACCACCGCTGCGCGGCCTGGCGCTCTACACCCGAGGCCCTCCGCGCACGTGCGAGGCACGTGCGCTCGGAGGGAACGTCACCAGCAAGCAACCCCCAGGGGTCACGTGCTGCGCACGTGCCCCTTGGGCAAATTACAAGAAACCCCCTGAAGGACCCCCATTTTGCAGATCAAGCCCACCGACCCAGGGTCACGTGCGGGGCACGTGACCTGCTGGGAATTTTGCGCAAATACCCCCCGAAGGTCTGATATTTACATCACAGTCCCTGTCTGCACATTTTATATTTATTTATTTATATTTGTATTGCATCTGTACCCCTGTGTTCCCCTGTGATTTTGGACCCTCTCTCTACATTATTTTATTAATCTAAAAATAGCATGATGTTCGTTAATTAATTCTCTACTATTTGACATCTTGTGGGTAATTTTGTGATTGATGGTTAATTAATAAATATTTGTTTTGTGAAAATTGGCATATTTTACCCATTTTCTGCTCTGAAATTGATAATTGATTAACCGTTGCTCTAAAAATTCCTGAAAAATCATACATTGTAGAGTTAATTATTCTTAACATTGTGCCCAAAAAGATTTACATTTGCATGCATATTTTGTCCTGTAAAAATCATTTTGTGCATTTCAATGTTTGATTTTTAATAGGTAATGAACCCCACATTTTTGAGGTCTAGGATTTTTCTAAGATCTATTACCTAGTGATAGATCTTAGATAATTTTAGTTCTCGAAAATAAGTAGGTTTGATATTTATTAAAATTAAATATTAAAAATCATTTCGTTTGCATTTAAAAATCCATAAAAAATTCATATTGCATCCAAAAATTCCAAAAAAATTACAGGACATTCATTTCATTATAATTGACATCTCGGCCAAGTTTTGTATTTTTCGGACATCGTTTGGACTTAATTCACATTTTTGTCCCTAGAATAGGCCGAATTTGCATGTGCACCTCCTAATTCATTGAAAAATTCCAAAAAAGACCGCTTCGAAAACCGAACATAAACTTTGATAGACTTAATTCTAGGTTGTTCCTTTGCCTCCTTGTGATCGACCTTGGGACTTGCCCAAGTAAAATAAACATAAAACCACGAGACGAAAAATTGAATAAATCTTTTGTGGTATTTTCTTGACCGTTTCCGATTGCCGCCTACAACGCACAACACGATAAAAAACACATTCTTAATAGCAGCATTTTCGGATTCGTCAGATGGCGCCGTTGCCGGGGAGGCAAACGGCTTAGAATTTTTGTCTAAAATTTTTTTTTTGTTCGGTTTTTCACATTCGGGTAGTCTGACCCCCGAATTTTTCATTGTAAATTCCATTTTTTTTTCTTCTGCAATTTATTTTTAGCATTTATTATTCATATTATTTTTGAGTCACTCTCTTACATTTTCTCTCTTATTTTTTTGCGAGGTACCTTGTACGTGGAGCGGTTTTCAATAACCGACGCAACTTCACCAAAAACCGCAATTAATTTAAGATCGAGTCGAGTTGTGAGAGAGAGTAGAGTCTAGGTTTTTAATTTCTGCACTTTTAATTTCTGCAATTTTACAGCGGTGTCCGTTTGGACTCTCGCGTGTGTAAAAGACCTCTAAACTTTATTTCTGTGGTGTGTCGTGGCCTGTTTCACTCTCCGGCGAGGGTGGGGCCCGACTTGAGTGGCGATTAGGATAGACCTGCACTTACGGCTCTCAGAGCATTTATATTTTTGCTTGTGCTCGTAGGATCTTAAGCCACACTGCACTTTAAATTGAGACGCACATAGATCGTTCAAACTTAGCCAAATTTAAATCAATTCTTCCCGGTAATAGAACTTTCTGCTTAGGTGCGGTTTTTCCATCGGCTTGCATTTCATTTAGAATAACTTTTAAATTCTGTCTAGCATCCCACATGGAGATTGCGAGGATTCACTGTAAGTCTTATAACTGAGCATTCATCATAGTTTTCCGCGTGCATCGGCTTTTTCTCGAATTCCTCCCTCTTGTTTTATAACATAACTCTAAAGGAAATTGGGACTGGACGGTAGACGTGTATTTGTGCTCATCTAATTTCTCAGTGATCACCTCATTAAAATCGGGACTGCTAAATATATCTGATCTCAAGAACCCATAAAATCAAGAATTTTTGCGGGAGAGCAACCCCGGCATTGTTTGATTTATCTTGCAGCGAGGAGAGAAACACACACTAGGATAGAGCCCAGCTCAAACCTAAACAGCTCGTCTAAACGGTTTGCAAGATTGAATTTATCACCAACTAAAATTGAAAAGATAATAGCCGAGCTCTTGCGGCTTCATTGTGTGAGTTGGTGAACCCAGGGTTTGATTTGTGTTTGTATTGGTGTGCGTGAACCGATATCGAAAATCAACAGCCGCACTTTTGATAAATTTTCTGTCCCATACAATCATCTCTCCCATCTCTTGTTTTTAATCTCATCATGGAAATTTTTCCAAATTTCAGATCCAACCCATCATTTCTCTCAACTCCCTCAAAAATGACCAAACACCACTATGAAAACAAATCTATGTCGGTTTGGCCCAAATCCACTACTTCCTCTTCGTTTAATCCTCCAACATTTGCGGGAAGCTTTCAACCGCAGATGACTTCGACCTCATTAAATCCTTTCTCAAATCATCCAACCACACCATCTTGGACTGAACCGTCTTATTCTCACTCTCTTGCCAATGAAACATTTCAAGATCAAAATCTCTTTAACTCCCATGACTGGCAGAGAACCCAAACCCAGATGGAAAGACATGCGCTTAATGATCATCATCGTTGGATTGACCATGACAGACATGATACTCATACAGAGGACTGGACTGAACTCCTAGACACATATAAACCCTGTATGCCGACTCCACAATATCAAGAGCTGACCAAACATGATCAAAGAACCGAACTCTACTCAGATCAAACACACACGCCTGTACCATATGAGCAGTCTCCTTCCATAAATTTTGAGGAGAAATTTTCAAGAAATGATCATATAATGGATATTCCAAGAAATTCTCCTCTCCGCATATACAGAAAAATGGAAGACGAAATTATTGAACAAAATCCGAATGCTCCTGTGGTTGATCATGAACAAAATTGTGAGGATAATGTTTCGAGGATAAAAACAAGATTTAAATTGATGGAGGACAAATTTCAAAAATTTGCCGACCGAGTAATCTCATTCTATGGTGGATCGGGTGTAAAACTAAATGAGGAAATGATTGGATTCCATGATGAAAATTTTGAGGATATTCAAAGACCTAGGGATGACTCTAATATCAAAACGTCCGCTCATTATTCCCCTAGGAATGACTATGCCTCTGACCCAAACTCTGAATATCAAGGACCCTTCTCATCTAAGGAAGACACCACATCGCCACACCACACAGAAAATACAAAAAAATTTGAAAATCCAGAAAATTTCATAAAAATTGAATCTGAAGAAGATCTGAGGAATTTGGATCCTGCTTTACGGGAAGCACTGGAAAAATACTTGATTTTTGAACTTCCCATTATAAAGGCCATTGAACACTTCCCTGACCTTAAGAAATTTCTAATGGACAGATTAATCGTCAAAAAGTCAGGAAGGATTAGAACAAAAACTGAAAGACACATCTTGTCAATGGCCTCCTCCTTGGTGTTGAGGAGAAAAACCAAGAGCCGCATAGTGAAGCGGTTGCCCAGATTTGACTGTGAAATCAAAGACACAATTTTCACACATGCTCGTATTGATGACGATTCACCGATCAATATCCTCCCGACCTCTGTTTTTCAGGAACTCAAACTCGGGCCAATTCGGAAGATACGAGAGATTGTTCAATTGGCAGACCGATCGATAAAAAGACCGAGAGGAACCATTTCTGTCATCATGAAATTCCAAGGTGCTCTGCTCAAGGTAGAAGTCACGATCATTGATATTGAGCATCAAGGAGAATTCACCCAGTCTCCAATCATTCTCGGAAAACCATTCTTGGCATTGGCCAAGGCGAGTATCGATTGTGAGACTCGGGAAATAAATTTTACGGCATTGGAATCACTACGATCTGATACAGTCTTTGAGGAACCACGATTTTCTGAGGTAACCCACGAAGTCCCCAACAACCGCAACCATGAAACGGTAGAAGAGCCCTACCCCGCTGCTACACCTGAGATTGCGTTTGTTAATGAGACTATTGGTTTAGAGACTCTCCACGATATCTCAATTCCCACAGATTTCAAAATAGACAAATCCTTCTATTACGATCCTGAGACATTTGCATGGTCGCACCCTGGAGCATCCTACTCTGATTATCTTGACCAAATCCTCCCAAATCAAGAGTGCACCAACATTCAGGAAACAAAGAACGAACACGTAGCCCGAACACCGACCAAGGAGAAGAATTTTAATGGCTATTCATCTGGGTACTCAAGTGAACCGACATCTTCACGAAACAAGAAAAAGAAAGTCACCTTTGATCTTTCGGAAGAGGAATCGGTTGATGATCCCTCATCAGGTCCGGAAAAGGTAGTCTACATGAGTGAAGTCTGTTCGGCATCTCTAAAGCCATATCTTCGCAAGGATCCAAAATTTGATGCTCGTTGGACAACTCCCGTTCCTAATTATTACTCATCCAAAGCTGATGCTCCTACCTTTCACAAGTACACTGGGATTATTTCTTATGAGCTGACTGAGACTGGAGCATCTGAATATTCATTGGAGGACAAACTGATTGATCTTAAAAAGGAACGAATTTTGAGGAAACAATTGAAGAAACAAAAAGACATGAACATCTGGAGTGTGTCCACTTTCAAATACTATTCCTCTGAAGATAACTCTGATGATGGTTACTTTTCATCTGACTCAAATATTTCATCTACTATCCATCATGATATTTCTGAGGATGACACTGATAATAGTTGGGAATCATATGCCTCATCTCCGACTCATCATTACGATCTCCCACCACAGGCTCACAAGAAGATCAGCCGTAAACCGCCTTAATCATCGGCTACCCACCCTCCCTCCCGACCACATCGGTCTCCTTGTACAGCTTCTTCCTCTACTTAGGCCAAGGCCTAAGTATAGGGGGGACCGATGCCATCTATATATACCATCACACTCCATCTCTAGATCAACTCGCCTCCACCCTTCTTTTATACTTAGGCTGACCAAAGCCTAAGTATAGGGGGAACCGACACCCACCTGTATATACTCTCCTCATTTACATACCCCGACCGCTTCTTTTTCTTTTCTTTCCCGCTCTTCTTCTATACTTAGACTATTCACAGTCTAAGTATAGGGGGCGATTTTTGTAAATCTTTTTCTTTTTCTTTTTTTACTCTCTTACGCTTAGCCCGAGCTATGTCTTCTTTACGCTTCTTGTGCTTTGAGGACACAGCACTCGCTAAGTATAGGGGGGTCTGTATATATACTATGTATATATTTTAGCTATACCTCGTACTTTCGCGTAAGTCTATATGTATTTACGGGGTGGGTTTTTCTTAAAAACGAAAAAAAAATGTGTTTTTTCCACTAACACTGACTACACCCAAAAACCTTTGAAAAAAAAAATGGCTTCTTATTCATTTTCTTTGCATAAAAAAAAAGAAAAAAAAAGGAAAAAAAATCACAAATAAAAAATAAAATGTGCCTGCATTTCACACACTCGCATCTCATCAAGCATCGCATTTGCATATGTGAAAAGTCTTTGGGTTCTGAACCAAGTTATGAGCCGAAACCGAGAGTGGTCTGGACTTGACCTTAATCCACCTAATTTTCAGAGGAACTTCACCGAGAAATGGAATTTTAGAGTCTTCAGGCCGTTGACTTAATTCTTTGAGTTCCACATGACAATGTACAGCGTTTGACTCTTAGTGTCTAACCTGGTCTCTTCATTCTGGGTACAACTCTGGAATAAGGAATTAATTTGTACTCTCGCACTATGCACTTAGCTCAACTCAAACATATGTTGGAAGACTGTGTGAGTTTCTTTTCTGGTAGCGTGGAAATCTAAAGACCGGAGTACGGGTTGAAATAAAGCTTCGGAAAAGGGATGGACGGCTGGGCACAATTTTTTCTAAGACCCCAAAAAATGTACGGAAACAAAAGATTCTATATCCGTAGGGGCACAACAAGATCCAAGCAGAACCACCAAAAATTCCAAATACAAAGAAGCAACTACCAAATAAAATCTGACCAAAAAGGTCCAAGCTTCCAGAAACCTGCAGATCTTGGTGGAGACTCGGCTACACTGGCCATCTTCACAAGGAGAGGTGACTACACTGGCCGCCCTCCAGTTCTTTTCTCATTCTTCTATCTTCTCCCCCCAATTCGATTGTGAACACAGCGCGACAGACCTTAGAAGGAAATACCTGACTCCCCGAGGACGAGTTATTGGAGAGGAGGCTTGCGCGGTAGTCCGGCATTCTGGGTGGGAAGAGCTAAATTATTTCACACACAAGAGTCGGTTATTCAATGTTCAAAGAGTATACTTTGGGAAGATGATTGATCTAAGATGACTTCTGAGCCGAAACTGTAGCAATGATGTGTAGAACTTGAGGGCTGTTGATTTTAAAATTCTAAGTCTCACAGAAGTTCCGACACACAAATAATCCAGAGGTTGAGTTTAGGTTCACTTTCACCTTCAGCTCATGGTCTTGGTTTGGAACCCAATCTCATTTCACCTCATGGCATTTCTTTTTGATGCTCAGGGACGAGCATGGTTTAAGTATAGGGGGATGATGAATCTCGTATTCATCACTCTAAATCTCATTTATTAAGATCAAATCCCTTAAATTCAACAGCACTCTTGCATCTATTTTGCATAATTAGCATTCATGCATGTTTTCATAAGAATTGCATTTTAGCACAAAAATCTGCACAAAATAAGAAGCCAAAAATTCAAGCCAGATTGACCTGTAAATAAGCCTGACTTCCCAGATTTTTAACTCATTCATGCTAACTCCGAATAACTCAAAACCACTTCCACTGTGTACATATTACTAACAAGAATAAAGGAAAAATACAAAAAAATAACTAACTCAAATAAGTGGACCAAAAACTCAAACCCTAATTCCAGGATTTTCGGACTAAAAGCCACATATCTTCTCCATCCAGTGTCCGATTTAATCCTACTCACTTTTGAACTAATGTACATTCAATTACCTTCAAAACAAGACCAAGTTCAAGTGAATCGGAGCTCATATGTGAAAGTTGGGTTTTGGGCCTCTTTTGTACATTGTATATTTTCGCGGTTTTTACCTTGTATTTTACGTATATATTTTCTTAATCAATAAAAAATCCAAAAAAAATTAGAATTAAGTGTCTTTTATTTATCTTTGATTTTTCCATATTTTTCCGGATTTTTATCTTGTTTAAAAATGACATAAAAATTATAAAACCCAAAAATCAAGGTATTCTATGTACATAGGATACCCCAAAAATTCACTTTTTACATTTGATCGATTTTGGTTTTGATGTCTTCATGAAAGTTGTAGATCTCATCGAGACGAGCAACTTTCGTGAAGAAACTTTTTCGATCCGAGGTCGTTTACTATTTTTTATCGATTTTACAAAAGTTTTTAATTTCGAATTTTCTGGTGCTGACACGTGGCAGCACCTGGTGCCGCCACGTGTCAGCCATTTTTGGCCTTATTATTTCCATTTTCGTTATAAAAAAAATAAAATAAAATAAAATTAAAAAAAAAAAAAACGAAGCACGTGCGTCGCACGTGCCTCCCAGGCACGTGCTCCGCACGTGCCATCCCTTAACCGCCCCCACTTGCCACGTGGCATGAGCAGGACCGCCCGATCTCGGCCGATCGGACGGTGCCTGTTCATCGTCCTCCTCCGAGCCCCCCTTTCCCCATTTGGCCCCCGCGATTTCCTCCGCCGCCCCGCGAATATCGCCGGCGATCTCCTTCCCCGTCGAATCCCACGAAAGTCTCCGCCACCGATCGAATCCCCCAAATCTCGCGTCGGATCCCCATCGCCGATTCCAAATCCCTTCCTTCCATCTCCGGCGCCCACTTCACCCTATAAAAACCAACTGCGCCGCCCCTTGCCCCCTCATCCGCCGAGCAAGCTTCAAGTTGGAGGAGCGGCAGTGACAGCGCCGCTTCCTCTCCATTCATCTCCGGCGAGGTCCGAGGTTCCACCCCCTCGTCGCAGCGCCGCCCCTCCGTAGCGTGACTGCCCCAGCTCCGGCCTTCGTCGCCGTTGAGCCAACGACGCTTCATCGACTCCGCCTCCAAACACCACGACCGACTCCACCAACCAACTCCGCCGCCTTCGTCTTCTCCGACCGTCATCGACAAGCTCCGCCGACAACCACCGCGTCATCAACTTCATCTCCGCCGCTTCACCTCGACGCCATCGCCAACCCCATCGGAGCTCCGTGCTACTTCCCCCAGATCACCGCCGCCGCCTTCGTCATCGGCTTCAACGCAGCGCAAGAGGGAGGCCGCCGACATCGCCACCACCTTCTTCAGCCACGCCACAGCAGAGGCGTAGCTCCGCCTGCCAACCACCCCGCTTCGGCCGAAGCTTTGGCCGGAGACAGCCTCCGCTACCCCCCCCCCAGACCACCGCTGCGCGGCCGGGCGCTCTACACCCGAGGCCCTCCGCGCACGTGCGAGGCACGTGCGCTCGGAGGGAACGTCACCAGCAAGCAACCCCCAGGGGTCACGTGCTGCGCACGTGCCCCTTGGGCAAATTACAAGAAACCACCTGAAGGACCCCCATTATGCAGATCAAGCCCACCGACCCAGGGTCACGTGCGGGGCACGTGACCTGCTGGGAATTTTGCGCAAATACCCCCCGAAGGTCTGATATTTACATCACAGTCCCTGTCTGCACATTTTATATTTATTTATTTATATTTATATTGCATCTGTACCCCTGTGTTCCCCTATGATTTTGGACCCTCTCTCTACATTATTTTATTAATCTAAAAATAGCATGATGTTCGTTAATTAATTCTCTACTGTTTGACATCTTGTGGGTAATTTTGTGATTGATGGTTAATTAATAAATATTTGTTTTGTGAAAATTGGCATATTTTACCCATTTTCTGCTCTGAAATTGATAATTGATTAACCGTTGCTCTAAAAATTCCCGAAAAATCAAACATTGTAGAGTTAATTATTCTTAACATTGTGCCCAAAAAGATTTACATTTGCATGCATATTTTGTCCTGTAAAAATCATTTTGTGCATTTCAATGTTTGATTTTTAATAGGTAATGAACCCCACATTTTTGAGGTCTAGGATTTTTCTAAGATCTATTACCTAGTGATAGATCTTAGATAATTTTAGTTCTCGAAAATAAGTAGGTTTGATATTTATTAAAATTAAATATTAAAAATCATTTCGTTTGCATTTCAAAATCCATAAAAAATTCATATTGCATCCAAAAATTCCAAAAAAATTACAGGACATTCATTTCATTATAATTGACATCTCGGCCAAGTTTTGTATTTTTCGGACATCGTTTGGACTTAATTCACATTTTTGTCCCTAGAATAGGCCGAATTTGCATGTGCACCTCCTAATTCATTGAAAAATTCCAAAAAAGACCGCTTCGAAAACCGAACATAAACTTTGATAGACTTAATTCTAGGTTGTTCCTTTGCCTCCTTGTGATCAACCTTGGGACTTGCCCAAGTAAAATAAACATAAAACCACGAGACGAAAAATTGAATAAATCTTTTGTGGTATTTTCTTGACCGTTTCCGATTGCCACCTAAAACGCACAACACGATAAAAAACACATTCTTAATAGCAGCATTTTCAGATTCGTCAGGTACTCCCTTATATTTCTTTTCGAATGGGAGGTTGCTAATGGCATGAACTATGGCCATGGTCAAGATGTGCTTCTCTATCTTCTTTTGTCTAGTTTGCTTTGGTTTATGCTTTTGAGTACATGCTTCTTTCATTCCCTTTTTTTACCGAAGGCATGTACTCCATGGACTTGAGGGGTGGCATCTCTAAAAAGATATTATGTAGGATCGACACCGCTCCAAGATAAGATAGTGTTGTTTTTATTTTTGGAATTTTCTTATTTTATTCAAAGAAGGAGGGAATGGAACAAAATTATGAGAAACATCAAACTACTTAATTCCTTTATTAAAAGTAGAATCATAATTTACAACTGGGTGACAAGATCCAGTCTATACAGTATCACCCAAAATAGGAGTGGAAGAAATAAACTGAAAAATCAGATGGGTTGCATTTGCTGGTGTAGAAGGAGACTCTGCGACGGGTGTGTGCTCCTTCGTGGTTGATTGTGAGCTGCACATCTCTTTATTCTCTTTTTGGTATTTTCTGAATAATGATGGAGATGAAGGTTGTGGTGATCGTGAAGAAAGTGGTGAAACTCCAAGATCATTCTCTACTACATTGGATCTCTGTTCAGCTGGAGAAGAAGATGATGCAGAAGGTAACTCTCTCAGCTACTCAATCCCCTAATACCATCGGTTGTAAAAGCGGCTGCAATTACCTACCGCTCCTGAGATGAATTGCGTTAGATAAACATGTAAAATCTTGGGCCATACCTATCTCAAGGGTGGATGGATCATGGTCAACCTACTCTTTGCATCTGATGTTGTTGGGATTGGATTCGATCTATGTTGGAATCAGTGTCTTCGTGGTAGTCAGGTCATCGAGTCAGGTGGTCGAGCCTCTGAGTCAGATAATTTTGTATTCTGCATCAATAGGGAAAGCTAATAAAGTGTGGGATTCATCAAAGGTGCCTTTAGGTGCTCAATGACTGGATGTCACTGAGACTGGTAGTGAAGAGGCTACTAGTATCCATACGACTGTGACTAATGATAATGAGGAGGAGGATGTAAAAACTGTCCATACAAAGCAAGCTACTGTTGGTAGTAAGACTAGGGAAAATATGCAGACTGCATTTGCTGTTGTCCATGTTTCTAGTTCTGGAAGTGAGGAGGAGATGAAAAGTGAGGTTATATCTGCTAGCGCTGGAGTGTGGTCTCCCTCCCTGAAAATAGTGGGCGGGTCTCTGACTCTGATGGGAACTCATTTGGACTTTCCCCGACGGACAGGGCTGGTTGCGCTCTCGGTCGAACCAAATATCGTTCACCTCCTGAATGAGAGGCGGAGGTGGAGAAAATTGCTCAGGAATATATGGAAGCTTATGCTGGTATGGTACAATCTTATGTGAATGGTGCCGGACCCGGTCAGTGGTCTGCATGTAGTAAATATGTTGAATTATGGACAGACCTCTGGTACTGTGCTTTGCTGAAATGGAAAAAGTTTGCTTACGAGTAGAGGTATCAGTTTCTATATTCGCACTCTAACATGCACTGATCATACTGATAAGAAGCTACAAATGCTTCATTATCTCATCCAGCTTATCTAGATTCTTTGTCCTATATTTGAACACTTGTAACTTCTCAAGC
Organism: Ottelia alismoides; assembly: GCA_037367405.1. Lineage (NCBI taxonomy): Eukaryota > Viridiplantae > Streptophyta > Magnoliopsida > Alismatales > Hydrocharitaceae > Ottelia > Ottelia alismoides. Next base: position 1,937,990 of record JAZKJV010002366.1, on the reverse strand, counting down.
TCCTTGGATCGTTTCTCAATTATGTTCACTTTGGATAGGTGATTGCCTATAATGATTAGATCTGAATTGTCCACCTTATCCACATCATGTGATGCCATCATGTTGACATCCTTGTGGGATACTGCAAGAGAAGGAACATGATGCCTCTGAAAAGAACATGAAGAAGAAAGAGCTGCAGAGTTCTCTGTCATCTCCTCAAAGATCATATAAAGGACATCATCGTCCTTGTTGAAGTGGGACCCCCAACAAGCGGCATCTACAACTTCTGGTTCTCAATGCTCAAACCCCTAAAGAATTTTGCGCACGGCTAGTCTTTGGAATATCGTAATGGGGGCACTTCTCCATCAAATCTTTTTATCATTCCCACGCCTTGTGAATAGGCTCATGGAACATTTGGAAGAAGTTGGCAATCAAAGATCGCATTTGGTTGAGATGTTCAAGTGGATAATACTTCCTTATGGAAGGGTACCTCAACTCTTCCCAAGTTGTGACAGCCCTTCCCAAATGATTAGTTCAATATAACACCTTGTCCATGAGACTGAACAGGAAGGATGTCATCTTCACTACCTATAATGGTATATTCGGGTAGTGTATTGTGCCACATATGCGATCAAATTGTTAGAGCTGTATATATGGTTCTTCATTTATGTGTCCGTGAAATATTGGGATGAGTGGTAAGATTGTGGGCTTAAGCTCAAAATGCCCATGAATCGCAGGGATTCTAATCCATGTGTTGGTCTATCCTACCCCTGGATTATAAGAATCCTTCAGTGTAAGTTTAGCCAATGGTTCAACAGGATCTTCTCCTCCCCCATTCCCACCTCCTCCAGGTTTTCTATCCTCCTCTCTCCTATCTTGTCTATCATTCCTCAGCTCTATTATCATGTCTCTCATCTTGGATGTCAGCCTGTTCAGTCAACTGTGCCTGAACGACCTGTATGGAGGCTAACATCATGTTGTTGAGCTTGCTCTCCTAAGCCATGGAACCATTGCCTTTCAGTGGCATCAAGTTCTCTATCTCGGCTTTTGAAAATGTATACGACATTGGATTAGTCTTCAAAATTGGTGAAGTCTCAAATGATAGTTCAAGATTAGAGTCGATCTTGAACAATGGATTGATCGATGTGGAGAATGGTGAATTGGATAAAGAGGAATACTTGGGAAATGAGTCTTCACAAATAGAAGATGACCACATTGGCATGTGATATGAGTTCGCAAAGTTCAAACGAGAAATGCTACAATCTGACATCTTAGATATCAACATGGAAGATGTGAGAACACGAAGTTCAACACAAGAAGAAAATGGAGAAAAAGGCGCAAAGGCATGGAAGGATCTTTACACTAACAAACAAACACAATACAAACCCCTAATTCACCAACATGACATAAGTGGAGACCGTAAGAGTTCGGTCTTTTATCTTTTCAATTTTAAATTTAGTGAATCTACAAGAAGTTAATCACTACCAAGCACACAGGGTGAGTCACCACTATCACCTAGCGTGCATACTCAAACCTCCCCAAGTAGTAGTACCATCTTCTCGATTTGTCGAGTTCAGTATCAGACCCAAAGCGAGATAAAGAGGATTAACACACCAAAATGATTTTCTATGGTTGGAGGCAAGTGCTTACAATTGCGATCATACAACAAAAAGTGATGTACATGTACTTAAGGTACAAATCCAAGGATTTAGGCTCTATCCTTATGGATGCGTCTTCATTCACTCTGTTTGTAGGTAAGTATCTGCAAACAATGAGGGGGGTTACTCTCCCCAAAACAATGATGATTTGTCCTTACATATTGTTTTAGGGTCGAGTTCTCTTTAACAGTCTCGATTTTACAATTGTTATTACTTTTTTTGTTTTTTTAAATATATCTGTCTAACAAATTTTCCAATTCCTTTTGATATTATTTAATTAAAAACAAGGATGGAAATATGAAAAGCTGATGTGCGATGAAATCTACGATGCATGCAAAGGAAGAGATGCATGATCCATGCATAAAAATAATTATAAAAATAAACTAACCTAAATTTTGCACGAGAACCATTCTAGCAATTACTTCTATTAACGGGCAAGAACTTATGGATTTGACTAAGTCCAAGCTACGATCTACTCTATAGGTGCAGAAATTCTTGTTTAGGGGCTTTGGATATAATTAATTACCTGGATCAAGTAAGATAATAAAAATTATGACTAAGGACTCAAGCACATAAAACTGCGACAAAATAAATATATAAAAGGGCGATGGAAAAAACCCAATGTGGTACCCCAAGTGCATCGACACTTGGTGAATCTGACCCCGCAAACACAAGGTATATAGTGGACTTTTCAAAAACAAAAAAAGAGGCAAATACCAAATATAAAGTATTACAATTTTTATAAAAATAATGGAATAAATTAAAAAACCAAATAAAATAAAAAAAATATAATTGTGCAAAATGCTCCAAAGGTATGCTTCTTTCAATTCTTCTGCTCCACCACTCCTCCACTCTCCTGCAACTCGATGAAGAAATGAGTCACCTCCACTTCACTTGGGTGCACCAATGCTCCTAAGAATGCTTCCCTCGCTCATCGCGCCCTCACAAGAAAGAGGAAACACAAGAATATGTAAGAAGCACACTTATTATATTATAAGTAAATAAAATGTGAGAAATTAAATAATAGAATATAGACTAAGCAATAATGAGAATGCTAATAGAAATATAATTAATGATATGAACAAGTGTCATATTTTATGCACATAAAATATGTGACAAATGTAAGAAGACACAAATATAAAGAAACCAATCAAATATCTACAACCAAGAATACCAACTTACAAGAAAAACTTAGCTACCCTCGCCGTGCCTCCCTAGCAAGGTGCCATTTGTTAAATAGGTGATTCCTAGGTTTCAAATCAATAGAAATTATCTGCATTTCGTTGCAACCCTAAAAGTGCCTCAACAAAAAATATTTGTTTTTATTCACAGCTCAAGCAAACATGCAAGAAAAAGAATGTAAGCACGAGAACTATGAGTGCGATTTATTTTCCGGTATTGCGTATAGGATCAAATTCAAGGTGACTACAAAAATCAGAGGGTTATTAAATCAATGAAAAATCAATGAAATAAAGGAGGAATTTCTATGCACAGTACTCTTGTGCTTTCTATTTTTTGAAATTTTGTAATTTTTTGGAATTTAATGTTATATTTTTATTTGCTTTTATGATTTTACATATTTTTTAATGATTTTAAATTTGGAAATTTCTTTAATGTTTTTGAATATAAAGAAAATGAAATAAAATAAAAGTAATAAAGAGAAAATAAGAAAAGGGAACATTTTTGAATTTTGTGAATGTAGCATAGATAAAAAAATTAAATAAAATTATTTGGGGGTTTTTACAATTTTTTTAATGTTTTGTAATTTCCAGATATTTCAGGTATTTTAAGGCTTTTAAATACATCAAGAGAAGATAAAATGATAAACAGTAATAAATGCTAATGTTTTAGGATTTTTAAAATATAAAATGAAATTAATAATTAATGAATTATATACAGATAGGAAGAATAATTTTTGGATTTTTCGAAAGACTTTTTATGATTTTTTTTGGAATTTTTTATGTTTTTCTATGATTTTTTTATGTTTTTGAATGTTTTCTTATGTTATTGGTTTTTATGAAGAAGTTAAATGCCAAAATGGTGCTGTAAATGAAACAAATAAAATAAACATTAAGAAATTATTTATAGTTTTTTGCAATTTTTTTATATTTTTATTGATTTTCGATGTAAATAGGGATTTTTTGGTGTTTTTAATTTTAGAAATAATAAATACAAAAAAAATTAATGATGAAAGATCTACTTAATAGAAAGCTAACATGATTTTTACGGATCTTTTAAAGTTGGTTTGCTATTTTTAATTGTATTTTATTATGCAAAATAATATGCATGTTCAAGGTTATATATATAATATTTATATATTATGGAATAAATTTTAACAACTAGATACAAGGGCCTTTTACGCTATTTTTCCAAAAGGTTGTGTGCGGCTACATGTGACATGCACTAGAATGGATAAATATGCAATTAATTTATTTATAGGGGCCAATAAATAACATAAAACATGAAGGACGTTTATTACAATTTTCACATAGAACACGTGTGGTGCACACTTTGAAGTTCAAATAAGAATTGGAAGAAAATAAAATTACTAGTTGGGAAAATAGTGCAAAAGTCCAAACAATGACAAACATACACATGTCCCTCTAGGGACTTATTTGCAAAATAATTAAGGGCAGGAGTAGGGGCGCAAATTTACCCTTAATACACGTGGACTTATCTATGACCACGATTCCCCTAGATTATGATCGGATGGATGTCATTGAAGCATGCTCGAGCAGCTCTGATCAGATCTGGAGCTCTGATCCACGACTACAAATTGGAGCAAAACGAATGGTTGTGATGAAGACTAGAGCTTTGCGTTCTTAATTGGATGCTTCTCAACTTTCCTGGAAGAACCATATTGAAGGAGCGGAGACTCGAGCTTCAAATAACATGATCTAGGTAGATTTCCACCGATTCTTTCTCCTGAATGCTCTGAATCATTCCTGCAGATCTCCTCTAACGATCAGTTAGAAAAATGAAGCTCGAAGAACACCAAGCAAGAATCTTGAGCTCAATCTAATCTGATAGTGGAAGTTTGATCCATATCATCCTCTTCACTCCCAGGTATGCTCCTGATCCCTGCAAAAAACTTCGATGCCCGGAGGCAACACTAAGACAACTCTTATTAGGCAGAAAAGATACGGAATGATGACAGGGTGAAGACCTCCGGTGAGGGTGATTGGAAAGAAACTTGATCCTGAAATCTAAAGGGATTTGAGGTGGTCAGGTGTGGAAGAAAGTGGATAAGTATCAGTTGAAGGTCAATCTCTATTCGAAGATAAATGAAAGTGATCGAGACACTCCGATCTTGTAGATAAGAGCTTCGATGAAGATGGGTCTGATCAGACTATATAAAGAATCAAATACAAAAAATAAAAATGCAGAAATGAAATATATTTAATCCTACGATGAAGAAGTGAGAAGAAATCATCCTAAATCAGCTTTGATGGCAGAGATGCGGAAACACGCCAATGAAAGTCTAACGAGTGGCTAGATCTCAACTAAAGAACCCCACTCACACTCCCGTTTGGAGATACACTCATCTGTCACTGGAGAGTAATCCTTGTCACTTAATATCGGGCAAATAGGGGCCAAAATCGATCATCCATGCTGGGAGGTGAATGGATGTATAAATAGAGGTGGATCCGGTGTGTTTTGAAATTCAAAGTGCAAACATACCAAGTCAAGATTTTAGGATATGAAGAGCTGGCAATGGATAGGGTTAATTGGGCTGAAGTTTTTGAGATGGAATCGAGATTGGTTAGTGAATGTAGCGCATGGAGAAATTGGGAGAAGAGTGACTGGTATGTGGAAGGGCGGAAATCATTGGGTGGACAAGACAGTTGACCCAAGTCAACAAACCTGAGCCAGCCAATGGGGAGGTGTGCGGGAAGAGACAAAATAGGCTAGACGATAGAAATTCAATAAATAATTAAATAAATTTGTTAAAAATTGAAAATGAATTCAAATAATTTAATAATGTAAAGATTAAATGTTAAGGATTAAATGTAGCTAATTTAGGTTATTTTAAATTAATTAAATGAGGTATATACATGGGTGAAAAATAAATATATTGTGTTACTTATAAGTATGTATACCTATATATACAATCTTGTGATTTTTAGTTACTTATTTTCGACAATATACATGTGAATTAAATTTTTTTTATTTACAACATTTTACAAGGAAATAATGAAATTTTTATTTGATTTTTATAGTGATTAATTTGGTTAAATAATTAGAGGTATTTACAACATATATATAGTGGTACATATACAATATTTACCAGATTTTATTTTTGCTGATTTTTAATTTTATAATTTTTATTTGTATTTTATATATGTTAGATAAAATATTTATAATTAATTGAAAATACAATATACACAAATATGGACATGTAAGTAAATATATAAACAATGTGCATAGTTACATAGGTATAATATACAACAATACCTCAATTAGGCACATTTCATACCTTAGATCTGATTTTCATGAAACCACTTCCATTTTAAATATTATATAATTTAGAGTACAATGGAAGTGGGTTTGATAAATTTTGTGTTTTGGTGGCGAAGATATTGATCTTACATGTTGAGTTTTACAGCTTTTTCAGAGTGTTGTAATTTACATAATTTACACTGTTTCTTCTTGTAATTGATTTTATTATCTACAAAAGATTTTTATGCACAATTTTGATGAAGAAAATAATTATGTTTGAATTGAATTTGGGTAAGAATAAAATAATGAAAAGAATTTGTATTATATACAACAGTGTACATATGATGAATATATACAAGTGATGGTTGATTTTCTGAATTTTTCGGTATTCAAGTCTTATCTCCCCCAACTTTATTCCTTGTCGATCAGATCAAGTCTTGACCTTCTCTCGGATTAGATTTAGATTGTATCTATTACATATATACAATCTTCGATTTTTTTATTTTCCTTTTTTATTTATTCATTTATTTTAGGTTAAAACAGTGATAAATATACAATATTTACATAAGAATGTCGGTTAGTAAATAATAGATTTATTGATATTTACAGGTGTTTTATAAGGGATTTTAAGCTAAAATAAATGAATAAAGATGATGAAATGCAGATACATCATAGGGTTATTAAGTATGTTTGATACTTCATTTATTTTCCTTTCCTTTTCTTTATTCTTTTATTTTGAATTTAAATACAAGTACTTGTATATTAGTTACAGATGAATAATGAATGTTACTTTGTACAAGTTATATGTATTCAGGTGTTTTGTTTAATATTTAAAGAATAAATAAAGAAATAAAGGTAGATGGATGGCTATTCATCACCCCACTATAATAACCTTTGCTAGTACCTAGTAAAGACTTATTAAAAGAATATATGATGCAAAGGAGAAAAATAAAGAAACGAAAAATAAAGAGCTTAGAATGATTATTACTCTTAAATTTATCTTCACAAAATAAAAGTTCTGAGATTAGTTAAAACATTTGGATTGTTAATGTGTTTAGAAGCTTATTGGGAATATGATCTAAAACTTAACATCCCCAAGTTCCTCAATCCTCTATTATGTTCGCCTCAATAGCCTAGTCAGAATAAGTCTTTTCATACGCATACCCTTATGACTATGACTATTACTTGTACAATGTATGTGAATGTATCTTTTCTCATCAGAAATGGCAAGGAACAATCTCCATTATCAAGATAACCCCAATCTAGCTACTCTTTCCTTGAGGATCGAGGTATTTCCTTCTCAATTCAAGTACACCCTGCTCAAGAAGAGGGGTTAGAGAGAAGAACGGATTTTGACTAGTGTAGTAACATATCCTGAGATGCTTGACCACTATAGATGAGACTCCGGCTGTAGAAAACCTTGATGTCTTTAATGCCTTGCTTATTTGAATACATACTCTAGAGGGATTGATTTTTCATTGATTTTACCCACCTATTTTTTTGGAGTTTTTTATTTTTCATTTTTTAACTATATACAATAACATTTATATACAGATTTTGCCCTCTTGATCTAGTATATTATCCCTCTTTTGAAGCTTTATTTCAATCCACCGCGTCATGTATTTAGACATCCATGCCACTAGATCGGCTGGGGAAACTGGCCTCCTATTGAGGCAACGTATGTTTCCACACATGTGCTTCTCAAGCCAAAGAATCATGCCCTCACCACCTCATTAGAGATGAGCTAATTGTACACTACTTGTCCAAGTTAGGTCACTATCAGCAAGAGTCATGTGTGCGCTTCAAAGTACTCTACTTAGACTAGTAAAGATGACAAGTGAATATAGTCTTGTGGACTCAAAGAATTAAGTCTCATTAATCTGAAAGTCATAATTCTAACTTCTATAATGTTCCTATAAAATAAAGCTAATTATGTCTAGACCTGGCCTAATCTTCATGTTTTATTTAGACTTGTTCAATTATCAAAATCTTTCAGAAAAAGCCTATGCAATACAAGAAATTATTTTTATGAATTTTTCTTGTGGTTTTGAACTTTTTATGGATTTTAAAAATGTTTTGGAAGTATTTAAAAGGTTAAAAAATATATGTCAAATTTTTAGGATTTTTTGCAAATTTTGCAATTTTTACGGAATTCTAAATGGGGTTAATGGATTAAATGTATTCACAAGTATTATACATATTAAAATGGGATTTATGCACATTTACAAAGAATTTTATACCTTACATGTTTATAAAGAATTTGATACATGTATGTACATGTTTTATATAAAATGTTTTATTTACAGAGTTATTACAAGGATACTATTTTCATGGTCTTTAAAACAATTTGAAAATATTTTTGCACACATCTGTCAAAGATTTTAAAAATTTATTTTGTAAATAATTTATAAGAGGTTTTTCAAAAACAATTTTACCAAAAAAATTATAAACTTTTGACAAAAAATATTTTTCAAATAGTTTGATAACATTTTACAAAGATTTTACAATTTATTTCCAAAGATTTCTCAAAACATTTATAACAAGTTTTCAAAATCATTTCTAAAACAATTTCAAACAAATTTCTACAATTTTTTTTTAAATTTGTAAATATTTAAAAGAGTTTTTTTATTTATTTATCGATATTATTAAAAATACAAGAAGTATGTGTTATGGCTAACACACACACATACTCGCGCGCGCGCGCACGCACACACACACACACATATATACATACATCTGACCCCCTATACTTAGCTCGAACTACATTCTCATAGTGATCAAAGAGAAAAAAGGAAGGCATAAGTCGTGCTAAGTATTGAAAATTCTATACTACAATGACTGAAATAAAAGAAGAAGATACCCCACCCTAAATTTAGGATCAACTAATCCTAGGTTTAACAGACTGTATACGAAGTAGGGATGATCGATGGTAAGAATTTATGTTAATCAAGGACTTGACTTGTCTCCCCTTATACTTAGGGTAAAATATCCCTAAGTATAGAAAAGAGTTATCAACGAGTTAGAAGACAAGCATGAGAAAAATGAAAAATAAATCGAATACACTCACCCCCTATACATAGTATCTGGTCGTCCTATGTATAACACAGATGAATGGGATGAATGAATAAATGGAAGAATGAAAGAATCGAAAAAGAATGAGAATTATAGTATAAATCAAAAATATTCTTCAGGGAATTGTCTGAATCTTCTGATGATGCATTTTGGAGATCTTCTTCGAGTACAACATTAATGGAATGGACACTAGACATGAATGTATCATGCTCTACACACGGCTTCAACGACTGTCCGTTGAAAGCAAATGGCTGTACATTAGGAGACAACTTGGATATCAATATTCTTCCATTGTAGCATACGATTCTCACTAGGTATTGAATTTTCATTTACTCTTCAATTTTCCCATGAATATCTTCAACTTCACATCAAATAACTACATATTTTCTCTAGGCTCAAAATCTTTCTTTTGATGTGCTTGCCGTACCAGCATTTGACTTTTTTGTTGTACATCAAGCTGTTAGCTTAGTTGTAGTCTCTAAATTCTAGGAGTCTGTTCAAATCTATTTTTTGATTCTGACGACCAATATGTGAATCCACGTTATAGATAATTACTTCCCATAAATATTTGTGAATGAGTTCTACTGACAGAGGTCTTGACTTTCCATATACTAGACGATAGGGAGACATACCAAAAGGAGAATTGTAGGCCATCCGATAAGCCCTAAGTCAAGAAACTGAGACCAGTTCTTACTATCCGACCTAACAAGTTTTTGCAAGATTGTCTTGATATCCATATTGGATAACTCGGCCAAGCAATTTGATTGTGGGTTGTAAGGAGATGAGACACAATGATCAATATCGTAATCCTTCACAACTTTCTTGACTTCTTTATTTATGAATTGTCTACCTCCATTTTTAATCAAAATCTTAGGAAAACTCAACTGCAAAATAATGTTGTCCTTGAGAAAGCGACAAACAGTACAATTATTAGCGGATCGAGGGGGTGGGGGGAGGAATAGTCTCCAACCAATGACTTACACAATCAATAACAAGTAGGATGTATTCAAGTCCTTGACTGTTAGTAAATGGCCCATAAAGTCTATGCCTCAAGCATCGAAAACATCTAATATATGAATAAACTTGAGAGGCATCAAATCTTTATAACTGAGGGTTCCTCCAATTATTTGATATTGATTCATCCTTATACATATGTTGTGGCATACTTAAATAGAGTAGGCCATTAGAGGCCACACTTAAATAATTTCTCTACCACTTTGCTTCCAGAATGTTGTCCTCCATATTCGAGCTTAAGATAGTGCTCGAGGACACATGTATACTCCTCTTGAGGAATGCACCAATGCCTAATGCAATTCGTACCATCTCTGAAAAGGTATATATCTTCCCATTAGCAGAAGTCAATATCAAATAGAAATTTGTCCTTCTTTATACTTGTCCAATCTTGTGGAACTTTCTCAGAAACGAGATAGTTCACAAAATCAGCATAATAGGGGAGAGAAGCAATATCTAGATTTGATTCATCGGGGAAAGTTTCATTGACTGATAGAGTGCTATGCGGAGTCTAACAATTATATTTTGAAAAGATGATCTACTACCACATTTTTAAATCTATGTTTATCTCTTATTTCTAAGTTAAATTGTTGTAGGAGAAGGATCCATCTGAGTAGACGTGACTTGGCCTCCTTCTTCTGTTGTAAATAACAGATAGTAGAGGGTATGCATAAATTATTACCTTAGAACCAAGAAGATGGGATCTGAACTTCTCAACAGTGAAAATAATTATCAGCTGTTCTTTCTCTATTAATGTATAATTATTTTTTTGCATCATCTAATGTTCTGTTGGCTTAGTGACTGGTGTGGGACAATACTTCGTGTATTTGTCCCAACACAACCCCAATGGCAAAATCAGATGCATCCGTCATGATCTTGAATGGGAGATACCGATCGAGTGGCTGTAGGATCAACACCTGAGTGAAAAGTTCTTTCAGCTAATTATAGGCCTAGAGAACTTTTTGATGGACAACAAATTCCGTGCATAGAAATTCAGTAAGAGGTCAGTCAATCTTGCTGAATTCCTTGATGAATCTTCTGTAAGATCCAACATGCCGATAAATGACCTCACATTATTCACTGTACGAGGTGGTTCAAGTTTCACAATGACATCCACCTTCACCTAGTCAACCTCCATACCTCATTTGGAGATAACATGGCTCAACATAATTTCTTCTGTTACTATGAAATGACTCTTTTCCCATGAAAGAATAAGATTGACTTCATAACATTTCTTAAATACGCGGTCTAGATGTGCAAGACAAGTACCAAAACTATCATCATAGATCAATAAATTGTCCATGAACACTTCAAGAAAACTAACCACCATGCTGGTAAAAATGAACAACATGCACTTTTGGAAGGTAGCAGACACCTAACATAATACAAAGGTCATTTGCTTAAAAGCATATCTGTCAAAAGGATAGGTGAAATCATTTTCTATTGATCTTTAAGAGCGATTGTCACTTGATAGTATCCTGAGTGCCCATCCAAGAAGAAAAAGAACTCCTTCGCTACCAACCCTTCAAGCACTTGATCAATGAAAGGTAGAGGATAGTGATCCTTCTTGGTAGCTGAATTCATGCACCGTTAATCAACACAAACATGCCATGAAGTCGGTTTCGGGTAGAGATCACCTCTCCTTGGTCATTTGTAAACACTGTAATCCTGGATTTCTTGAAACTACATGCAATGGGCTAACCCATTTCGAGTCGGAGATGGGATAAATGAAGCCAACCTCATACCACTTCGTTGTCTATTTCATGACAACATCGTAAAGATTAGGGTTTTTATTCACTGAAAATTGTGAGACAGTTTGCAATCATCTTCTAAAAAGAATTACTGTGAACACAAGGTTGGATTTATACCTTGATGATCTAAAACATTCCAACCAAGGGCCTTACAATTTTTCTCTATAATCTCTAGCAAGTGAGATTCTTGATCTAAGGCATTTATGCTACTAATGATAACTGGATACATATTCATCTCACCAGCAAGGAAAGCATACTTTTGATCTGTCAGAAGTGGCTTTAACTTAGGTAAATTCTGACTCAGCTTTGCAGCTACTTCTGAAACTGAACTGGTTGGAACATGATCTGATGACAATAAAGAGTACTATCTACCTCTATTACTCCTCGCTCAGAAGTTAATGTATCGAACATATCTGCAATTATTTTTTTTATTCGGTTTGGAATGAATCTTCTTCAAATAAATCGATCAATGATTTTGAATAAATCTCCCTGTTGGAAAAGGACAAAGAATTGACCGTGTTATCCAGATCCTCCTCTAGGAAGAGGATTTCCTGTATCAAAATATCGTGTAGTAAAATACATGGTTCTCTGATCTGTTCAACAATATCACAGTCTTCTGTAGTTTGGTTCTGTCTCTCCTTTTCTCGGATGTGTTCTCTACTGCTTTTGTTTCAGTGATCATGTCCATTTTGACTTTTTCACTACAGGAGCGGAACGTGATCTTTCCAAAGTCATAATCAACCATAGGTTCGGTTGTTCGAAGGAAAGAGAAACCAAGAATAATTAGGGTCTGGAGTAATGGTGTAGCAAAATCCATGTTCAGGACAACTTAGTCCACTAGGAATTTCATTTCTTGCATGCTTATGATGGCATCTTCCAATAAGCCTCTGGTCTACTTAATGGATAAATCCACAAATTGAAAGACCATGTGTGTTCTATCAAGTAGGTCCAGCCCAAATTCCTTAAGAAATGATGAGGGCATGCGGTTAAAGGAGGAAGCACTATCAAGCAAAGTTCGCTCAATATATAATAAAAATATCACATCTGATTAATGGTGCTCCCTTATTTTTCTTCTTGGTTTGGAGATCATTAATTACATTCACATTAGCCATGGCGAGGATGTGTTTCTCTGATAGGTTGTGTCTGTTCATATGGGGCTAACACGTTGATGTGCATGCCTCTTTCAGTCCTTTCTTAACAAAAAGGCATGTATTCCATTGCTTTCAAAGATGGCATGATCAGATAATGCATTTTCAATTTTTATGATTTTTTGGAGTTTTTCATTTTCATAAGGAAAAGGAATATTTAAACAACTGGAATTATTGTTCTTAATTTCAATAGAATCATATTTTACAAAGAAACTGACTATAAGTGTCCAGTGATTCAAAATAGGAGGAAAATGAAAATAAACAGAAGCTTCAACTTCTTCGAGATGCATGGGATACTACTGATGGAGCTTTCTCCTTGGCTGGATCAACTAATCCTATGTTGTTATTATGCTTTTAGAGTTTTTCATTTTCTTGATTTTTCTTATTTTTTGGTTATTTAGTGTAGCTCCTTCTTCTTCTTCACCCGACCCTACTGTTGTATTGACTGGTGCAAAAGATAATGATTCACTAGTTGAAACTTGATTCTTCCCCTTGACAACTACAGATGGCTGTGAGGTTCTACTACTCCTGAGAGTCACGATGTTAGACAACATAATGAAATCACTTATACCTGACTCGTCGAGGTTGGAGGACACATCATGAACTACCTACTCCTTACAATTAGAATTATTGGGGTTGCCTCCACCAATGTTGGTATGATAGTTTTGGTGGTAATGAGGTCATCAAGTTTCTGCCTCATCTATATTTGGTTCTTCACCAAATAAGCCAAACAATCAATGGCTGAGTTGACGGGCGCAACCTATGGTGATTCAACGTACCAACCTCGCTGAGAATGGTAATGCTGCGAAGGTTGCTTGTGATAACTTGAAGAATATTGTTGAGGAGGGTGTTGTTGAAAACAAAGAGGAGGAGGGGGATATTGGTTGTAGTGATGAGTAGTTAGCTGCTACTGATGAAATTGATATTGTCAGTATGCAGGCTACTGGTAACTCTATCTCCAAGTATTAGCATTCATTGGAGACTGATGTTGTGGAGGCTGACTCCGAACAAACTTCCCACCATGAGATTGGTGGTATGAAATGATGGCAGAGGAGTGAACCCGCTGATGTCCACCAGGACAAGTTAGTTGTGCATTGTTATTCCATATGTCATTTACCTCCTGATTATGCGGTGGAGTTGGGAAAAATGGCTCAACATAAGAAGGATGAAGCTCATGATTGTAGACAACCATGTGTTGTTGTGGCCGCTGTGGTGGTGCCTAATCGGATGCTTACATGTAGTATACGTGCTGAACCGATGCTAGCTGCCATTGGCTCTATGGTTGTGGTTGATCCTTTGGCTCGGTAGAAGTCTCATTTGGTGAGCTCACAAATAGTCATGAATTGAGTGTACTGACACACAACTCCAGCTACTTAGTGATATGGTCGAGTTTGTCCAAATTATTAGTTCTCTATTCGATCACAGATAATTTCTCCAGGTCTTTTGATCATTTTTCTATGATGTCCACTTTAGACAGGTGGCTCCCAATGATGCTAAAGTTGTAGCACTCATCCCTTTTCTCTTCATGTGATGCAACCATGTTGACAGTCTTCTGGTGGATCTACAGGTGCTTCTGATATGCTCAAGATGAATATAAAGTGGTCTCCCCTTCAGTCATTTCATCAAATATCCACCATGCTACATCTTCATCTTTATAAAAGTGAAAGACACCACATGTGACTTCAATTAACCTCTAACTTTCTTGGTTCAAACCCTTAAAGAAATTTGGACCAGGTTGGTCCTTGAAATATTGTGGTGGGGGCACTTATCTTGCAAATACTTGAATCTCTCCAAAGCTTCATGTATGGACTCGTGGGGTCATTGGGAGAAGTTTGATATGCGGATGTGCATATCATTCAACTGAGCAAGGGGATTGAATTTGTGTAGGAATGTTGACTTGAGTTCCTCCCAGGTCGTCATCACCATCCCCAAGTGATTAATATAGTAAAGTGCCTTATCCTAAAGGTTGAATGGGAAGACAATCATCTTAACAACACCTAACAGAATGTTGGTGTAATGTGTATTACCGCAGATGTGGCCAAACTACTGTAAATGGATGTAGGCTCCTCATTTGTGTTCCAGTGGAACGAGGGTAGAAGAGACGAGATCTACGGCTTCAACTCAAAGTGTTCATGGATCAGTGGAATCTGGATCTACTCAGTCATCTGGCCAGCGCTAGGATTGTATATCTCTTTCAATGTAGTCTTTGGAGTCTCTCTTCTTTCCGCTTCTTCCCCTCCATAAGGTCTATCTGCATGTGCTTCTTCTCATCCTCCTCCTCTATTTTCTCTATCTCTCCTCAAATTCAATAACATCTCTTGGAATGCAGCCTGAGCTTGAGCATGTGTAGTCAGTTGTGTCTAAATCACTTGTATTGGGGAGAGCATCTGGGCGTTCTTTATTATAGTCAAGTTGGCGTGCATTCTCATTATGTAGAGCCCTCTATGAATCATACTTAGAGGAAATGGAATCCTAAACGGGGTCTTCATCTACACAAGGAAATGTATTCCAGTCAGTCTATAATTGTGTACCAGATTTAGAGAAGAGTTCATAATTAGGGACGATTATAGACACTATTGGATTGGGCAATGCATATGGAGAGAAATCAATCACAATCCACAACAGAGGAATGTCAGGACAATAGTGATCCAAGTTATTTGAAGATAGAAGAGACATAGTCTTAAGAGTTGTTGCAACATCCAAACCAATATCTCAAGAATTGCCCTAAATTGTTGGAAATGTTGGCATTGAGGAATCGATGTTGGTGTCCGCAGAGTCTGGACTAAGCCATCCAAGACCCAAATCTTGAGAAAGAAAGGGAGCAGAAATGAGGAATAATGATCATGGATATATAGAAGAAATAAAATGAAGAGATAATGAGAAAAGGATTATAAGAACGAAAATAAAAAAAAAAGTGTAAAAAGAAGACTAAATAAAAGGTTCAAGTGCGTGGGACTTTGATCTTTGACCTAAACAAGATCCAAACAATCACCAATGCCATTGGGTTCACTAACTCAACACTCGAGAAGCGATGAAAGTTCACCTTTTTGTCTTGTCAATTTTATTGCTTGTTTTATGGCAATCTAATCAATCTTAGTCCTTAGTGCTACCCCTATACAAGAGCGAGTACTACCAGGCAAGCATCATGTACTTCCCACTGCATTTTTTACCAATAGTATGCACCTTTTGAAGGTCCTTGAATCGGATCAAGGCTCTCTATATAACCAAAGAAATAAAGAGAGAAAGTTGATGTAGCGAATCAAACACTTCCCTGATGCAAGGTACTCAGATGTGGACTAATCAGACATGGGCCTACTGATGAATCTTTCATCATCTTTATTCATTTATTTTAGCTTAAAATCCCTTATAAACACCTGTAAATACCAATAAATCTCTTCTTTTACTAACCCTCATTCTTATCTAAATATTATGTAATTATGACTATTTTAACATAAAAAATCTAAATAAAGTACTAAAGGAAAAATAAAGAAAACAAAGACTATATAAATGTAATAGATACATGCTAATTTTGACCTCGAGAGTTGGTCAAGACTTGACCTAATCGATCAGGAATAAAGTAGGGGGAGATAAGGCCTAAATATAAGAAAATCAAACTCCACTTAAGTACGTTCATCACTTATATATCTCTGTTAATAATACTCATTGCTTACATTAATTTATTTATAACCAAATAAATCTCAAATTAAAATATTTCATTCTTGTAACTTGTACAAAAAATAAGTTGTAAATAATAAAAATAATTACAAGAACAACCTTTATATATTGTGTAAATAACAATACTCTAAAAAAGCTGCAAAGCCCAACTTATCGGATCAATATCTTCTCCACCAAAACTCAAGTTTAACCAAACTCACTTTCATTATACTCAGAATTAAACAATCTTTAAAATGTAAGTGATTTCATAAAAATCGGAGTTAAATTATGAAATGTCACTTTTTGGGTAGTGTTGTATATTATACCTATGTATACTACTTGTATATAATTTGTATATTTATTTGCCTGTTTATTTTGGATAATTTGTATTTTCAATTTTTTGTATATATTGTATTTGCTTGATATAAAATACAAATAAAAATCACTAATTCAAAAATATACGAAAATAAAATCTTGTACATATTGTATATATATCACTATGTATATTGTAAATATCCATATTTATTTACCCTAATTAATTAATTCCTAAAAATGAAATAAAAATATCATTAAAATCCTTGTAAAATATTTTAAATTAATAAATTATAAAATTATTTGTATATTTGTAAACATAATAAATTAGAAATCATGGTAATGTATACATAGGTATATATAGATATAAATAAGGCATTTTATTTTTTACCCTTATATATAACTTATTAGTAACATTTTCTTTTTACACTATTTTTTTATTTTTAATTCATTTTCTATTTTATTTACATTTATTTCTAATTTTTCTTCCTATTTTATCGTGTATCGCCTTTTATCTTATTCTCTACGCACTGTGATTGGTTAATCACGGGTCTACAGACTTGGGTCGACTCCCCAATCCTCATCATTTTCCACACTTTTTACTAATCGGTGCCTCTTCCTTGATTTTTTCTGCATGCCTCTCTCACTAACTCTGCTCGATTCCTTCACCGATTCTTGAGCCCTAACAACTGACTCCCTTACATGACCATTGAATCCAACTAGTCTTTTTTCCTTTCATTCTTGCAACCAAAGTCGGTCCTGGTAACGAAGAGTGGTGTTAACAAGCTTCTCCTACGGGGAGTGCTGAGTGTGGTTGGATTTCGAGATCCAGAACGTGGCTGGACCTCCATCGCCGTGTTCCGACTCTCTACCATCCACAATGGATCCATGCGATTCTTTTTCCTCTTTCCACCGCAGGTTGACTTAGATTAATTCTCTTTGATTTTTGCTTTCACTTTTGCTTTTTAATCACCTCTTAAGCTTAGATTAGATCTTCATCACTATCCTGATTTGCTCGATCGAAGGTGTTCAGGTCGCATTCATCCATCTCCGGCACTCCGCTCACATCTGCCTCAACATTATTCACCTTCTACCATACCTACCCCCCTCCAGATCTCCTCGGATCTAGAGTCTGACCTCCTCCCCGACCACCTCCATTGGAGGTCCCATTTCCCTCACCATTTCCATGTTTTTTCACTAAAAAATTGGCTGAAGAACCCCCTTCGAGCATATAACTTCTTGTAGGTTGTAAAAGCACGAACAGAGCAGGAAATAGCTACTTGGAGATCACTCTCACCTGCTGACATTGGATAGCTTCAAACTAGAGATTCGAGCTTCATCGAGCACTTTTGCCATATCCAATCGACGCAAGAGCTCAACAGGAGTGTCCCACACCCTTCAAGAGTTGCTGGGGACAAATATTAGCCAAGGTTTGGCTAATCAAAGTTAAACTTCGACAACCTTCATCCCAATTCTTCCCGGAGGCTCTACATTCGTTGGATCAAGAACAAAAGCTCCAGGTGCATCTTGGCCATCCATTTTGCCCCAAATTTCACCATTGGATCACAACTTCTATATCCGATCGAGACTGTTCACAAACATATGCTCCCCAGCCGTTCGATCGAAGATCCATCGCATCTTAGTAGTCCAAGCTTCCATGTGGTATGGTAGAGAAATTACCCTCCTACCCCTACCTTTTTTTCCTTTGCAAATAAGTTCCTTTCGGGGCACTCATTTTTTGGATTATTGAACAATTGCATTAAATACCTTGTTATTTATTTATTTATTTGAGTACAAATCCTATTTGAACTATAGAACATCTGTGGCATGTGAGTATTTGAGAAAATTGCAATAAAAAATCTACATGTGTGTTATAATTTGGTCGTTGTAACTTAATTATTTGCATTTATATCCAATACAAAGCACCTTACGTGGAAAAGTTATTATAAATCATAGGAAATCAAAAAATAGGGAAAAATGTTTTTTGGAAAATTTAAAAAAAATATATTTCTATTTGTGTTTATTTATTTAATGTTTGTTTTTATTTCCTATTTTAAAAATAATAAAACATCGACAATATTTTATTTTCCCATTTTTCATCTTTTCATCTATTTGAAAACCATAAAAAATCTCAAATTTTTTGAATAAATATAAAAAATAGTATAGAATACCAAAAACAAAAAATAATTTTATTTGAATTTTCTGCAGATTATTGACTTATTTCAAAATTACAAAAAGTAGATTTTCTCTCTTTTCTTTTAATTCATTTTCCTTTATTTTATTTTCCCCTATTTTCAAAAAATAAATTATTTTCAAAATATAAAAATTCATAAAAAAATATAAAATAATTAAAATTCACAAAAAATAAAAGTACATATTTCTAGGTTTTCTTATTTTATTTCATTGTTTATTTTTGATTTAAATAACCCTCAAGATTTTCGTAGCTTCCTTGAGTTCTATCCTATATGCTATAACGGTAAATAAAATAGAAAACTCTTATGCTGACATTTTTTCATTTTATTTTGGCTTGAGATTCATTAACAACTTTTGTTTTGGGATTTTTTGGGCTGCGACAACATTTTCACCTTATGAATAATTCCATTGAATAAAAATGTGAAAAGTAGTGTTCAAAAAATGACACCATTGCTGGGGAGGCATGGCGAGGGTAGCTAGGTTTTTCTTCTATTAGCCTGCTATTCTTGGTTGTAGATACCTATTAGTTTTTTTATTTGCTTGTTTCTTCTCTTATTTTTCTCTCACTTATTTCTTGTTCCTATTTCCTATCACTTGTCTATATTTGTATCACCTATTTTATGTCTTTTATTCATTTTATTTTTGCCCATGTTTTATTATGTGGATCTGGATCTTGTTGTGGAGTGAGCACTGATCAAATTCTGTGTGCCGTGAGGGAGCTTACACAATGCTTGCATGATCCAATTTGTTAGACACTGAAAGCTCCCCAAGATCAGACATAGGGATTCAATTGAGATCCATTTCACTTGCTCTTCTCAGTTTGCCTCTTATCAAATTTTGTGTGTCTCGTTTCTTTGTTTATTTTCTTCTCTTATTTTATTTAATTTTATTCATATTTTTCGTAACTGTGATCTGAAGTAACTTTTGTTTCTGTTTTTCTTACGAGGGCCCAATGAGCAAGTGCAGTATTCTTAGGAGCACCGGTGCACCCAAGGGAAGCAGAGGTGGCTCATTTCTTCATAGAGCAATAAGACAACATAGGAGGAAGAAGCAGAAGACTTAAAAGATTTTGCAGAGTTTTTGCATATACAATTTTTATTTTTTTTAAACTTTTATTTGCTTTATTATCCTGGTAAAAAAGTTGAATTTTTCTTTTGTCACATTCCTCTTTTTTTGTTTTTTCTAAGTGCAATATATACCTTGTTTGTGCGGGTTTTATGTCACCAAGTGCCAGTGCACCTGGAGGAACTCACATGTTTTAGTTTTCATAAATTTTTTTCTTATTTGTTTCTCGCGATTTTGTTGCTTGGGCCCTTAGAAGTAGGTTTTATTATCCTACTTGAGCTAGGTAATTGATTAGGTTCAAAGCCTTTATATATTCTAATAAAATAGATCGTAGGATTGGACTTAACAAATTAATTGGTTCTTGCTCGCTAATAGAAGTTATTGTAAGGACGGTTCTCTTGCATCATTTAGATTAGTTTTATTTATGTCTTTATTTTTATGCGTGGATCACTTGCTTATAGAGTGTTGGCGAAAGGTCCACATCTCTTTCTTTGCATGCATAATTGATTTCATCGCACATCAGCTTTTCTGATTTCCTTCCCCATTTTCACTCACTTATGATAAAAAGGAATAGAAAAATTCATGAGATCATTTCTTTGAAAAAATTAAAAAAGTGTTAGACACTGTTGTGCGAGAAATCAATCAGACACTGGCGTGCATTCTCATTATGTAGAGCCCTCTATGAATCATACTTAGAGGAAATGGAATCCTGAATGGGTTCTTCATCTACACAAGGAAATGTATTCCAGTCAGTCTATAATTGTGTACCAGATTTAGAGAAGTGTTCTTACATTTCTTGTATATATCCATGATCATTATTCCTCATTTCTGCTCCCTTTCTTTCTCAAGATTTGGGTCTTGGATGGCTTAGTCCAGACTCTGCGGACACCAACATCGATTCCTCAATGCCAACATTTCCAACAATTTAGGGCAATTCTAGAGATATTGGTTTGGATGTTGCAACAACTCTTAAGACTCTGTCTCTTCTATCTTCAAATAACTTGGATCACTATTGTCCTGACATTCCTCTGTTGTGGATTGTGATTGATTTCTCTCCATATGCATTGCCCAATCCAATAGTGTCTATAATCGTCCCTAATTATAGGTTGCTTACCAGATTTAAAAAAGCGATAACCTCATTAAACTGGGATCGCTAAAGAAAACTCGACCTAAAAGAAATGTAAGAACAAATCATCATTGTTTTGGGGAGAGTAACCCCCTCATTATTTGATGTACTTACATCCAGAGAGAGTCGGTGAGGATGTAACCAAAAGGATATAGCCCAAATCCCTGAACGTGTGCCCTATGCTCTTGTACAAATCTCTATGGTGTATGGTTGAGATGCAATAGTTTGCCTCAGGCATTAGAAAATCGTTTTGGTGTGCTCATTCTCCTTTCTCCCTTTGAGCTTGATACTTAACCTGGTAGCCCGACAGATAGTTCCATTGATTGGGGAGGATTGAAAACATAAGCTAGGTGATAGCGATGACTCACCCTTTGTGCTTGGTAGTAAGTATCTTCTTGTATATTCACTAAACTTATTTTGAAAAGATAAATGATCGAACTCTTACGGTCTCTACTTGTGTCCAGTTTGTGAATAAGGGGTTTGTATTGTGTTTGTTTGTTAGTGTAAAGATCCCTCTGTGCCTTTTGCTCCTTTTTTCTATCTTTCTTCTTGACTTGATGTCATGTTCTCGCATCTTTCCTCTTGACATCAAAGATGTTGTATTGAAGTATTTCATGTTTGGACTCCTCGAGCTCATTTCACAATACAGTTCTTTCATCTTCTATTTTGGAAGATTCACTTTCCAAATATCCCTCTTTATCCACATCACCCATCTTCTCATCCAATCCATTGTTTGATATTGACCTAACCTCGAACTATCATTTGAGACTCCACCATTTTTTAGGACTAATCTAGAGTCATATGCATTTCCAGAGACAAACTCAGAGCACTTGATAACATCAAAGGGCAAGGGTTCCATGGCATAGTAGAATGAGATCAACAATACGATGTTAGCATCTATTCAGACCATTCAGGCACAATTGAGTTGGCAAGTTGACATCCATGTCGGATTCAGATATATGATCTTTGATCTAAGGAATGAGATGAAAGATATCAGAGAGGATGGTGAGCAAGCAAATGGATGTGGGAAACGGGGTGGTGATCCACTAGAGCCAATGACAAAGCTTACACTTAAGATTCCTATAATCTAGGGGCATGACAGACGAATACATGGATTCAAATACCTGCGATTCATAGACATTTTAAGCTTAAGACTACAATTTTACCTCTACTCCCGATATTCCATGGACACATTAATTAGGAAACATATGTACAACTCCACCAATTTGACCGCATTTGTGGAACATCCTTAAATCCTAATGACTAATTAAGCCAAGATGGTGAATCATTAGTGAGCTTGATGGAAATTAGAGATGCCATTAGTGGCTAATTGTGATAATTGTAGCTAGAGGTGATTAAGTGGCTAAGTAGTATTAGTAATGTGATTACTATTCATGGGTGGGCCTTGGTTGCAATTAGGAGGAGTTGGTGGGGTTTATGTTGCAATTTTCCCAAGGATATAACCTCTCATAGGCGTCACCCCTTCCTCCCACTTCATCTTCTTCCTCTTGAAATCTTGGAGCTCTTTTCTCCATGGCTGAAAAATCCATGGATCTCCATCTTCTTTTTTAGTTTTCTCCCTCATTTCTCCACCAAAATTCGAGTTCTTGGGATCAAATCAAAGCTGGGAAGGAGAGTATCTTGGATCTTACATTGTATGTAAGATCAAGGGCCAAAGAAGAGGAGGCATCCAAGCTTGAAGCTCAAGGTGTGGACAACCCAACATTTTCTTGGAGAGTTCTTCTTCAAGCTTTTGAAAGCTTGATTTGATGTACAAATTAAACCTTTCTCTTGCTGCCATTTGTAGAGATTTTACCACATATATTCCATATCTATGACCAAGTGTTTGTTTTGGGGATTTTGGTTGTAAAAAATTGAGAAAATGGGGCTTAGAGTGGACGATTTTACTTGGTGTCCAGATCTGGTTGCTTTCTTTTTAATCCGAGTTAGACATGTATTTCTTGATCTTTCTTGGATTTTCTTGGGTAGATTCATATACTGATTAATACTCCATTAAGTTAGGCTTAAATCCATTGGCTTAGATACGAAATTGCATGTTTATAACATCTTAAAGAGACTATATCTATGGACGGGTATACTGAAATTTCAGATTTTGTTGTTATTGATTGTTGGTCAATAGCTTACATGATTTGGGTATCTTCTTTAAGTTTCCTTGAGTATATTTGCTTATTGATATGACCTCACTAAATTGTCTTATGATTCTTGGTTTTTAATTTGGAAATTTAGGTGATTAGAAATGTTATGGATGTTGTCATATGCATGTAAGTGAATGTGTCCAGATCTGTCCATGAACTTTAGGTTAGTGTTTTAAGATGCATTTGAGTAGTTTCTTCATGTTTCCATGAGTGCAATTACATTTAGATATATACTCTTTCATATTAACATTTAGTCCATGGAGTTGTTTTATAAAAATAAGGAGTTTTCAAGAGTTGTTGACTACCTATATCATAGATGTCATTGAATGTCCAGATCTGTCCATGCATTTTAAATTAGAATTTTAGGATGCATTTGGGGAGTTTCTAAATTTTTCCTTGAGTGTAATTACTGGTTAATATATACTCTTTCATAGCAACCTTTAGTCCATGGGTTTGTTTTAGAAAAATGAGGAGTTTTTGAGGAATTATTGACTACCTATATTATATCTCCACTTAATGTTCAGATTGGAGATGGTTGCCTTAGGATTAAGAACATACATGATTTTGATAATATCCTTAGACATCCTTTGGTGGATTTGACTATAGATATTTAGGGAGTGTAATACGCATGAAATCCATGTATTTGGATTGGTTTTGATGAGGATTTTGTAGACAAATTCGGTTGCTGTCCATGAACAAAACAGTGGCCAAATTCCATTATTGAATGTATGTCTAACAAATTTTTAGGCATTCATTAATAAGTTTTAAAAACACCAAGTCCCCTTGTTTCCCTATATTGAAATGGGAAATCAATTAGTGATTTAATCCCAGTCAGGAGAGGGATTAAGATAGGATAATTTTCCTTATGTTTGCAGCCATATGCTTATTATACACATAGGTCTATGAGTGGAATAGATACATGATTGGAGCATGGGATGCTCTCTAACAGACCCCCTTTAAATGTTAGACCTTAAAGTAAATTAAACACCTAAATAGCATATTTAAAGTCATGAAGTTGGGTGTGAACTTAAAAGGACTAGATGCCTTGGATTATTATGAAGCATACACACACAATGACAATGTTTTGGGGTGATCAAAAAGTGAATAGGGTAAATCTCTATTTGTAATCATTTTAGAGCATGCCTTAGGATAATTGCTACTTATAAAGGTGGGCTTGAAACACCTATTATGAAATTTAGAGATTGGGGATGTTCTTAAGGATACATATATCTATGTAGTTACTATACAGGAAAACAAGACTATTTGCACTTGTCATGAAGCAAGTCTTCCTCTAAGGAGTAGCCCGATCCTTGTAGGTTTTTCTGAATCTTTTGGGACGTAGGAAAGAATGAAGTTTCCGGTAAGATAGCCAAGATCATAAGATTGATGTTCTTGAGTAGGGAATTAGAGAGAGACTATCGTATCAGGTCTGTATCGTCGACCTTGGATCAATAGAGGTTCTTATAGAATAAGTTCGGGTCTAGGACCGATAACTTATAAATGTGAAACAAATCAAAGACATAGACGCTTAGGGTGTAATATGAAAATAAAGAAATGGTGATGTCACATATGATCAGTCATGGAGAATGGTGCTCCGACTTTGCGAGGGCGCGGTGACCCGCACATGAGCAGGAGATGAGGTCGCTCAGGCTTGGGTAGCGGACATTGAGAGCATGGGTCTAGGATCCCAGTCTTTTTACGTGTTTTCTTCGAGCCGGCTCGGTTTTTACGCTTCTTTGGGATCCACGAGTTGTCTAGACCATTCCGCTGACCCGTTGGTTTTTCTTTGAGAACCTAGGTTGGGGATTCTCTGCGGTTAGTTACGAGCTCGTCTGGTTTTTACTTAGCTTTTCTCCTTCGGGAGTTGAGCAACGAGAGAGGAAGTCGGGTCCGGCAGGCTTACCTCTTCTCTTTCCTGCCTCCATTGGCGTAGTAGTCGTACTAACACTTCCTTTCCCTTGGACCACACTTCCACTGGGATTGGTGAGAGCAGACGATTCCCTTCGGGGGTTTCCTCACCGCTATAATTATTACTCTTCCATCAGGTTGTGCTCTGATGATGGGATTGTGATTAATAGACTTGTGACATTTCATCAATTGCCCAGTTAAGATGAATTTTCATCAGTAGACATTGATGTCCCATAAATACCTTTCCACTATGTCGTGCACTGGTGATGGGGTAGTGGTCAGTAGACATCAATGTCACCATTTGTACCTTTCCGCTATGTCGTGCACTGGTGATGGGGTAGTGGTTAGCAGACACTGATGACTTCATTATTACCTTTTCACCATGTCGTGCACTGGTGATGGGTAGTGGGTAAAAAACACTAAAAACTTCATCAATACCTTTCTGTTAGGTTTATGACCTCGTGATGGGGTAAGAGATATGTGATCTTTAGACTCTTCCGCTTCGAGACTAATGACGACAGTACCGTTAGTCAAGACTAACGAGGAGTGAATGCTGAGAGAGAGTTGTGAGTACACATACACCTTCGGGAACGAGCTATCACAGGTGTCGACTGAGGATCAATGTGAGTTGAGAGAACAAGCTAGAAGGAGTGTTGGGAACTTTGTTAGGATGCAAGACACCATCGCATGCCTACGGAGGCACCCCAACCCTGAGGCGTACACCATACCTCAGAGTCATAGTGTGAGGTTCAACCTGGACTTTGAGGTCCTACCCGGATATCTAGGTCCTCGCCGGACCAAGACCACAGACTTACTTCTAGGCTTGAGTTGTTGTTGGTTAGTTCCATTGACCAAGGGAGACACAGTGTGTTAGTGAGCGAGTGTGTTCTGTTAGACTTCTGAAAGCAAGTAAATAATTTAAAAGAATCTATTAACCCACTTTTACTTGCTAGCTTCTTTTGTCCACTACAGTTACCCAACTGTTTTTCTAGCTGTGCTAGTCTTTGCTTACTACTTTCCTTAGTAGAACTGTGTAGAATTTGTACTCGACAACTTTGTGACAGATACGTGCTTGTCCTTTTTCTACTATGGCAGGCAAAGGGCCTGTGATCGAGTAGCCGACGTACTTGGGGCTGCTGTTGTTCTTTTGGTGCTGACACTTACAGAGAAGGTATATTATTTTGGAGCTCATTAGACAGTTGTTTGTTGTGTTCTCCTCTGTAGTGTTATTTTTTAGATACATACATGTATATTGAATGTTGCGAAACTTCAACATGTATATGAATGAAATGAAAATGAATGTATACGTTGTTGTTCAGTTCTGGTGTACTACTTACTTCCACTTTTAGTTTTTTTGTGGTTGCTTGCTTAGCCAAATTTAAATCTTGTGAATGTCACGTTGTGAAAAGGCAAAAAATTTTCCTAGGTTTTCATAAGCATGAGATTAACTTAAGCTTGTTAAGTGTGCAAATGACGTGTTTGACGGGTAACCTATGGTCCTCGGGAGGACGGTCGTTTCAACTTGTGGCATAAAACACTACCCTAACATCCCGTTAGAGGTTGTGAAGATGACAACCTTCCCTTTTAGCCTTATAGATAAGACATTATATTGAATTAATCATTTAGGAAGGGTTGTTACCTCTTGGGAAGAATTGAGATCAGCATTCCTGGGCAAGTATTATCCCCTAGGATGACTGAATCAAAAGCGGTCTTTGATTGCCAATTTCTCCCAAATGTCCAATGAGCCTATTCATGAGGCATGGGAAAGATTTAAGGATTTGACGGAGAAATGCCCATCATGATATACCAAAGGCGAGCGTTGTGCAGAATATCTTTGGGGGTTTGAGCTTTGAGAATCAGAACTTAGTAGATGCC
The DNA here is from genome assembly GCA_037367405.1 of Ottelia alismoides. NCBI lineage: Eukaryota > Viridiplantae > Streptophyta > Magnoliopsida > Alismatales > Hydrocharitaceae > Ottelia > Ottelia alismoides. The sequence continues at coordinate 1,910,642 of JAZKJV010002366.1, read as the reverse complement.
GCTTGTGGGGGGTCCCGCTTCAATAAGAATGAGGATTTCCTTTATCATATTTTTGATGAGATGGAAGAGAGCTCTACACCTCTTTCTTCCTCATGTACTTTTTAAAAACATCCTATTACATCCCCTTCAATACCCCACAAGGCTTTCAACATGAAGGCATCAGAAGACGAGGATAGGGTGGACGGTGTAGATCTGAACATCATAGGAAATCCCCTATCCAAAGTGGACATAATAGAAAAATGATCCAAGGAGCTTGAGAAGCTTCAAGTGATCAAGCAGAGTACAAAGAACCTGGATAAGTTGGATGAGATTACAAAGCATCTGGAGCTTCTTATCAATATGATTAATGCATGTCAGAGTACAAATGTCATAGCTGATAATTCTACACATTAGCAGACTTCTTCCACTTCAGCATAGTAGAGTACCAGAGAAACCCCTATAGTCCAGCGTGTTTACTACATGCATACCCCGGATCATTGGCCACAACAGTCGCCTTCATCATGCATTGTACCTTACTAGTAGGGGCCTCTATACATTACTGAAAAGCATTCTCCACCTCTACCTATGATTCAAGTGGAGAATGACATTTGGTTCAATTTAGAGCGCAACCAACCCTGTCCGTCAAGACAAGATCAGATGGGTTCACAATAGAGTCAGAGGCTTGTCCACCATTTCCAACAAGGGAGACCACAACCCCAACACCAACAACTACAGTCTCATTACCTGTCTCAACCATACTTCCTAAATTGGAGACATGGACAACAACATATGCAACCTATATATTTTCATCAACCCTATTATGTGTGGTAGCCTGCACAGCTTTCACACCCTCCTCCTCCTTACTATCAGTAGAAGTAGTCTGGGTACCACCAGCCTCTACACTTCAGTTTCAGCTAAAATTGTAGTTGAGCATCTAGAGGCACCTTCGATGAATCCCACACTAGATCATATTGCACTCCTGATGAAGAATATGAATGATTTGACTTAGAGGCTTGACGACTTGACAACCACAAATACATTGATTCTAGCCCAGGTCGAAGCCAATCCCAACAATTTCAGATGCAAGTAGTAGGTGGATCTTGACTCACCCACCCCCGAGACAAGTATGGACATTGATTTTACTTTTTTATTTGATGCCATTCATATCAAGAGGGATAGGAGATTGCAACCACCCACATAATAGTTGGGATTGGGGAGAGTTGTTAAGAAGGTTTTACCGACCTCATCATCTTCTTTACCGGTTGAGCAACGGTCCAGTGTAGAAGATCCAGAGTTGGAGTATCACCACCTTCTTCACCATTATTTTGCAGAAAAGACCAAAAAGAGAATAAATAAAGATGCACAACCAAGCTAACATGAAGGTGGACACACCCGTCTTGGAGTCTTCTTCTACACCAACAAACCAAACAACCCATCCTGTTTTTCCTTTTATTTCATCTATTCCTGTCTTGGATAGCACTATACAATCTGATTCTTGTTCTCCACATGTACATGATGACTCTATTTTGAATAAGAGAAATGAGCAGTATTAATGTTTCATCATGTTATGTTCCATTTCCTTTTGCTTTATATAAAACTAAAAAAATCCAAATATTAACAACAACACTATCTTAACCTATAGTGGTAGAGATACTTCAGAACATCTTTTTAGAGATGGCATTCCTTAAGGCCATGGAGTACATGCCCACAGTTAAAAAGGGAAGGAAAGAAGCATGTACTCAAAAGCGTTAACCAAAGCAAAGCAGATGAAAGAAAATAGAAAAGCATATCTTAACCATGGCCATAGTTCATGCCATCAACAATCTCCGACGCAAAAAGAAAGATAAGGGAGCACCTCACATCCGTTGCCATATCTTTAATCAAGATTGTGATCATACTCTTCTCGATAAGGGATCCTCCATTAATCATATGCCAGACTCGCTGCTCACTGAGTTTGGGTTGAGTCCACTTAGATCCACCTTGATGATCCTTTAATTTGTTGATAGTTCGATCAATAGGCTGAGGGGTATTCTTGAGGACATTATCATAACAGTTCAAGAAATGGGATTCTTAGTTGATTTTTTTGTTAAGGATATGGATACCTCTGCATTGCTACTCCATACCTCGATTATACGTGGTTCGTTGTTCCTTCGAACGTTCGAAGTGATAGTTGATTATGGGACAGGAGTGATAACCTTTCACCTAAATATGATAAGGTTAAAATAGAGATGATTTCATATATGAAGCCATCACCACCACCACTAGCAGATGAGAGGGAGACAATTACAACATATTCTAAGGATACTGATTTTCTTACTGAGTTAGGAAATACATATCTTTTTACAAATTTCATGGACATCTGAGAGTTCCTTTCCCAGAAGGAACAACTGGAAAGCACAATCGATTTTAGCTCCCGTATTCATCATTCTGAGTTGTTAGTCGATGGATTGTATGAGCTTTTTTCTAAGGATCATTTTGAGTTTTCGAGGGACATTCTAAGATTATTGAAATACATTCTTTTTCTGAGATTACTGATGAGATACTTCCTATTCTAAGATAATTGTTGAGAATTCTAAACATTCTAAAGAACCATTCCTTTATGGGAAGAGATCATTCGTTGCAGTACTTTTTGAGATTTTACATGCTGAGCCAACAATAGCCACGATGGACAGTAGACATAGTGCATATCAGATACCTTCTACTAGTTCAGTTGCAGAGGTTGTCACAAAGCATATTCAGATCCCACATGAGCTTAAGGCTTTACCATAAACATTGAAGTATGCCTTCCTTGCCGGTGCCCCCTAAATGTTTCTAGTAATCATTAGCTTGTAGTTGTCCGACGATCAGGAATCTCGCTTTCTAGATGTTCTTGAGAGAAATCACAAGGCCATAGGCTGGAATAATTTTGGATCTCCGTGGGATCAGTCCAACTTTATTCTAGCACCATATCTACATAGAGGATGACAACAAACCCTCCCATGAGTGTCAGCATCATCTAAATCCAAACTTCCAGGATGTTTTCATGAAAGAGATCAGGAAATCGTTTGATGTTAGCTTTATCTATCCCATTTTGGTTCCAAGTGGGTCAGACGTTGCATGTGGTCCCAAAGAAATCCAGGATTACTATCATGATGAATGACGGTGGTGAGGAGATTCTGACCCCTATATCCACTACCGGCACCTGAATTCAACTACTACGAAAGATCACTTTCCACTACCCTTTATTGATCAGATTATTGAGAAGTTGACAGAAAAAGAGTTTTTCTATTTCTTGGATAGGTACTCTGGATATAATCATATTGCAATTGCTCCTGAGGATCAGGAGAAAACCACTTTTACTTGTCTGTTTAGCACCTATGTCTTTAGATGGATGCCCTCTATATTGTGTAACTCCCCCACTAAATTACAAAGGTGTATGTTGGTCATTTTGCTAACATGGTAGGTAGTTTCCTTGAAGACTTCATGGACGATTTCTCAGTCTATGGGGATAGTTTTGACTTATGTATTAATCATTTAGACTGAGTAGTTTAGCATTGTAGGGAGGTAAACTTAGTGCTCTTGTAGGAGAAGAGTCACTTTCTGGTGATGAATGGAATTGTATTGGGCTATGTCATCTCAAAACATGGCATGGAGGTTGACCCGACTACGATTGATGTGATCTCCAAGCTGGAGCCACCATAAACTTTGAAGTAGTTTTGGTCGTTTTTTGGATATGTTGGATTTTAGAGGCGATTGATTTAGGACTTCGGCAAGATCGCTAGGCCTTTGACGGAGAATTTTGTGCAAGGATAGTGAGTTTATAGTTGATGAGGAAGTCCTCTTGTCTTCCAACAGATGGAAGATATAGTTACTATTGCGCCTTTCCTACAACCATTTGATTGGTCTCCCTTCTTTGAGATCATAAATGACACGTTAGATTTTGTAGTTGGGGTTGTTTTAGGTTAGAGAAGGGATAGGATACCATTTTCTATACACTATGCTAGTAAGACTCTGGTTAAAGCAAAACACAATTACATATTTACGGAGAAGGATATATTAGCCGTGGTGTTTACATTTGAGAAATTCATGCCTTATTTGATTGGTCCCCATGCCATTGTATACATGGAACACATTGCCATATGGTACCTACAAGCAAAGAAGGATGACAAACCATGCCTTATTAGATGGATCCTTCTTCTCCAGAGGTTTGATTTAGAGATTTGAGATAAACTAGGAGTAAAGAATGTTGTGACAAATCACCTTTCCTGTATCACAGATGCAGATTCCTCTGAGAAGATCAAACTTCTGATTTCTGATACCTTTCCAGATGAGAACATTTTGTCTATGGCCTCACTCCCATGGTATGCTGATATTGTGAACTGTCTTGTCTCCAAGAAATTTCCACAAGATTGGCCCGTGCATAAGGTAGCTATATTTTTTTTTCTGAGATTCATTTTTACTAGTGGGAGGATATATACTTGTTTCGTGAGGGTGTGGATTGTATGTGGAGGAGGTGTATTCCTCAGGAGGAATACACCAATGTGCTTGAGAATTGTCAGAAACTAGAATCTGGTTGGCATCAATAAGGGAAGCACGCGACAACTAAGGTTCTACAAAGCATCCTATGATGGCCAACTTTATTTAAGGATGTTACAGACTATGTTCGAGGTTGTACTGACTATCAAAAAATGAGAGGAACTGTTGGTTCCAAAGATACAATGCCCTTGAGATATATCTAAATTTCATATGTTTCTTTATGCTTGGGCATAGACTACATGGGCTTAGTTCCTATCAGTCACGGAATTCAGTATATCTTGCTTACCATGAATCATGCCAGTCATTGGGTGGAGGCTATCCCCACCCTCACCGCGATATTCATACAATTTGTTCCTTTCTCAAGGATCATTGCACAGTTCATGATACATGAGATACTCATTTCAAATTGGGGAAGCCATTTCATTAACAGAGAGGTCAAGAAGCTTGTGAAGGAGTACACCATTGAACATAGAGTTGCGTGTCCTTACCACCCACAAACTAACGACTTGGCTGGATTTCAAATAGGGAGATAAAGACAATACTCCAGAAACTTGTATGTCCAGATAGGAAGAATTTGTCCTATATGATTGACTCTGTTCTATGGTTGTACAAGTTCCCATTGGGTATGCCTCCCTATAGACTGGTTTATGGAAAGCCTTTCCACTTGCCAGATGATCTAATCCACAAACAATTATTGGCACTCATGGTATGCAATTTGGAATATAGGAAAGTAGGAAAGACTAGGAAGTTGGACTAGAACACATTGCTGGAATTCCATGATTTTTCCTATGACAATTCACTTATGTATATGGAGACAGTCAAGTGTTGTCATGATAAACACTTCATAAGAAAGATATTCTCCTATGATCAGAAAATTTGGTTATTTGATATGAAATTGAAGTTATTTCCCAAAAAATTAAAAAGCAAATGGTCAGGACCATTCATTGTTAGAGTTGTGCGGTCATATCTAGGTTGTCATATGATGCATAATTATTTGTTGTGAACGGTTTAATGCGAAAGCCATATCTAGATCATGATACATTCCTGTCCGTGGTTGATTCCATCGATGTAGAATCAGACGATGGTTCCTTGACATCTTTTACGTTTGATACCTCAGCGGATATTCTCTTGTATATATCCTTTATGTTTATTCTTTCTTCTTTTGTTTTTATTGTTAACCTCCTATCTCTGTGTGTGTATTATACTTAGGATGTACTTTATCTTAAGTGTAGGGGAGGTGAAAGACTTGAGTAATTCCATTTTCATTTTGTTTCATCACTTTTGTTGTTGCTTATACTTAGGGATCCTTTACCCTAAGTATAGGGGGAGTGATGTCATTCATTTCATTCTCTTTCACATTTTTGTTTCATTTTATTTCTTCTGTTCTCTCACTTGTCCTTCAACTTGTTGATATTCTTTTTCTATACTTAGGGATCTTTTACCCTATGTATACGAGAGAACAAGTCAAATCGTTGTGTTTGTTCATTCTTTTCCTCTGTTCTCCCCTTTTGTACAGTCTTCTATACTTAGGATTATTTGATCCTAAGTATAGGGGGGATTACCGACTTCTTTTATTTTTTTAGTCTTTGAGTCATTGTTGTATAGATTCTTTTCTCTTTTCTAAACTTATTATGAATTATGTCTTCAGTTGTAGCTCTTTGGTCACTTTGAGGACATACTTCGAGCTAAGTATAGGGGGTGCCGTATATATTGTATATATACTTTAGCCATAACTCATGTTTTTGTTTGTTAATAATATGGCTATTACCTTAAAAAATAAAAAAAATATTTTGAAAAATTATTTCTAAAAGTCTTTTGTAAAATTGTTTGCAAACATTATGTTGTAAAATATTTTGAAAAAAGGTTTGTAAAATTGTTTGTAAATTGTTGTAAAAGTTCTTCTAAACATTGTTTGTAAATTTATTTGTGTACAAATCTGTGTAAAATTCATTTTTTGTAAAATGATTTTAAATTATTTTTGTATCAAAATGACGTATATTATACAAAATGTTAGTAAAATTTTTGAAAACAAAATATTTGCAAAAACCTTTTTGTAAAATGTTTGTAAATGATTTATAAAATGATATAAAATAGTTTGCAAAAGCATTTGTAAAATTTTTGTAAAATCTTTGTAATATTTTGTAAACTTTTTGTAAACTCCCTTGTAAAATCATTTGAAAGGTTTTATAATTTTTTTTTTTGTAAAATTATGTTGTCATGAGGGATATAAACTACGGGATATATATATATATATATGTATATATATATATATATGTATATATATTAGTTGTAAAATCCACGTTTGTATAAAACATAAAACTATTTCTATAAAATTCATTGTTGTATATAAATTCCTTTTATAAAATCCGTAACTAAAATGTGTAGATAAAACACTTTTGTAAAATAAAATCTTTCATAAAACTTGCATAACCCTTGTATTTAAACTTGTATAAAATCCTTGTAAATATAGACGTAATCCTTACTAATCCTTGTAAATACATTTAATCTGCTAACCCTTTTCTTTTCCTTTAAAAAAAGAGCTAAAATGTTTTAAATCCAAAAAATGCAAAACTCTTTGTTTTTTTCGAAAAGATTGTTCTTTTATTTTCCAAAAAACGTATTTTGTTTATATTTCTTCCATTTGCATATGCATTTTTCAGAATGATATTGACATTTAAACCAGTCTGGAATAAAATCTAAGAATGGAGCTTGATTAAGACCCTAGTCCACTTAACTTCAGAGGAACCTTATAAGAAATAAAGTTTAGACTTTTTAGGTCAAGTGACTTAATTCTTTGAGTTCATAAGACTAAGTTTACATGTCATCTTTATTGGTCTAAGTAGATTAGTTAACAGCAAACTCATGAACTTTTAGACAATGGATAATCTTGGACAAGCACTTCACATGTAGTTAAACACAAACGAGTTGATGAGGAGGCAAAATCATTTAGCTTGGGGAAACACGCAAGTGGAAACATTCGTAGTCACAATAAGTGGCAAGTGTGCCTCAATCAGTCTAGTGGCATTGACATCTAGAGCTGGGATGTTGTGGGTTGTAATAAAGCTTCAAAAGAGGGATAGTCTACCAGCTCAAGAAGAAAAACTCCTTATGTACATACTGCACTTTTGAATATATTAAAAAAATGTGAAAAAATGTATCTCATAAGCAAGTCATATGCCTTAAAGTTTTATATCAAGGAAGCCTATAGTTGGAGACTTGGCTAGACAGGTCAAGCTCCAAGGCTACATTGGCCATAGTCCATTCTCTTCTCTACCCTCTCGTCTTGAGCTAGTTGTACTTGAACTTAGAAGGGAATACCCCACTCCTTGAGGAAAGAGTAGCTAGATCGGGGAATTATAATTACCTTGTTAAAGGAGGTTCTTTCTTAGTCACATCTAAAGTGGGGAGCTATTTTTCAGTTACACAGTACAAGTAAAGATTCATAGTCGTAAGAGTTTGTGTATGTAAAATTGTTCTAACCTGACTACTAATAAGGTTCTGCCAAACTATTAATCCAAAGGTCTGATCGAGCTCCATTCTTTGACTTTTTGAGGATACATTTAATAATCAATATTGTTCTAAGTTCTTTATTGTTACTTTATTCTTTTTCTTTTCTTCTTAGTCACTTATTCTTCAAATGAGTGTTTGATAAGGGACTAGAAAAGGTAAAGCATAGGGGGTAATGAATCTTCATTTCATCATCTTTATTCAATTATTTTAACTTAAAATCCCCTATAAAACACTTGTAAATATCAATAAATATCTTCTTTTACTAACCCTCATTCTTGTGTAAATATTGTATAATTATTACTATTTTAATCAAAATAAAAAAATAAATAAAGGAAAAACAAAGAAAATAAAAGAGTGTATAGATGTAATAGATACAATCTAATTATGACTCTGAGAGTAGGTTAAGACTTGACCTAATCAACCAGGAATAAAGTAGGTTGCTATAAGGCCTAAATACAAGGAAATCAAATTCCACTTAGGTACATTCATCACTTCTATATATCTGGGCATAATACACATTATTACACTATTTTATTTATAACCAACTAAATCTTAAATTAAAATATTTCCTTCTGGGAACTTGTACCTAAAAATAAGTCGTAAATAATAAAAATAAGTACAAGAACAATCCCTGTACATTGTGTAAATAACAACACTCTGAAAAAAGCCACATAGCCTAACTTGTCAGATCTATATATTCTCCATCAAAACTCAAAATTAATCGAACTCACTTTCATTGTGCTCGAAATTAATCTATCTTTAAAGTGGAAGTGGTTTCACATAAATCAGAGCTAAGTTGTGAAATGTTACTTTTTGGGGTACTTTTGTATATTATAATTATGTATACTACTAATATACAATTTGTATATTATTTTCCTAGTATTTTTGTATAATTTGTATCTTTAAATATTTGTATATATTGTATTTGATTTATATAAAATAAAAAAAATCAAAAAATTAAATTGTACATATTTGTTATATGTCACTACGTATATTGTAAATATCCACATTTACCTAATTAATTAATTCCTAAAAAATATCATTAAAATCTTTTTGAAATATAATAAATTAATAAATTAATATATTACATGTATATTTTAAAAAATTATAAATTTAAAATCATGGTCATGTATACATAGGTTTAAATACCAATAAATAATAAATTGTATTTATTTTTACACCTATATATATCTTATTTAATTAATTTATAATAACAAAAAAAGATAATTTAATTACTAACATTTTCTTTTGCATTATTTTTTATTTCATTTTCTATTTTGTTTACATTTATTTCTCATTTTCTTCTTTTATTATTGTGTAGCACCTTTTGTCTTATTCTGCGTACGCTATAATTGGTCGGTCACGAGTCTATTGACTTGAGTCAACTCCCTAATTCTCACATTTTCCATTCTTTTCACTCTCTGGCACCTCTTCTCCCATTTTTTCGCATGCCTCACTCACTAACTCCACCAGATTCCATCGTCAAATCTTTAGCCCTAACAATTGACTCCCTTGTAGGACCATTGAATCTATTAATCATGCCTTGATCTCCTCTCTTTTGAATTTCAAAATCACATTGGAGCCCATGCCTATTGATATTTCAATATCTTCCCACACCGTGGTTGATTTGTTTTCCCATCGTTCATGCTCTCAAAGTCAGTCCTAGTGACAAAGAGTGATGACATTAAGCTTCTCCCAAAGCTAGGAGTGCATGAGAGTTGTTGGATTTCGAGATCTAGCACTTGGTCGGACTTCTGCTGTCACGTTCTGGCTCTCTGCCATCTGCAACAAATCAAGGCGATTCTTTTCCCTCTTTCCATCGTAGGTTGACTTAGATTGATTTCTCTTTTATTTTTGCTTTATTTTTTGCATTTTAACCACCTTTTAAGATTAGATCAGATCTTCACCACTATCCTCTAATTTTCCTGATCAAAGGTGTTTTGGTCACATTCATCCATCTCCAATACTTTGCTCATATCCACCTCAACATTCTTTACCTTCTACCATACCTAACCGCCTCTAGATCTCCTTGGATCTAGAGTCGGACCTCCTCTCCGACCACATTTTTAGTTAATGTCATTCATTTAGTCCACAAATTAGTTTTCTTTGTGTTTATACCCAGTAAATCTGCATTTTATTTTGAAGGATATGGAATAATCCTCAAGCGCATCACGGAAGCGTGAGCGTCGTATCGAATACGATGAAGAACGACTAGTCACACTAGTTGTTCTATGCAGCATAATTTAAAAAATTTTCATGCGATGAAACCACATGATCCAAGAATGATTCTCGGATCATTTCATCTATAACCACAACAATTATAAAGGAATACCTCTTGAATCGTGGTTGATCGAGTCTCTACGAAAAGAGACCTCTAGTCTCAAGTCTAATTGTCGGAAAAGAAGCTTGCGAGCGCGGGGATGAGTCGCGTGATCCTAACAATCCAACAAGTTGATCCAAGCACCAAAAACTACTGATCCCGTCGTACGAGATTGAACGTCTTCTTCACGAGAGTAGCACTCCAAGAAGAGAGAAAACCGAAGAACGTCGAAGCAACGACACGGTGGCGTAGGCAACGACAATGATTTCCCCTAGGGTTTGGTGGACGGCCACCAAGTAGAGGGAGAGAGTGTTGGCGTGTGGGGGAGAGAAAGAGAAAGAGAGATGTGCTTCCAAAAGCATGTACTAGATAGCATAGTATGCCTCTCTATTTATAGGGTTTTAGGATCCATGGATCTCAATCCATGGGATATATAAAATCAATGGATGAGATTGATTTATGTCAATCCATTGGTCAAGATTGTTGTTGGTAAAAGCCAACAACTTGTGATTTAATTTAGATAAAATATATTTGATAAATCAAATATACATCAATCCTAAAATTAAACCAATCAAATAAGTAAGCAATTGGCATGGAGATTGCATCTCCCATGTCAACATGGTGGACGGCCACCAATTCCATATAGGACTTGGTAGCCGTCCACAAGTTACCATGTAGAGGCAATCTCATGAGATTTCATGAGATTGCATATCTCCATGTAATTCTCCTTTATTTAATCCGAACAACTTTTGTTGTGATTTATTTTCCAAAAATAATTCATAATTAATTTTGAGAACATTGCAATCTTGCTATTGGAAAATTGTGAATCACATTCACAACCCAAAACAAAATATAATTTACATTTTCAATTTATTAAACAATGTGTATCCAATACACACTAATAATTAGTCAACAAATATAAATTATAATTAGCTCACTCTAATACATTATAAATCACATTTATAATATATTTTGAATAATTGGATTTTGCTATACACATTATCTTTATCCATAATAATTAAAACACATTTAATTATATTGGATAATTTCCACACACATAAGGATAATTAAATCACATTTAATTATCAACTTCTCAATGCTTAGATCTTATGGAATTATTCTTGAACCCTTCAAGAATAATGCGATTTCTCCGCTGATACTTGGAGATAAGGACATGGCAATTGTATTGTTCCACGTACAGTGACTTGGAAATTGAGATCACATCTCAAATCTAGATCCCATGGACCTCTCATAGATGCTTGATTAAATCAAGGCCGTAAACCTAATCTTCTCATTGCATCTGAATCTCATTCAGATCAATGTCCAATACATGGACTAAGATTAGGTTACTTATCTACTGAGAGGAGTCACTAAAATCCAGACCTGTTTCATCACTCCCTTGGAATGGAAGCGTCATTGTTATACAATCGTTTGTGATCAAATCACCCTCAGGTATTCCCAATACCTGCACATCCTGCATACTAGAAGACCTATGATCATCCCTAAGATATAGATCACTTTTACACTATCATCTTTAGGGTTTGATCACTAAGTTTCTCATTCTTGGTCATTAGGATTTGGTACATATCATATGCTTTCACAAAGCATATATCTTACCTTCAAATTCATGTCATGCTTCCAAATCACGATGACCATGCATGGAATTTGATCAGTCCCAATACCTCATGAGTGAGCTCATGTCTCCCGGTTCACAAGTGAATCTGTATGATCCCTTTGAGAGATCGTATTACTCATATATCCTTACATGCACACCAGGTCGTCGGTGTATAGACCTTGGTTAGGTCATCAACCTATTGGTCTGCCAAATGTACACACTCAGATATATAGCAATACATCTGTCTCTGGTCAAGGGATGTTTGCCTATGATGTGACAGTATTCAACATAGGTCTTTGGTTATCTCGATCTCGTTAAGTCAACCCATTGACTCAACTAATCTGATACCTATGTATCACTATTCCCATGCAGAGGACCTGCATCAAAAGGTCAGTCAGATATCAGCCTAATGAGCAAGGATTGCCATCTCCTACTCTGGCTGGAGATCATCACTTAACAATCATTTGATGATGCTTGATGAGTCCTCTATCTAACTCCTTAGAAATTCATTTAGGCATCAGCCTCTTTGATTCAATCAATGAATCAACAACTGTAATTATTAAGTTGGCCATGGTACATTACCCATATTGTATAGAGGGACCTTATAGGGCATTCATTCAATCAATTTCAGAAAGGAAGTGAAACATAATCAAAAACTTTTATTGATAAATCATTTATTATAATAACATTTATTGCAGGAATGGTTCGCCTCGGGCTCACATTGCTAACAATCTCTCACTAGCCCTCAGAACCATTCAGGAACAATCCTTAAACCCATACTCATTACATGCTGGTAGAAAACTTTCTGTCTCAGAGGTTTGGTAAGAGGATCAACAACGTTGTAGGCAGAGGCCACCTTGATGATGATGATATCACCACGCTTTCGAATCTCCCGAATGGTGTGGTATTTCCTTTCCACGTGCTTGCTCTTCTGATGCCATCTGGGTTCCTTCACTTAGGAAATGGCTCCCGTGTTATCGCAGAGTAGCGGGTGTGAGTATTAGAGGAAACTGCGCCAAGCTCCAGGACGAACTTGCGCAACCACACCGCCTCCTTTGCAGCATCCTATGCGGCAATGTACTCAGCTTCTGTTGTTTAATCTGCTGTAGTGTCTTTCTTCTTACTTCTCCAGCTCACAACACCACCATTCAACAGGAATACACACCATGATGTCGACTTTCGATCATCAATATCCGATCGGAAGTCAGAATCTCTATATCCCAAGACTTGGAGATCACCATCTCCATAGACCAAGATGTAATCTTGCATCCGTCTTAGATATTTGAATATGTTTTTTAATGCATTCCAGTGTTGTTCTCCATAGCAGGATTGGTAACGACTTACCACTCCCATTGCATGGCAAATATCTGGCCTAGTACACATCATAGCATACATTAAGCTTCCTACAACTGATGCATAAGGGCATCCAGCCATGGCTTTCTTTTCCTCAACAGTTTGAGGGGCCATTCCTTTAGATAGGTGGATACCATGTTTTAAGGGTAAGAATCCTTTCTTGGAACTATCTATACGGAATCGTTCAAGAATCTTCTTAATGTACCCATGTTGTAACAATCCGAATATCCTCTTTTCTCGATTTCTGAACAACTTCAGACCCAAGATGTAATGGGCTTCTCCAAGATCTTCCATCTCAAAGGTATGGGATAGCCAAATCCTCACACTGGTCATCATCCTTGTATCATTCCCAATGATAAGGATGTCATCTATGTACAACACGATGAACACAATGGCGCTCCCACTAAGATTCTTGTACACAGAAGGTTCATCAGGATTCTGCACAAAATCATAACTCTTTATGGTTTCGTCAAATCTGATGTTCCAGCTACGAAAAGCTTGCTTGAGCCCATAGATGGTTTTCTTCATCTTACATACTTTACCATCCTCAGTTATGAAACCCTAGGGTTGCTCCATGTAGATATCCTCCTCGAGGTATCCATTGAGGAAAGCTGTCTTGACATCCATCTGCCAGATGTCGTAGTCAAGATATACAGCTATAGCTAGCAGTGTCCTGATGGATTTGAGCATAGCAATAGGAGAGAAAGTCTCATCGTAGTCGACGCCTTCTCTCTGTATGTAGCCCTTGGCTACAAGCCGTGCCTTGAAAGTCTCTACTTTCCCATCAAGTCCCCTCTTTCTCTTGATGATCCATTTGTACCCGATGGGTTTTACCCCTTTAGGTGGATCCTCTAGGGTCCATACACCATTTATATGCATGGAGTCAATTTCTGACTTCATTGCTAGCATCAATCTATCCATATCATGATCTGCGAGTGCTTCATCAAATGAAGTAGGATCATTGTCAGTCTCACTTGACACATGGAATCAATACCATTCAGGTGGTGCAACCACCCTCGAACTCCTTCGAAGAGGTATGGGTGTTTCATCTTTATTTGTCTCTTCAGTTTCTGGTTAAGGAAGCTCATAATCCTCGCGGGATTCAATGAGTTCCTATACTTCATTTTTATCTTGACTTTTAAGGAAATCATTCTCCAGAAATTTCACATCTCTAGAAACAAAAACCTTTTGGGGCTCATGGTCATAGAGTTGGTATCCAATACCATCTCTAACATACCCAATGAAGTAACACTCACGAGAGCGGGATTCTAGCTTACTTGCGTCCATGTTCTTCGCATGGACCAAGCAACCCCAAACCCTCAAGTGATTAACACTAGGTTTGGTTCCATACCATATCTCATGAGGAGTCTTAGGTACAAAATTTCTAGGAATCTTATTCAGGATATATATTGCAGTCTCTACCGCATATCCCCAGAAACTAAGTGGTAAATGTGCTTTTTTCATCATTGAACGGACCATATTCATGATGGTCCTGTTGTGTCTTTCAGCAACACCATTAAGTTGGCGAGTTCCAGGAGGAGTGAGATTGGAGACAATTCCATTCTCTTTAAGATATTCCTTGAATTCATCTGAGAGGTACTTGCCACCTCGATCAGATCGAATTCGTTTAATCTTCCTATTGGTTTGGTTCTCAAAAAAAGCCTTGAAATCTTTGAACTTTTCAAAGGTTTCAGATTTATGACGTAATAGGAAGACAAAACTCGTATTGCGAATGGCCATCAATAAATGTCAAATTATACCGATATCCATTTCGAGTCGCGGTACTGAAGGGACCACATACATCGGTATGTATTAGGTTAATAATACCTTCGCATCTTGTAACCTTGTTACGAAAAGGCATCCTGGTCATTTTACCTTGAATGCAATGTTTGTAGGTAGGCAAAGGTTGAACTTGTAGAAAATCTAAAGGTCCATCCTTTATCAATCTATTGATCTTATCAACAGATAAATGACCAAGCCTTTGATGCCAAATCTCATTTGAAAGATTTTTATCCTCTCTAGATCGATTAGGGTGTTTATTAGTGGTTGTAACATTCATAATACATTTACCAATGCACAATTCATAGAGTCGACTAGAAGTCAAAATACCATCTGTAATGTATTTATCATAACGATTTATGACTAATTTATTACAGAACAGGAATGAATATCCACTTCTAACTAATTTAGATACAGATATCAAACTCCTTCTGATTTCGGGTACATAAAGACACTCTTTAAGTACTAGGACTCTACCACTAGATAATGATAGTCTACAGGTTCCAACGGCGACTGCTGCAACACTTGCATCAGAATCCATCTGGATGACTATCTCCCCTTCTTCCAGATTTCTAGTTTCCTGAAACAAATGCAACAAATTGCATACATGAACAGAAGCACCAGAATCAACAACCCAACTTCCTTCTCGTCCAATGAGAAAACTAGTTTCAATGATAAAAGTAGATTTCATACCTGCTGGGGCTTTACCTTTGTCGACCGACTTCAGGTGATCCGAGCAATTACGCCTCCAGTTCCATGGCTTCTTGCAGTGGTGACAAATGTCGGTTTTCTTCGACGCCATTAGAGTGGATGCATTGGAAGATGAGCCAACACCTTGTCCCTTCTTCTTTCTCTTCTGGGCCGGGCCCTTCTGAGAACCTTGCTTCCGACCACGCTTCCCTCTGACCTGTACAACCATTGCACTGCCAGCGGGACCATCTTTCTTTATTATGTCTTCTACAGACTTTAATGCAGCAAGAAGCCCAACATTTGTCAATTCCAGCTTGTTCATGTGGAATGAAACCACAAAGTTATTGAAAGACTAGGGCAAAGATAGCAGAATGAAATCAGATTGCATGTCTGCATCCATGGTTGCCCCAAGAGTCTCCAGCTCCGTCTAGTACCCAAACATTTTGAGTACATGTTCACGGACAGAAGTTCCTTTCTGCATCTTGCAACGAATGAGTTCTTTCATAACGTTGTATCTCTGGGTACGGTTAATGTCACCAAACATATCTTTCAGATTCTGCATTAACTCCTAGCAAGTACTCGTCTCCACATGTTGTTTCTGAAGAACATTAGAGAGAGAACCCAAGATATAGCATCTAGCCAAGACATGATCTTCATCATACTTGTCATTGTATGTTTTTTCTTCCTTTGATTAAGGGTTTTCATGCATGTCTTCTGAGAGCACATAACTTATGTGCTCGACCGAGAGTACAAGCTTCAAATTACGGATCCAATCCAAGTAATATGGTACGGTCAACTAGTTGACCTCTAGAAGCCTGCTCAATGGGTTCATGGACTTCATTTTCTGAAATTAAGAATACACTATATTAGAACATATAATTATACATTCTTATTCATAATATTTTATTAAGGATTTTCAAATCAAATTAGTCTTGCTCTATCAACAATGAAAGTTTATTCCTTTATTCACTTTCAAAGTAAGAGATATACTTACCGCTATATCTCATGCAATAACCGGGATCTCCTCTATATCTTTGTTACATCCCAATAATATGAGAATCTACAACTCCAATAAAGATAAGCGGGAACACATTCCGCCTTGCAAGTCCAACATGCATTTCCCAATTCGGTCTTTAATGCTCGGGCCCACCACCCCTAAGGTGATTTTGACCTGTCATTAATTGAACCAACCTTCAATGGGAATAGTACTTGCTATGCGCAATCCAATATCGCCCCAATAATATGAGGATCCGATATTGGGGTCACTACGCATACAGCCTTACTCTTTTGAGAAACAAAGAGACCAATCCAAATGCGCTTGCATATAGGAGTTGTCACTTTGTACATGCGTCTCCTATATGCAATCCCTGACGACAGAAACCCTTCGCCTTGACGTAAGACCATGGATGTCATTTATGTCATCCTCCATCTCTTATTCAAATTTTAATTAACTATCATGAATCATATTCACATAAATAATTCTTCCAAGGGAAATAATAACTCTATTTATAATAGAGTGTTTCAATTGGATATAATTAATTCAATCATATTAAATTAATTATCAATCCAACTCAATCAACAAACTTGATTGTTTTATTTCAATATACATATATGGTATTATCTCAAAATACGTATTAATTCGAATTTTAATAATTAGAAAAATACATCATGATCTCTCAGACATCCTTCGTTCCCTACCCGCGGTCATGGCCAGTACCGGCGGGAGTGGGATGGACCGCATCCGTTGCAACCCCCTACCCCATCGATCCCCAACTAGACACCATATCCGCCTCGGGAAAAAATAATGCCAAGTCAATCACTTTGTACTTGTGATGATCATCAGTTTTTCAACCTAAATTATACCATATAGTAATAATCAAAACCTTTTTGATTATAAGGAAATCCGCTAGACAAATTCCCATTCCTATTCAAGCAAGGAGTTTGATGATTGTGTTTCCAATTATGATCTATATCAAATCTAATCAATTTATTGGTTGAGGCCAAGTTAATTAAGGAAATAATCATCTTTCAATATTTCTCAAATATATTCCATAAATATTTCTTGAAATAAACAATTAATTTCATTAATTGACAATCACATGGTTCTTGATTAGGACTGTAATTTCAGCAGTGACCCCTACATACTAAAATTAACATATCTCAACCAATTTAAATCTAAATTAGACAAAATTAATTTTCAAAGATTTGTAATTTGATTTAGGACAGAACTTAAGTGATATTTCACGATTTTGAGGCAGATCAAAACAGTAATTAACTCATTAATAATGTTAAGATTTGCAGTTCCCGCAACAGTGCATACATGTTCATTTAAACAACCATATCTCGAGCAAACAGAATCCAAATTACGTAAACTCTGATCCTATGGTTTTCTTATTTAATGGGGAACAAAATCCAAGTGATTAATTCGTGTTTAAATAATTTAAACAGGGCGAATTTATTCACCAATAGAAGTGCGAAAATCAACTTTCGCGACCTCTACGAACCCAAGTCGTCCTAGGTTTTTGGATTGTATCCAAAACCTTTGACCTAAGTCTCTCATACCACTTGAAGGATATGGAATAATCCTCAAGTGCATCACGGAAGCATGAGCATCGTATCGAATACGACGAAGAATGACTAATCGCACTAGTTGTTCTATGCAACGAAATTTAAAAAATTTTCATGCGATGAAACCACATGATCCAAGAACGATTCTCAGATTGTTTCATCTATAACCACAACAAGTATAATGGAATACCTCTTGAAGTGTGGTTGATCGAGTCTCTACGAAAAGAGACCTCCTGTCTCAAGTCCGATCGTCGGAGAAGAAGCTTGCGAGCGCAGGGATGAGTCGCGTGATCCTCGCAATCCAACAAGTTGATCAAGGCACCGGGAACTCCTGATCTCGTCGTATGAGATCAAACGTCTTCTTCGTGAGAGTAGTACTCCAAGAAGACGGAGAATTGAAGAACGTCAAAGCGGCGATGCATTGGCGTAGGCGACGACGATGATCGCCCCTAGGGTTTGGTGGACGGCCACCAAGTAGAGGGAGAGAGAGTTGGCGTGTGGGGAGAGAAAGAGAGAGAGAGAGATGTGCTTCCAAAAGCATGTACTAGAGAGCATAGTATGACTCTCTATTTATAGGGTTTTAGGATCTATGGATCTTAATCCATGGGACATATAAAATCAATGGATGATATTGATTTATGTCAATCCAATGGTTAAGATCGTTGTGGTAAAAGCCAACAACTTATGATTTAATTTAGATCAAATATATTTGATAAATCAAATATACATAAATCCTAAAATTAAACCAATCAAATAAGGAAGCAATTGACATGGAGATTGCATCTCCCATGTCAACATGGTGGACGACCACCAAATCCATATAGGACATGGTAGCCATCCACATGTTACCATGTGGAGGCAATCTCATGATATTTCATGAGATTGCATATCTCCATGTAATTTCCTTTATTGAATTCCAACAAATTTTGTTGTGATTTATTCTCCAAAAATAATTCATAATTAATTTTGAGAATTGACGAGCCCGAAATCCCGCTTGTTAAGAAGATGTATTTATCATCGTGCGTAAAAATAATTTGATTTTATTCTTTGTAGGCGGCAATCGGAATCGATCAAGAAAATAACCACACAAAATATTCGTCAATTTAATCAATGTGGTTTTATATTTATTTTACTTGGGCAAATCCCAAGGTCGAACACAAGGAGGCAAAGGAACAACCTAGAATTATATCTTTCAAAACTCGTATGCGGTTTTCGAGGCGGTCTTTTTTTGAATTTTCATGCAATAAAGGATGCAAATTCGACCTATTTTAGGGATTAAAATGTCAAATACGTTCAATTGATGTCGAAAAATATAAAACTTGGCCACGATGCAAAATATGATGAAATGAATGCACTGTAATATTTTTGGAATGTTTGGATGCAATATGAATTTTTTATGAATTTTTAAATGCAAATAGAGTGAATTTCAATATTTAATGATAATAAATATTAAACCTACTTGTTTTTAAGGGATAAATCTATCTAAGATCTATCACTAGGTTATGGACCTCAAAAAAATCCTAAACCTTGAAAATGTGAGATCTAATACCTATTAAAAATCAAATATTGAAATATGTAAAATGATTTTTACATGGCAAATTATGCATGCAAATCTTTTTAGGCACGATGTCAAGTATAATTATCTCTATAATAGATGATTTTTAGAGCAATGGTTAATCAAATACAAATTTCAGAGCACAAACTGAGCAAAATATGCAATTTTCCACAAAATACTTATATATTAATTAACCATCAATCACAAAAATGTCCACAATATGCCAAACTATAGAGAATTAAAAGATGAACATCATGCTATTTTTTTAATAATAAAATAATGTCGAGAAGAGATTTAAAACAAAGGGAGAAGACAGGGGTACAAATGCAATATATAAATATGAAAATAAACAGATGGGGACCTACATTTAATTACCGTGAACTCCGGGGGGTGTCTTGCAAATTTGCTAGAGGATCACGTGCGGAGCATGTGACCTCTGACCTTGGATTGGAGCGTAAATACGAGGGAGCCCAGGGTTCAAATGCAATTAACCCAAGGTCACGTGCGGAGCATATGACCCGTGGGTGATGATGTAGACGTTGACGTCCCCCACGCACGTGCCTCGCATGTGCCGGGGTCTCGGGGCTGGAGCCCAATGCTGCGAAGGAGGGACAAAGGCGGAGTGGTGGACCAGCCATGGCGGTGTCGATGAAGGACGGCAGAGCCCCGGTGTTGCTGCTGATGTCGTGTGGTTGGCGTCGAGCTGACACACAGCTAGGGGGCGGCAGTGGAGACGCGTCGACGTCGGTTGATGATGAAGGCGGAGGAGGGTCCTACTGGTAGAGCGTCGTGGTGGAGGCGAGCGTGCCTTTGACTGGCTGTAGGCGGAGGCGATGGCCGATATTTGTCGAAGAAGACGTAGCGGTGGGTGTAGTCGGTGGAGACGTTGGCTCAACGGGCACGACCGGAGCAAAAGCAAAGGCATTGAGGGAGGTCGCTGTGAGCTGCAACGAGGGCGGATAGACCCACGGATCTCGCTGCTAAGGTGGGTCGCGGGCGCTGTCACCGCCGCGAGGTCTACCAAAGTGCAATCGACGGATGGGGTACAATGTGGGCGGCGACGGGCGTTTTATAGGATGAAGGCGATTGCGAGATGAGCGGAGGAGGTTGGCGGCAGAGATCACGGAGGTGGTTGGTCGTGAGGTCAACAACGAGGATTGCAGCGGAGGTTTCGGAGGAATCGAAGGAGGGGCTTTGGAGAACATGCACAGGCGCCGTTCGATCAAGCGAGATCGAACGACCCCTGTAGCGACACTTGGCGGGTAGTTAGAGAGAGGGACGCGTCGCACGTGCCTCGTGCGTGCGTCCATTTTAATTTTTTAATTTTTGTAAATGAATTATAAAGAGGCCAAAAATGGCTGACACGTGGCGGCCCCAGGGGCGGCCACGTGTCAGCACCACAAAATTCCGAGAATAAAGACTTTGTAAAATAAAAATAAATAGCAAACAACCTCGGATCGAAAAAGTTCCTTCATGAAAAATGCTCGTCTCGATGAGATATACAACTTGCATCATCAAAACCGAAATCGATCAAATGCAAAAAGTGAATTTTTGGGGTATCCCATATACATAGAATACCTTGATTTTTGGGTTTTCTATTTTTTTGTCATTTTTAAACTAGATAAAAATCCGAAAAAAATATTATAAAAACAAAGATAAAAAAGACACCTTAACCTATTTTTTGGATTTTTATTAGTTATAAAAAATATGTACATAAAATATCAGGTCAAAAACCGCTAAAATACACAATGTACAAAAGAGGCCCAAAACCCAACTTTAACATATGAGCTTCGATTCACTTGAACTTGGTCTTGTTTTGAAGGTAATTGAATGTACATTAGTTCAAAAGTGAGTAGAATCAAAACAGACACTAGATGTGGAAGATATGGGTTAGTCCGGAAATCCTGAAACTAGGGTTTGGGTTTTTGGTCCACTTATTTGGGTTAGTTATTTTTTTGTATTTTTCATTTATTCTTGTGAGTGAAATGTACACAGTGGAGGTATTTTCAGATCATTCAGAGTTAGCATGAATGAGTTAAAAATCAGGGAAGTTAGGTAATTTATAGGTCATTTTTGTCTTGGATTTTTGGCTTCTTATTTTTTGCAGAAATAAGTGCTAAAATGCAATTCTTATGAAAACATGCATGAATGCTAATTATGCAGAATATATGCAAAAATACTGATGATTTTGAGGGATCTGAGCTTAATAAATGAGATTTAAAGTGATGAATCCGAGATTCATCATCCTCCAATATTTAAACCATGCTCGTCCCTGAGCATCAAAAAGAAATGCCATGAGGTGAAATGAGATTGGATTCCATACCAAGACCATGAGCTGAAGGTGAAAATGAAACTAGACTCGACATTTGGATTATTAGTGTGGCGGAATTTCTGTGAGACTTAGAATTTTAAAATCAACAACCCTCAAGTTCTACACATCATTGCTACAGTTTTGGCTCAGAAGTCATCTTAGATCAAGCCTCTTCTCAAAGTATACCCTATGAACATTGAACAATCGACTCATGTGTGAAAGGTTTTAGCTCTTCCCATCCAGAATGCTGTACTACCATGCTCCTCTCCTCTCCAGTAACTCGTCATTGAGGAGTCAGGTATTTTCTTCTAAGGTCTGTCGCGCTGTGTTCACAATCGAATTGGGGGAGACGATAGAAGAAGGGAAAAGAACTAGAGGATGACCAGTGTAGTCACCTCTCCTTGTGAAGATGGCCAGTGTAGTCGAGTCTCCACCAAGATCTGCAGGTTTTCTTTGAAGCTTGGACCTTTTTGGTCAGATTTTATTTGGTAGTTGCTTCTTTGTATTTGGAATTATTGGTGGTTCTACTTGGATCTTGTTGTGCCCCTACGGATATAGAATCTTTTTGTTCCGTACATTTTTTGGGGTCTTAGAAAAAATTGTGCCCAACCATCCATCCCTTTTCTGAAGCTTTATTTCAACCCGTACTCCGGTCTTTAGATTTCCATGCTACCAGAAAAGAAACTCACACAGTCTTCCAATATCCCGTCTGAGTTGAGCTAAGTGCATAGTGCGAGAGTAAAAAATTAATTCCCTATTCCAGAGTTGTACCCAGAATGAAGAGACTAGGTCAGACACTAAGAGTTAAATACTGCACATTGTCATGTGGAACTTAAAGAATTAAGTCAAAGACCTAAAGTTTCTAAAATCCTATTTCTCAGTGAAGTTCCTCTGAAAATTAAGTGGATTAAGGTCAAGTCCAGACCACTCTCGATTTCTGCTCACAACTCGATTCAGAACCCAATGCCTTTTCACAGATGCGAATGAATGCAATGCGGATGAAGTGCAGGTGTGTGAAATGCAGACAGAATTTTTTTCAATGCAAAAATGAATAAGAAGTCTTTTTTTAGTTAGTTACCCACATTGTAAATACATATAGACTTCTGTGAAAGTACGAGATATGATAAAATATATACAAAGTATATACAGACCCCCCTATACTTAGCGAGTGCTATGTCCTCAGAGCACAAGAAGTGTAAAGAAAACATAGCTCGGGCTAAGCGTAAGGGAGTGAAAAAGGAAAAGAAAAAGATGGATTGGAACGCCCCCCTATACTTAGGCTGTGAACAATATAGGTTTAGAAGAAGAGAGAAAAAATGAGGCGGTCGGGATAAGTAAATGAGGAGAGTATATACAGATGGGCGTCGGTTCCCCCTATACTTAGGCTTTGGTCAGCTTAAGTATAGAAGAAGGGCAGAAGTGGAGCGATCAGGAGAAGGAGTGTGATGTGGAAAAATGGTATATACAGATGGCATCGGTCCCCCTATACTTAGACCTTGGCCTAAGTAGAGGAGGAAGCTGTACAAGGAGATCGATGTGGTTGGGAGTGAGGGTGGGTAACCGATGATTAAGGCGGTTTTTGGCTGATTTTTTTGTGAGCCTGTGATGGGAAATCGATATAACGAGACGGAGATGAAGCATATGATTCCCAACTCTGATCAGTGTCATCCTCAGAAAAATCATGATGGATAATGGATGAAGTGTTTGAGTCAGATAAAAGATATCCATCATCGGAATTATCCTCAAAGGAGTAGTATTCGAAAGTGAACATACTCAAAATATTCTAATCTTTTTGTTTCTTCAATTGTTTTCTCAGAATTCGTTCCTTCTTGGGATCAAATGGTTTGTCCTCAGATGAATACTCAGAAGTATTGGTCTCAGTCATTTCATAAGAGATAATTCCAGTGTACTTAAATAGGGCAGGAGCATCAGCTTTGGATGAGTAATAATTAGGAATGGGAGTTATCCAACGAGAATCCAATTTTGGATCCTTGCGATGATATGGCTTTAGAGCTGTCGAACAGACTTCACTCATGCAAACTACCTTTTCCGGACCTGATGAGGGATCATCAGTTGATTCCTCTTCCGAAAGGTCAAAGGTGACTCTCTTTTTCTTGTTTTGAGGTGTTGGTTAACTTGAGTATCCAGATAAATAGCTATTGGAGTTCTTCTCCTTGGTCAATGTTCAGGCTGTGTGTTTGTTCTTAGTCTTCTGAATGTTGGTGCACTCTCGATTTTGGATGATTTGGTTCAGGTATTCAGAGAAGGTTGCTCTAGGGTGCGACCATGCATATGTCTCAGGATCGTAGTAGAAGGATTTGTCTATTTTGTGATCCTTGGGAATTGAAATACTGGGGAGAGTCTCTGCATGTTTGATGCCAATTGATTTGATGTTGGATCATTCTTGTGTCGTATTGATGTGGTCAAGGTAGTCAGAGTTGGACAACCCAGGGTATGCCCATGCATAAGTCTCTAGATCATATGATTCATGTACTTGATTCTCCATGGTAAGAGCGGCTGGGAACGGAGCAGGGGGGAGATTCTCTAATCCAATAGTCTCATCAACAACCGATATCTCAGGTGTGGCTATGGGGTAGGGCTCTTCTACCGCTTCATGGTTATGGTTGTCGGGGACTTCGTGGGTTGCCTCAAAAGATCGTGGTTCCTCAAAGACAGGGTCAGATTTAAGTGCTTCCAATGCTGTGAAATTGATTTCCCGAGTCTCACAATCAATAGTTGCCTTAGGCAATGCTAAGAATGGCTTTCCGAGAAAGATTGGAGACTGGGTGAATTTGCCTTGATGCTCAATATCAATGATCATGAATTCTACTTTGAGTGGAGCACCTTGGAATTTCATGATGACAGAAATGATTCCTCTCGGCTGCATTATCGATCGGTCCGCCAATAGAACAATCTCTCGTAATTTCCTGATCGGTCCGAGTTTGAGTTCATGAAATACAGAGGTCGGGAGGATATTGATCGGTGAATCGTCATCAATCCGATCATGGGTGAAAATTATATCTTTGATTTCACAGTCAAATCTGGGCAACCGCTTCACTATGCTGCTCTTGGTTTTCCTCCTCAATACCAAGGAGGACGCCTTTGACAAGATATGTCTTTTGGTCTTTGTTCTAATCCTGCCTGACTTTTTCATAGTTAATTTTTCCATTACAAATCTTTTAAGGTCGGGGAAGTGTTCAATGGACTGTAGAAAGGGAAGTTCAAAAATCAGTTTCTTTTCTAGTGCTTCCAGTACAACAGGATCCAAATTCTTCAGATCTTCTTCAGTTTCAATTTTTATGTATTTTTTGATATTTTCGATTCTTTTGTGATTTTCGAATATTCCCATTTTTTGGTATTTTCTGTGTGACGTGGTGATGTGATGTGTTCCTCAGATGAGCAAGGGGTCTGATGTTCAGAGTGGGAGTCAGAGGCATAGTCATTTCTACGGGAATAATATGCTGAAGTGCCGCTGTCCGAATCGTCCCTAGGTTCCTGCCTGTCCTCAAAATTTTCAATCTTAGATCCAATCATTTCTTTATTTATTTTTATGTCCTATCTACAAGAGATTGAAATTAATCGATCGGCGAATTCTTGAAATCTATCCTCTATTAACTCAAATTTCTTGTTCATCCTCAATATATGACCAATCGTGGGAGCAGTCGGGGTGTGTTTTTGTAATTGAGATTCAAAAATTTCCTCTTCCATTTTTTCTATATGTACTTGGGGAGGAGTCTCTCGAAATATCCAATATATGATCATCACTTTCTAACAATATCTCCTCAATAATTATGGAAGGTGGCTGCTCATATTGCCCATGCATGTGTAGTTGGTCTGAGTAGATTCAATCCTTTGATTATGAGTTGTCGGACCTTGGTATTGTGAAGTCAGCATACAGGATTGATGTGTTTCTATGTGGTATGTCCAATCCTTTGTATGAGTATTATGTCTGAATAGGGGGTTGTCATGGTCAATCCAAGATGATGATTGTTCATTGGTGTTCCAGGGTAGGGTCGATGGAAGAGGTGAAGAAGTGTTCTGTATGTGGTTATCATCTCCCATGAATCATGGATTGACATTTACCGAATATGAGGGATGAATCATATGATCGACATAGAGTGGATTGATGTATGAAGAAGTGGAGACCTCAGTCGGTTGTGGGTTTGTATTATCCGAATACAAAGGGTTGTCATTTAGAGAGTTGATCGGATCTGTAGAGAGAGATGGATCTATTGATGGTTGAGAGTCTCTCGTGCAAGTAGGAGGAGGAGTTTTGGGTATAACCGATACAAATTCATTTTCATAGTATAACTCTAATGGATTCTCGGATAAACATTCGGCCATTTTTGAAAGAGCTGAAAGAAATGAGGGGTTGGTCTGCAAGAGTTATTGGATAAGAGTTCCATGATGAGATTTAAATCAAGAATGGAGAGAGATGATCGCACAGGATAGTCAAAAGAAATTTTATCAAATGTGCGACTATTGATCTTGAAATCGGTTCACGCACACCAATGCAAATACAAATCAAACCCCAGGTTCACCAACACACACATTGAGGCCGTAAAGTTTGGCAATTTTCTTTTCAATTTTAGTTGGGGATAAATCAATCTTGGCAAAAATTTAGGGAGCTGTTAGGTGCCAAAATTTTCGTAATGACTAGCCCAAATTCTTACGACTAGTTGCACCTACTTTCAACCAGTATGGGTGTATGTACGGACCGTAGAACGGCTACCCGTGTTACTTGAGGACGGAGCCTTACGTAGTATCCTCTAAACCACCCACTCTGCTAAGGAAATCCAGACTGTTTACCGGCTACCCGTAGATCCTCACTGAAAAGTAGCTAATCATTTTTGGTAGAATCAGTAGTCAATATGAACATCTGGATTTGTGCTCTAGCCTTAAGTGTCGTCTCTTGCTCACTTAAAAAAATAAAAGCATCCAAGGTTGGGGTTTCTCTCCCGCAGAAATTCTTGATTTTATGTGTTATTTTGAAATCGGCTAATTTAGCAGTCCCAATTTTAATTAGGTGATCACTGAAAAATTAAATGAGCGCAAATACACGTCTACTGTCCAGTCCCAATTTCTTTTTAAATTTATGTGACAAAACAAGTGGGAGGAGTTCGGGAAAAGCCGGTGCACGCGAAAACAATGATGTATGCTCAGTTAGAAGACTTACAGTGAATCTCGCAATCTCCATGTGGGATGCAACACAAGAATTGAAAAATTATTCTATATTGATGCAAGACGTTGAAAAAACCACTCCTAAGAAGAAAGTTCTATTAGCGGGAAAGAAATGAGTTAAATTTGGCTATGTTGAACGATCTAATGTGTGTCTCAATTAAAGTGTAGCGTGGCCTTAGATCCTACGAGCACAATCAAAAATATAAATGCTCTGAGAGCCGTATATGCAGGTCTATCCTAATCGCCACTCAAGTCAGGCCCCACCCTCACCGGAGAGTGAAACAAGCCACGACACACAACAGAAAAGTTCAGAGTCTTCTTACACACGTGAGAGTCCAAACGGACACCGCTATAAATGAGCAATTAATTACAGAAATAAAATTGCAAAAATTAAAAACCTAGACTCTACGCTCTCTCACAACTCGATTCGATCTTAAATTAATTGCGGCTTTTGGATGTCGATGAAGATGCTTCAGTTTCTTGGAAAACCGCTCCACGTACGCCGGGTACCTCACAAGAAAAATAAGAGAGAAAATGTAAGAGAGTGACTCAAAAGTATTCAAAAATAAAAGAAGAGAAATAAATGCAGAAAAAGTGGAATTTACAATGAAAAATTCGGAGGTCAGACTACCCGAATGCGAAAATCGAACAAAAATTTTCAAAACACAAAACTAAGTCGTTTGCCTCCCAGGCAACGACATCATCTGATAAGCCTGAAATCCCGCTTGTTAAGAAGATGTATTTATCATCGTGCGTAAAAATAATTATATTTTGTTCGTAGGAGGCAGCAATCGGAATCAGTCAAGAAAATAACCACACAAAATATTCGTGAATTTAATCAATGCGGTTTTATATTTATTTTACTTAGGCAAGTCCCAAGGTCGAACACAAGGAGGTAAAGGAACAACCTAGAATTATGTCTATCAAAATTCATGCGCGGTTTTCGAGGCGGCCTTTTTTTTGAATTTTTAATGCAATAAAGGATGCAAATTCGGCCTATTTTAGGGACTAAAATATCGAATACGTTCAAATGATGTCCGGAAAATATAAAACTCGGCCACGATGCAAAATATGATGAAATGAATGCACTGTATTTTTTTTGGAATTTTTGGATGCAATATGATTTTTTTTTATAAATTTTTAAATGCAAACAAAGTAAATTTCAATATTTAATTATAGTAAATATTAAATCTACTATTTTCAAGGGATAAAATTATCTAAGATCTATCACTAGGTGATGGACCTCAGAAAAATCCTAAACCTTGGAAATGTGAGATCTAATACGTATTAAAAATTAAATACTGAAATATGCAAAATGATTTTTACAGAGCAAATTATGCATGTAAATACAAATCTTTTTAGGCACAATGTCAAGCACAGTTAATTCTACAATAGTTGATTTTTCGAGAATTTTTAGAGTAATGGTTAATCAAATACAAATTTCAGAGCACAAACTTGGTAAAATATGCAATTTTCTATAAAACAATTAATTATTAATTAACCACCAATCACAAAAATGTCCACAATATATCAAACTATAGAGAATTAATAGATGAACAACATTCTATTTTTGAATAATAAAATAATGTCGAGAAGAGGTTTAAAACATAGGGAGAACACAGGGGTACAAATGCAATATATAAATATGAAAATAAGTAGAGGGGGACCTACGTTTAATTAATGTGAACCTTGGGGGGTGTCTTGCAAATTTGCCAGAGGGTCACGTGCGGAGCACGTGACCTCTGTCCTTGGACAGGAGTGCCAATACGAGGGAGCATGGGGGTTCAAATGCAATTAACCCAAGGTCACGTGTGGAGCACGTGACCTGTGGGGGATGATATAGACGTTGACGTCCCCCACGCACGTGCCTCGCACGTGCCGGGGTGTCGGGGCAGTAGCCCAATGCTACGGTGGAGGGACAAAGGCGGAGGGGCGGACCAGCCTTGGCGGTGTCGACGAAGGACGGCGGAGCCCTGATGCTGTTGTTGATATCGCATGGTTGGCATCGGGCTGACACACGACCATGGGGCAGCGATGGAGATGCGTCGACGGCGATCGATGATGAAGGTAGAGTAGGGTCCTACCGGCGGAGTGTCATGGTGGAGGCGAGCGTGCCGTCGACCGGCTGTAGGCGGAGGCGATGTTCGGTATTTGTCGAAGAAGACATAGCGGTGGGCGGTGGCATTGTCGGTGGAGACGTTGGCTCAAAGGGCATAGCCGGAGAAAAAGTAGAGGCGATGAGGGAGGTCGTCGTGAGCTGCAACGAGGGCCAATAAACCCTTGGATCTCGCCGCTAAGGTGGCTCGCCGGCGCTGTCACTGCCGCGAGGTCAACCAAGGTGCAATCGGCGGATTGGGTAGAACGAGGGCGACGACGGGCATTTTATAGGATGAAGGCAGTTGCGAGATGAGCAGAGGAGGTTGGTGGCGGAGATCACGAAGGCGGTTGGTCACGAGGTCAACGGCGAGGATTGCGGTGGAGGTTACGGAGGAATCGAAGGAGGGGGTTTGGAGAAGATGCACAGGCGCTGTTCGATCAAGCGAGATCGAACGACCCCTGCAGCGACACGTGGTGGGTGGTTAGAGAGAGGGTCGCGCCGCACGTGCTTGGCACGTGCCTGGGAGGCACGTGCCTCGCACATGCGTCCACTTTAATTTTTTAATTTTTTTAATTGAATTATAAAGAGGCCAAAAATGGCTGACACGTGGTGACCCTAGGGCTGCCACGTGTTAGCACCACAAAATTCCAAGAATAAAGACTTTGTAAAATCAAAACTAATAGGAAACAACCTCGTATCGAAAAAGTTTCGTTACAAAAAATGCTCGTCTTGATGCGATCTACAACTTTAATGAAGACACCGAAACCAAAATCGATCAAATGCAAAAAGTGAATTTTTGGAGTATCCCATATACATAGAATACCTTGATTTTTGGGTTTTCTATTTTTTGTCATTTTTTAAACCAGATAAAAATCCGAAAAAATATGATAAAAACAAAGATAAATAAAGACACCTTGATCTTTTTGTTTGGATTTTTTAATTAAGAAAATATGTACAAAAAATATCAGGTCAAAAACCGCTAAAATACACAATGTACAAAAGAGGCCCAAAACCCAACTTTCACATATGAGCTCCGATTAACTTGAACTAGGTCTTGTTTTGGAGGTAATTGAATGTACATTAGTTCAAAAGTGAGTAGGATCAAAACGGACACTGGATGGGGATGATACGGGGTTTTTAGTCTAGAAATCTTGAAACAAGGGTTTGGGTTTTTGGTCCACTTATTTGGGTTAGTTATTTTTTTGTATTCATTTATTCTTGTGGCTGATATGTACACAGTGGAGGTGGTTTCAGATCATTCAGAGTTAGCATGAATGAGTTAAAAATCAGGGAAGTTAGGATATTTACAGGTCATTTTTGGCTTGGATTTTTGGCTTCTTATTTAGTGCAGAAATAAGTGCTAAAATGCAATTCTTATGAAAAAATGCATGAATGCTAATTATGCAGAATAGTTGTAGAAATGTTGATGATTTTGAGGGATCTGAGCTTAATAAATGAGATTTAGAGTGATATTGCAATCTTGCCATTGGAAAATTGTGAATCACATTTACAACCCAAAACAAAATATAATTTTCATTTTCAATTAATTAAACAATGTGTATCCAATACACACTAATAATTAATCAACAAATATAAATTATAATTAGCTCTCTCTATTACATTATAAATCACATTTATAATATATTATTAATAATTGGATATTGCTATCCACATTATCTTTATCCTTAATAATTAAATCACATTTAATTATATTGGAAAATTTCCACACACATCAAGATAATTAAATCACATTTAATTATCAACTTCTCAATGCTTAGATCTTTTGGAATTATTCATGAACCCTTCAAGGATAATGCAATTTCTCTTCTGATACTTGGAGATAAGGACAGGACGATTGTATTGTTCCACGTATAGTGACTTGGACATTGAGATCACATATCAAATCCAGATCCCAGGGACCTCCCATAGATGCTTGATTAAATCAAGGCCGTAAACCTAATATTCTCATTGCATCTGAATCTCATTCAGATCAATGTCCAATACATGGACCAAGATTAGGTTACTTCTCTACTAAGAGGAGTCGCTAAAATCCAGACATGTTTCATCACTCCCTCGAAATGGAAGCGTCATGGTTATACAATCATTTATGATCAAATCACCCTCAGGTATTCCCAATACCCGCACATCCTGCATACTGGAAGACCTATGATCATCCTGAAGATATAGAGCACTTTTACACTGTCATCTTTAGGGTTTTATCACTAAGTTTCTCATTCTTGGTTATTGGGATTTGGTATAGATCATATGCTTTAACAAAGCATATATCTTACCTTCGAATTCATGTCATGCTTCCAAAGCACGATGACCATGCATGGAATTTAATCAGTCCCAATACCTCATGAGTGAGCTCATGTCTCCCGGTTCACAAGTGAACCTATATGATCCCTTTGAGAGATCGTATTGCTCATATATCCTTACATGAACACCAACTCACCGGTGTATAGACCTTGGTTAGGTCATCTACCTATTGGTCTTCCAAATGTACACACTCAGACATATAGCAATACATCTATCTCTGGTCGGAGGATGTTTGTAGACTCTCCTTGCTTCCTTTGTAGACTCTCCTTGCGGCCTTTGTAGACATATAGCAATACATCTACCTATTGGTCTTCCAAATGTACACACTCAGACATCTCGATCTCGTTAAGTCAACCCATTGACTCAACAAATCTGATACCTCTGAATCACTATTCCCATGCGGAGGACCTGGAACAAAAGGTCAGACAGATATCAACCTAATGAGCAAGGATTGCCATCTCCTACTCAGGCTGGAGATCATCACTTAACAATCATTTGATGATGCTTGATGAGTCCTCTATCTAACTCCTTAGATATTCATTCAAGCATCAACCTCTATGATTCAATCAATGAATCAACAGTTGTATGATTATTAAGTTGGCCATGGTACATAACCCATATTGTATAGAGGGACCTTATAGTGCATTCATTCAATCAATTTCAGAAAGGGAATGAAACATAATCAATAACTTTTATCGAGAAATCATTTATTACAATAACACTTATTGCATGCATGGTTTGCCTCGGGCTCACATTGCTAACATATTTTGCAAGTTTAATGAATTAAAAATAGCAAAACCTTTTAGCAAAATACCAAAAATTTATTATACACTCCTTCTAATTACTCCTTTCATCACTAATTTTTATTTAGTATTTTAATCATTTGTATTGTTTTTAATAAATCACAAACTCCAAAATTATTCCCTACCTACATTAGAAAACCAATAAAAAATATAAATCTTTTTTAAAAATTCCAAAAAATTCTTTTTATTTATTTTATTTCTTTTCAATTTCATTTTCTAATCCTCATAAGAAATAATAAATAGAAAACTAAAAAAACACATAAAAATCCATCGTAAATCATATGAAATCCAAAAAATGTGGTAAAATTCATTCTGGAAATTTTAAAAAACTATCTTTCGGTTTATGCCTATTTCTTTAATATTTGATTTTATTTCCTTTTTTGTAAATCCAAAAACATTCACAACTTTTTCTGTTTCTCATTTTTTCTGTTTTTCATTTATTTGAAAACACTAAAAAATCTGAAAATTTTTAAAAAAATTACAAAAATAATGTAAAAATACAAAAACAAAAAAATAATTTTATTTGAATTTTTTGGAATATTTTTAACATATTATAAAATTCCAAAAAGTTGATTTTCACTCTTTTCTTTTAATTCATTTCCTTTCGTAATTTGATTTCAAAAATTTAAAAACATTTACAAAATATAAAAATTCATAAAAAAAAATATAAAATAAAAAATTCAGAAAAGTAAGAGTAATGTGATTCTAGATTTCCTCTTTTATTTCATAGTTTATTTATGGTTTAAATAACTATTGGGATTTTTGTAGCTTCCCTGAGTTCGATCATGTACACTATAGATGTAAATGAAATATCAAACTCGCTTGTTGACATTTCTTTACTGTATTTTTGCTTGAGATTGATTAATAATTTTTGTTGAGGGATTTTTTGGGTCGCGACAACATTTTCACCTTCTGAATAATTCCATTAAATAAAAACTCGAAAACTTGTGTTCAATACCTGTTGTTGCAGCTACTCTATGCTCATGTAATTCAGCCTAAGCCTGCAAGTAGACATAGCCCTACTTGCCCACGTACTAATAGAAGCGCTATTACTTCACAGACCCAGGCGATAATCAACGCAGCCATAATCTAGAATTTGGGCTATAGTTGTTAAGGGTCGCGCACATTGAAGTTCATTACAGATTTTAATTAGGGTCAAAGTTTATTTCGTAGTCCACTTGCTTTAATTTTAGGTTTTCTTTTTTTAGTCATTTTTAATAATAATCGCCTAACTAGTTATCTAATTTCATTTTTATTTGAATTCAAGAAAATTGAGGAAGAAGTTGGAATAGCCAGTGCATGTGAATATATGAATGCATGCAAAGATAGAAATGTGTGCCTTGCTTCATTACTCTACACGTAAAATAAGCCGCATTAATTAATCTATATTGTATTCATGCGAGAATCATCCTAAACAAGTTTTCTATCGGTGAGGAGCACCAATGAATTTGACTAAGTCCAAACATAGATGCATATAGGAATAGATAGCCTATTTTGGGTTTAGACCTATTAATTATTAAGCTATGCACAAATAAAAATCATAAGTCTAAGGTCTCAAGCACAAAAGACATAAAATATAATAGCAAAAATCACAAATCATAATAAACAAAGAAAAATAAGGGGAAAATAAGGAGCATAAAAAGTGATAAGGCTAATAAAAATCGTAAAAGTGACAGGTCCCCAAGAGAACAAACACTTGGTAAAATAGACATGTAAAGTCCAAGTGCCTAGAAAGTTAATCCTTTCTTGTTACAAATTAATACAAATCACTCTCTCATAGTTAAATAAAAATAGAATATGTCTATACTAAGATATAGTGCTCCTTTTGGTTCTTTACTCCCATTATTACTCTCTCCTATCATCTCAAAAGACAAGAGTTGATCTCCATGACTCTTAGGTGCTCTGGCCTTATAAGAGACCGCCCTCACTCTGCGGGCCTTCGCAACAAAGTTAAATAAAAGATGTGCTTAGTGCAGATAATAAACCATCAAATAAAAAGAATTAAAGATAGATAATAAAAAAATAAAATGAACAATCTTTATACAGGCTACACTACACATTGCTCCCTAACAGCGGTGTCATTTGATAATAGCAAATTTGAGAGGTCGTACTAATATGAATAAGGTTGGATCAGTAGTTGCTGCGTTGACCACTCAAAGATGCAATTAATCAATAGACAACCCACAATATGATAAATAGATCAATAAATGTGATGTGAGTTCAACTTGATTATAACTCTGCAAAATATGTGAATAGGTGCAAGTATGTAGAGTGTCGAACTTTGGGGAGAAATTGGTATGTAGGTTAATTATTAATTAGTGATTACAAACTAATAATAGTTATTATTTTGTATTTTCTTGAATACAGTAAATAAAATATTTTTTATTTTTTTATTTTTCTTTATTTTTTTGTAGATTTTAAAATTTTTTATTTTTTCATATTTTAAAAGTGATTAAATAATCAAAACAATGAATATAATTATCCGAGATCATTTTGAGTTAATTAATATAATAATTTCAAATTTCATTCAAAACTATTTTTTAAAAATGAGAAATTACTAATTGAGGATGTATTTTTGGATTTTTAAATATTTTTTGCTAATTGTTATAAGGATTTTAGGGTTATGTGATTTTTAGTTTTATACTTTTATTTTTAGTGGGATGGTATACTATAGTATAATATAGATAATATAGTTTTTTCGAACATTCAGAGCTAATTTTATAATTTTAATTTGTTTTTTATGCAAAACATGGAGAAAATGTATCTTTTGGTATTTATTAAAAAAGAGAAATAATTAAACTACCAAACAAAAAATTATGCAAGATTAAGCATGATGTCCAACACTTATATTAATTTTATAATGATTTTTAGAGCAATAAAAATAATTAATATGCACAAAAAACAAGAAATAAAAATGCCATAGTTACATGGACCTAATTGCAATTTAATAAACATAAACTTATTTTAATAACCGATCTAGGAACTAAAAGGATATAGATGCAATAGTTATAGAGCCTCACGTGTCACAACACATGAGGCGGAACGACTAAATAGTAAGTAGCAACAAATATGGTGCTTTTCTTGAAAAATATTTTTGATTTATTTTACACTGGAAATAATATTTACATGGCTAAATATTGATAACAAAAGGTGGTGGGGGTTGGATGCAATTACTCCATGTGGAGGCTTGCCTTGCACGTGCTGGCAGAGATGAACAACCGATGTTGTGCCATGTGGGCGCCACTTAAATATGATGGTTGCGAAGAGGTACTATTTTGCCTTTAATTGAATGACCCAGATTAGATCTGGGTCGCTTCCTTTATTAGACAGTTCCTGGGCATCTTGGAAGAATGTGGAATAACATGTTCTTCCCTTAACTTCGATCGTGCACAACTCACAACTATTACCCCCTCTGGCCAAGCTAATGAGTTCATCTTTCACCTACGACGCTTACGCACCTATAGGGATACTCCAGAAGGTCCAGGCTTTTTCAGAGAAGTCCTGAAGTGGTGTTCTTGCTCCAACACCTAGAACTAAGTTTTTGGGCTCGATTTGAGCTCCTGGTGGCTCGTCTGGGCTTCCTCCGTGCATAAAAAGGTCAAGAGGCTCGAGAGCTATGATCTTGATCTGATATTGAAGTTGAAAGCACATGGGATGAGTTGGAGTGATGGGTCTCTAGTGACAGGAGGAGGAAGAGACGAATCACTTCTTCTGAGCGAGATTATGTTTGGATCTTGCATGGGATCAGATGTAGAACTTGTAGGGAAAGAGAGTAGAGGTGAATATAGGTCAGAGATGGTCAAAATAGATGTGAGATAGAGAATCGGAGATCCAAGCTCTGGTGAACTAAGATTTGATCTTTAACACTAAAATTAAAGAAATGTGTTATAACTAAAGCTAAATCTACTCTAAGGATGTGAAATGCTACCTATTTAGTTAATTAAACTTTGCCTCTATAGATGAAATACCTAGAGGCAAAGACAAACAACTGAGATGCTCAAGTGAACATAGAACCACAATCCTCTGCCCTTATCCTTATCGCTAACCAAGGCGTAACACCTCCTGTCTTAAGGACAGCTTCCAGCCACGCGATTCAGTGGTTACGAATGGAGAAAACATGATCAAAATTAGAAATGGAGATAGGGGAGGATTATTATACAACGATGGCATGTAGGGAGGAAGTGGTAGGTAGAATGTATCGCCATGGCATGGAAGAGGGAGTGGGAGCTACAGGATGATGGAAGGCTCAAGGGAGATGAAGTTGGAAGAGTTGGAAAATGGAGATAGAGATGGGGTTAGCACTTTTGACATAAGTCAAGAGCTAGGATGGACAATTAACCTACAAGACAACATAGGGAGATTCCTGATTGGTCCACGTAGACCAAGTTAGGATACAAATAAATAAAAATGTTTATTAATTCAATAAAAATAGTAAATAATTTTATTATGTAAAACATAAAACATGTAAATTATTTATTTTTTTCAAACTATTTTATCATGTTTTTATTTATTTTTACTACTTGATTTATTATATGTTAATTTTTACAGTTATAAATAATGGTAAATTTCATGTATTATGTGTATTTTATTTTTATTATTTTGTTTTAATACTTATTATTATATTTATATATTTTCTATAATTATAACATTATTAAATACATTACATATTTTTGTTTTGTTTGTATGATTTCCTTATATACATAAATAGTTGTTTTAATACACATTGCATGTATAATATACCAATATATTTTAATGTGTTATTTATTTTAAGTTCATTTTCATGGTTTTATTTTGTTTTTACATTTTTAATATATTTTAAATAATACATACAATTATTTAAAATATAAGGAGAGTAAAAGAATAATGAATAAAATATATGAATATTATACACATATAAACAATATAATAGTGCCCCAGAAAGCTGGCTTTTATAACTTAACTCCATTTTTAATGAAACCGCCATCATAATATAGGTATCCTTAACCTTAAGTATAGGGGGAGTGATGTGTTCATTCTTTCTTATTTGTTTTTGCTTTTAGGTTCATATGTTCCCTCGCTTGTCTCCTAATTGTTGATAGGTCTTTTCAATACTTATGGATATTTTACCCTAAGTATAGGGGAGGATAGCCCGAGTCGTGATTAGTGTAAATTCTAATCCTTGATCATTCTTGCCTTCTTTACAGTCTGCTATATTTAGGATTACTTGATCCTAAGTATTAGGGGGACGATCGACTTCTTATTCTTTTATTTGAGTCATTGTAGTATAGACCTTTCTATTCTTAGCAAGAGTTATGTATTCCTTTATCACTCTTTGATTACTACGAGGACATACTTCGAGCAAAGTATAGCGGGTTGTGTATATGTATATAAGTTAGACATAACTACTACTTTTTGTATTCTTAATAATATGGCTAATACATTATACTGGGTAAGGATATATGAATAATTAAATTGTATACTCATGTAATTATGGGTAAAAACTTTTGAAAAATGTCTTAAACTATTTTATACAATCATTTGGAAAATGATTGTAATATATTTTGCAAAATCTTTGGAAAACCTTAGAAAAATCTACGTAAAATGTTTTCAAACCTTTTGAAAAATAATCTCTTAGTAAATTGTTTTAGAAAGTTCATACAATTTATTTGTGAAAATATCTTTGAAAAATTCTTTGTAAAATTATCTGCAAACTAAAGTTTCAAAATGTCTGAGTAACATTTGCAAAAATGTTTCCAAATTACTTTGAAAACCCTGAAGATAATTTCCTTGCAATAATTTTGTAAATAAAAACTATTGTATTAAACATGTATATACCTTCTATAAAATCCTTTGTAAATATGTATACTACTTGTAAATACTTTTAAAAATCACTTACCCTTCTTCAAAAATCCATAAAAAATAAAATTTTCAAAACTACATAAAAATTTGCAAAAACTTTTGAAATATCCCATAAAAGTTTGAAACTAGAAAAATTATTTCACAAATATATTTTCTAATTTGCATAGGTATTTTCAGAATAATTTTAACAATTGAACAATTCTAAATAAAATTTGAAGAATTGAGCTTGGTATAGACCTTAATCCACTTAATTTCATAGGAAGCTCATAGGAACTAGAATTAAGAATTTTAAGTCGATGAGACTTAATTCTCGGAGTCCACAAGACTATGTTCACATGTCTTCTTGATTAGCCTAAATACAGTATTTCGAAGCACATGCATGACTCTTGTTTATATTAACCCAATTTGGACCACCACTCTACCCTTAACTCTACTCTATTGAAGTGGTGAGAGCAAGATTCTTTAGTTTGAGAAGCACACAAATGGAGACATACATCGCCCCAATAGGTGTCCAGTGCCCCCAACCCAATCTAGTGGCTTGGACATCTAAAGACAAGACTTAATGAGTTGCAATAAATCTTCAAAATAGGGATAGTCTACTGGATTAAGAAGAAAAATTCCTTATGTAAATGCTATTGTATATGGTATTAAAAAAATATGTATACGAAATAAAATCCAAAAATAATAGATGGGAAAAAAGTCAAGCAAAAATCTTTCCCATCAGAATTATGTAGAACATAAGCAGGGGTTATACTTCCAAGTCAACATCTCAAGGTTACCTACAACAAGAGACGTGGCTACACTGTTCAAGCTACAAAGGATATGTTGTTACACTAGTCATAGTCCATTCTTCTCTCTATCCCCTCTTCTTGAGCCGATTGTACTTGAACTTAGAAGGAAATACCTTGGTCTTCGAGGAAAGAGTAGATAGATTGGGGAATTAGGGTTATCTTACAGAGGGAGATTGTTTCTTGCTATTTCTGATGAGAAGAGATACATTCACATACATTGTACAAGTACGACTCATAGCCATAAGGGTTTGCACATGAATAGACTTATTCAGACCTGGCTAATGTGGTGATGGAAAAGAGGTTTGCAGAACTTGATGGTTTTTACATTTTAGATCCTATTATAAATCAGGTTTGAACAAACTAATAATCTAAAGGTCTAGCTAAGCTCCAAACATTGATTATATGAAGATAAGTTCAAGAATCTTAATCATTCTAAGTTCTTTGTTTTCCTTTTCTTTATTTTTCTTTTTTACATCACTTATTCTTCTAATAAGTTTTTGCTAAGGACTGTAAAGCTAACTGATATAGGAGAATTGATGAATAGCCATTCATCTACCTATATTCTTCCATTCTGTCTTGAAATCTCTAGCAAAATAACTGTAAATACAACTAACTTGTACAAATTAACATCCATTATTCATATGTAATTAGTGTATAAATACCTATATTTAAATCCAAAACTAAAGAATAAAGGAAAGAAAGAAAAATAAATGATGTATCAAGGATACTAAATGACCCTAAACCTCGAGACAGGTCAACCAATAATAAATTAGGGAGATAAAGGGCTAATGCAATGCATAGAAACTCTAGTTTCACACTCTGAAAAATAGCTATTTTTGCTCTATTTAATTCATACATATACAAACTCAAGCAATAAAATGTTCAACATGATACTAGTACAAAAAATACATAGAAAAATACAAAAATAATTGGCAATAAAAAGCATGCATAGTGCAACTTGTACACACAGATAAAAAACCGCAAAACAGACTTCGCAGACCGATATCTCCTCCAATAAACTGAAATTGAGCAAAACTCACCTCCTTTGTGTTTCAAATTAAATTATCTATCTAATGAAGGTGGTTTCATTAAAATGCAACTAAGATACAAAAGTCATCTTTTTGGGTACTATTTTACAGTGGGTGACTATACAAATAACCAATTATTTTATCCTTACATCTTTACTATGCTTATATTTTTAAATATATATATATTTTAAAACATTATAAAAACATAAATACAAACAATAATAATTAAAACACAAGCAAAATAAATAATACATTATAAATCATAGGTATACCATATTTATAAGATATATACATGTATTTATTTTTATATGTAAATAAAACTATTACAATTATAAAAAGATCTATAAATACGTATTTAATAATGGTATAATTATAAAAATACACAAATACAATATTATTAATATTAAATATAAAATAAAAATAAAATATGTAAAATACAGGTAAATATACTTATGTCTATGCATGTAAATACTAATGTCTTACAAGTAATGTTGTATAATGAAATTAGAATCACTAAAAACGTTTATAAATAAATAATTTTTTATGTTTTAATTTTTATTTTATAAAATCATTTTCTTTTTTATTGTTAATTATCTTTTCATTTTTTTCTATTTAGTCCCGATGTGTCCTATGTGGACTAATCAAACTCCTGCCTTAGTTGTCCCCATGGTCAATGGTACCCACTCTTTGGTCGGGCATGTCAAATGTTTGACCACCCTATCTTCACAATTTTCCCCAATTATCCACTTCTTTATAACCTCCATTCATTCATGAAACCTCTTCACAATACAACCCTCCATTACGCTCCACTCTTTGCTTCATAGTACATACCTCCTATCAATAAAAAACCCTATTTTTTTGGAGCATCCTAGTCCCTTGTTATATAGTCAAACCTCCAGCCAATTATTTATTTTTGATACGTCTTGAGCAAACATTTCCCTATAGAATACGTGTCTTGATGTAAAAACTTGTGACATGAGCTTGATTTCTCCGATTCGTAGCGTGGAAAGGGAAGGAAGACACAACATCCCTTTCATCAAAAATTAACTTCAGCATTAAAGCTTCTAGGTCCTCTTTGACTTCTTGAGGCATAGTTAGGTAAATTTCCTTATAGAATTTCAATTCTGTATTCACATCTGCAAATTATTTCTTGTTATTTTCCTTCATTTTAGCTTAAATACATTAGATTAGAGTATGCTGGATCTCAAAGCTCTGACCTCTGTCCCACCACCATGAGCCACTATTTCGTACACCTGATGCCACAACCTTCTTCCCCTTCAAGTTCTACATCTTTTATGCACAAGAACCCCTTGATTCCTTGTGAATCGAGCCTCTAGATCTTTATTACATTACCCCTTGATGAAGACCATTACCCCACTACATTCCCCTTTGATTCCACCTAATGAACGGGCTATAACTTCACCCTCGTCCCCCCTAGTTGTCCTGTGTAGGTGTATTGCTTTACAAAACCCCATAAGGTGGAGATTCAAGCCAGCATGAAGCTCTCAATTGTTATCCTTCTTCACCAACTACCAAGCCTACATCATAGAGGCCCATACCTATTTGAGTGCACCTACAACTGCGGATCATCTCTAGGAGTCGATTACGCTTCACAACTGCTTGAAAAAATGCCGGAGTTGCAAGAGAGGCTAATCGAACATGGGAAGACCATCTATTGTTCCCCATTCTTCATGAGTAGCAGTAGTTGTCAGATTGAAGAGGAACCATTGTTCTTATCTCCATCATTTGATCATGAATATCAGGAGCCATATAATCACATCTTGGATTTAATCACGTCTTCTCATCACCTAAGTGGTATCAATACATGTTAGCTGTTGATCGATAAGTGACATCACATGGCACCATATGGATCACACATCTCCATGCACCATCTACTGGGTAATTTTGATTACCATCCTCCCACTTTTTTGCATTGCATTTAAGTCATGTAAATATTAAACCTATTGTAATAGAAAGATGGTATTTTTGAAGAAGGGCCCCATACTTGTTGCTATTTATACTTGTGTCCTTCCGCCTCATGTATAGTGTCACATTAGACATTGTAAATATTGCATGTGTATCATTTTACTTTTTGGACCTATTATTGAATGAATTTCTAATTTTTATTAATTGCAAATTGGTCCCAATAACTAGAGTATTTTTATTTTCCTTTATTTTGTGCATATTAAATATTTTTATTGCTCTAAAAATTATAGGAAAATCATGTAAAGTGCTTGATAACATGCTTAGTCACACTTGAATTTTTAGTTGGAATTTTATGAAATTATCATATTTTCTAAAATCCAAAAAGATGCTTTCCTTTTCTAAATATAATAACCCATTGAAAATAGAAGACCTCTTAAAATAATTCAAAAAATATATGATCTATATTATTACATATTCTACCACATATACAAAAAATAATAAAAAGGCACAAAATATCAAAACTAAAAATCATAAAACTATATATAATTTATAAAAATTAGAAAAAAATTATATAAAAATAAAAAATACATGTCTATGTTTGTGAATTTCCCTTAATATATCTATTATATATAAAAATAATTTTGGATTTATTTTACCTTATTTATATTTATTAAACCCAAAATAATTTTGCATAATTAATCTGTTCAATATTTATTTATTTTGTAACTTTTTAGTTCCATAAAAATTAGAAAATTATTTAACAAAAAATAGAGAAAAATATAAAAATCACAAAAACATTTTATTTTCAGCAGTTTAAAAATATTTTGACTTATTTATGAATATAAATAACTATATTACCTATATACGCTATATATTTTATAATATCTATGATGTCTATATTATTATATACAATTATATATATATATATTTATTATTTTAAAAATGAAAGAGAAATTATAATTTAAAATGGGAAAAAATTTAGTTTAATTTTAAAAAATAAAACTAATTAAAATCCATAAAAGTTAAATATAATTCAAAACCCACATAAAAATAAGAAAAACCAAAAACAAAAAAATGCACATTATAAATAATTGGCAATAAATAATAATTACTACCTTCATTTGCTCATAGTGTTAGCCACCAAGATTACTTATATCTATGCACTTATTTATCTGAGTTATGATAAATTTTAACTCGCATGCACATTTTATTGATTTATCTATATATTATGGGTTATCTGTTGTTTGAATTAGAGGTTTATTACCTCATTGATTGGTGTTCTAGCCTGTTAAGAATACTAGATCAATTTTTGTTTAACAGAAGTTCAAAATATGATTGATAAGTTCAATAACGATGATTGAGAAGTCATGATCGACATGTGAGTTACACATGATCGACAAGTGATGATAGATTAGTGTAAAGAGATGATAGATCAATTTGTAAGTACTTGATCTCCTTATTTTGAAACTTTTGGTGAATCTTGCTTCAAGTTACAACTTTGCAAAACAATACAAATAAACAATTGCAACACTTTTGAACAAAGATAAGAGACAAGCCTGAACTTTTGCTTCTCTTGAGTGTGCCAACTCTTCATAGTCGTGTCAAGCTGAGACCCACTTCTGTAGTCTTGTAATCAGAAATAATATGCGAGAGATTATGATATAATCCTTTGTGTGTTATCTTCAAAATCATAGGGAAACAAAGAACTAGCAATCCTCCCTTTTAAATGATGACAAAATCTTTTGAAAAGGTTAAAAAGTTGTAATCACTTAAGATAAGCAATTTTCAAATCAAACTTAATATAAGCAATATATATATATATAATTACAAAATATCGAAACAAAATAAATTGAACATCGCAAGTTATTACTTTGATTTTAGTTGTTCCCTCTGCTAAAAGAATCATAAATCATCTCTTTTAATTCTTTTCAATGGTGTAAGTGAGTAATGATTGTAAAACATTT
Organism: Ottelia alismoides; assembly: GCA_037367405.1. NCBI lineage: Eukaryota > Viridiplantae > Streptophyta > Magnoliopsida > Alismatales > Hydrocharitaceae > Ottelia > Ottelia alismoides. The sequence goes on along the minus strand of JAZKJV010002366.1, from coordinate 1,866,499 downwards.
TCGATAAAAACTTGATTTTATCGTTTTCTCTAATTCTCCCTCCTAATTAGACAATCCCTTACATCTTTAAGACATTTAACATTGAATTTCATTTGATTCCTTTTTGTGATCAAGTAAAAAGAACAATAAAGAGAGTGAAAAACAAATCCATGCTTCATTTGATAGATAAGGAACAAAATACAAAATGTCTGTGCCTCCCAACTAGTTACATACTACAAATAAGGAAATAAACTTCAAACAAACGATAGGTTTTGAAGTAAAAAACAAAGAACTTCAAAGGGGAAGACTAAACTAATCATATGTGGCATAATCAGAATCCTCAACTCCTCTCGGAAGGCGCATGGACTTCTTGCCATGCTCGATGACTGGGCGAGTATCAGAACTATACTCATACTCAAGAGTTCCATATGCTTCCTCTTCGATCTCGATCTCTGTTTCTCCTTAGTTGCTTCTTCTTTTGGGTCATGAACGGCCATCCAGGGCCCTTTCCTTAGCGGGAGGATGAGGCACCTGGTCTAGAATTCAGGGTGAAGACTAAGAGGGCGTCAAGGCTCACTTAGGTACATACGATGAGTAAGAGCAAGTGGTGCAGGATTCCTAGGTGCTACTAGTTCTGGGGCAGGAGGGTTCCTCAAGATATGCATCTGGTGCATCCCGTCAGACATGCGATGCACCATCTCATATTGATCATTGACAAACTGAGCATAGCTGTTGGAGAAGGTCGCCATCTCCCACTAGAAACACATTATCGCATTGGTTGTCTCTCTAATCTGATAAAGCTCATGAGAGTGTACATCGACGAGGGTTGGTATGGTTGCTGCTTGACAAATCCCTAATTTATCATCATAATATTGAAGTATTGTTCCTCTAGCCTAAGTAATTCAACAATAATAATTAACACTTAACTTAACTTAACAATTAACATCTTGTAAATAATTAACCCTAATTATTACATATAAATAAATACATTATTATGTCCATTATTTTATGTGTTTTTAATTATTAACATTTAAATAAAAATTAGTTTAATAATACAAACATTTAATTTAAAATTAATTAGAAATAAAAAATATAAAAAAATATTAAAAGAAAGAAAATATGTTTTTTAAAAACCTTAAAAATAGTTTCAAATAATACATATATGATGTATAATTACTTTGAGTTCTACATAAAAGTCGTAGATCTCAAAAACATCTACAACTTTCATGTTAAATATTTTTTCTAATTATACGTCTAATTATTTATTTCTTATTTTACAAGTATTTTCTGTATTTCTAATTACTTCACTAGGCCACGTGGCCCAATCACATCCCTCCACCCATGCCGCTTTAACTCTAGGACGTCTAATCATTTTGATTAGACAGAGAGGACTCCATCACAATCGCTCTCCACCGTCTGATTGATTAGGCGCATCTAGGTCGCTCGTCCGCACTTGAATATCTTCCGTCTGATTATGCTCAAACGGACCCTGCTCATCGTCATCCTCCCCCTCTTGATCTCCATGTGTTGCAATATCACCAACTACCAAACTTCCCCTGATTTTCCTAACTCATCTTGACTTATCTCGACCAACTTCCACCTCTATTCATTAGCTCTGACTTCCTTTAAACACACTATTACTTTGATTCACCTAAACCCTAATTTACCATCATCTAGTGGTGGTTAAAACCACCACTTGGGAGAGAATCCTCTGCCAACCTCCACATCCAAATACACCTTCACCGGTGCAATATCTGATGATCTTCAACAAGTGCAACCAGCTCCCTAGCTCTTAGTGATTGTGATAATGTGAGAGAGATGTGATAACCGAAGGTCAAGATATTGTGAGATCTACGAAGCTACTTCATGCTGCATCAATCGTCAAAGCTGCTTGAGCATCCACCATTAGTTGTGGTGGTCAGGAAATGACCGAAGCCTTTTAAAGCTCCATGTGTGACACATGTTTAGACAAAATCTTCGATTCATCTTCGTTCAATATCTTCAAGTGGGCTATTCTCTTTTTCCTTTATGTTTATATAATTTCTATGTAGACATCCACACATTCTTCTTGCAACCTGAGATCAACCACACAATCACAATGATCCAATAACCATCGTGAGATCCTCTCCTATAGCCATCGATCTCCATTTGCTTCATCCGACTCGCTCTTCAACATTCATCTGCGAGATGAAAGAAACATTCCTCACTATTCTTCCTTTGGTCTACTGACCACTTAGTTTTTCCCCCAGGATCCCCCTAGTGTATCGATTTTGTATCTAGCACATGTATGACCCCATATATTTCATTGATGTAGAACACATCAGTGCTCAGATCTCAAACTTCTTCGCCAGAGGTTCTTCATCGACTGATCCCTTCATAGGCTCTCTCATCACCTTCAAGTCTTCATGATCTTCTTAGTGCCAACACGAAGCTATCTGGACCTTTTTCCAATCGAGAGGAGCATGGAGGAGCCATTTTCTCTATGTTGAGGCACTGCCTGAGAGTCGCTGCACAAGGAGGAGGGGGACAAACATCAATAGGAGTCACGGTTCGATCCACTCCAATCAACGTCCATCTGACGTAAGAGGCGCATCAACATAGCACACTCATAACCACGTTTCATTCCTCCACCTCGGGTGGTCTAGGCCTATACGATCCTTGGTCGAAGGGTCATGAATCCTCCACATGGTCGAATCTATGCTGATGTAAACACGAACCTCCAGACCCAATCCTCGATCCAACCCTACATGTCACATGTCAGAAGCATGAGGGTTTGGAAATTTGGTAGAAAATCCCTTCTGAATTTTTATATTTACATATAAGTCCCAACATATGTGGTATTTGTTTATTTATACCTAGGTGCTTTTGTATTTGCACTTATACCCCTGTGAGGACCTTTTTATATTTTTTGTGAAAATTATATTATGTTTAATGTGCATTTATGCCCCTACCTTCTTTGGTGAATAACTCGTGAACCATAAATACTTTTTTAATGGCATTGGTCTCATTCTAAATATAATTTAGTTCTCTTATATGTGTAATTTATTCCCTTATATACTTATATTTCGTGCATTAAAATTTATAGAGTTAAATTGATTTACTTAGAATATTTCATAAATTGTCAAAAAGTTTATCATTGATTTGTTTGGTGCATAAACATTACTCTACTTTGATTTGTTCTTTGTGAGTTTAATTAGTAACTTAAATTGCTTATTATCAAACATCACTCTCTGATTAAAATCTCTTTAATCATTAAATCAGCTTTTCATTTATAAATTAAGAGCATTAAATGAATAGGTGATTAATAAATTCATTATTGATTATTGATTTAGATTATTTAAGATATTTTATCTTGTTAAATTAGATTAATCAGGAGCATTCTTGTGTTGTTGTCCTTATCATATTATGTATATTTTCCATCATTTTGTCATTTGACATATTTGCATTTAAAAATCTAATAAAAAGAGCATGCATTGCACCATTGTTTTGCGTAGTGTGATCTAGATTCCATTAATTAATCAATTAATTAGAAATTTAAGACATAGTTTAAATCAATTAATTGCTCATTTCCTTGTGTTCAACCATGGACTTACCCATGATAATTTAAGATAAGTCCTCTACATGGAGATCAATGAACATAGTTCTAATCATTCGGTGATTGGTTGTATTACAACAAATACATATCAAGATAACTAATTAATGGTTAATTAGATGGAGACGTTGTCGGGGATCACACCATCAATAGTTGATTTACTTAGGGTTAACTATTCATTTTTGTGATTTTTAGTGAATTTTAGGTTAAGTATTAGTTGTGTTGATTTTGATATTTCAGTTGATTTGTTGTGTTGATTGTTTATGTGTTATATCTATTTTAAATCTAGATGATTATTTTTTAGTATACCTAATTCCTAGCTGTTTTATGGTAGGTCCCGCGAAGCTGACATAAATTGACATATCACATAGGCGAAGAGCTTGGAGCTTAAGCTGAGGAGTCTAAAATAATTAGTTTAGATAAAGATATTTGCTTATACTAATTAGTTATTTTTCTTGTGAATATATATGTTGTAATATTTATAACTTAATTGTCCATTTATAGCAGTTCTCGATTGAGATCTGGCATGTGTAAAAGATGTCCTATGTTTTTATTATTTTATTTTGTGGACTACCGAGTACACGAGAGGATTCAACTTGAGTGGGGTAATTATGATTAGGAAAATGTTTCCATATAGTCAAATTAGGTCATTTTGGTTGTGCTCAATCGTAAATTAGGACACACTTTGTGATATCTTTGTATTTACTAATCTCATATATTCATTAATAGACACACCTTAATACATTCAACTGATCTGAAATTAAATTTAATTTATTCTCCACTAATATATCTGTTAATTGGGATGCAGTTTTTCTGGACTTGCATACATATAGCAAGAATTTATATATTCTGTAAAGAATCCCACATGTAGAGAGCATGGAGTCACTGTAAGGCATTCTTACTGGGCATTCATCATTGTATTTTTCGCTTGCATTCTTGTTTTGCCGGACATCCTTCCTTGTTTCTAAACAAAAATATTAAAAGGAATTCAGGACAACACATTAGGAAATTTATTGTGATGATCTAACATTAATCTTAAGTGGTAGCAAAAAAATAAATTTGAGAATACTAAGTTGAGATTCAAAAGAACTTGGAATAAAATAATCTTGTACTACAGGTCATTAAATCCCTCATTGGACACATATACTTAAACCCGAACAAAGTAGGTGAGAATGAATCGCTAAGGTTAGAGCCCAAATCCTGGGATCTCCTCCCTATGTATCCCAGGTCTGTTTTTCTTGATTTGGGAGCTGCAAGTGGTTGCCTCAGACCTTAGAAATACATTTTGGCAATGTATGCCTATATGACTCCTTTGGGGTGTGATATTGAAACTTGCAACCCAAGAAGATTACCTTAACGATCGAGTCCATACAGGAGCACTACTAGGTGTAAGGGAACTCCCTATGAGTAATGATTTGGAATCTTAGATTAACACTAACATAAAAATGACAAGATAATTTGACCGACATCTCACAACCTTCATGTGTGAAGTTGGTGAAATTATCAATGGGTATGCATTTAGTTTAATTTTGTGTGAGTTTATTCTATAAAGTCCACTGTACCATAAGTCTACTTGATTCATTTTGTTATCTTAAATGTATACTCTTGAAATTGAAAATGGATAATTGGTCGAAATTTCATTCGGATTTTTCAAACATATCTTTGAACCACCCAAATATCATGTCTTCTTAAGGCCAATCCCCTCCTTTTTCTAGACGTACCTGGATTTGAGATGACCTTAATCTCAATTCAGGATTTGTGATTCATTCGTAGGGGGTGATAATATCTCGGCCAACTGCTTTCTCCCTTCACTTCATCCTGAGGATGACTTAGGCCTTGGTGAGATTGATTTACTTTCAACTACCTCATCAAAATCTAACTACAACCCTTTTGTTTATGAAGGTTATCAAAATTCAATAAAGATACCTCCAAAGAAGAAATAAGATGAGAAGGAATATGATGACCCATTATAGATGATACTTCCTATATATGATGATATTTTTGAGTTTACAATAATATTAGTGAGTTTCAAATTCAATTCCATGAGTGAGTTTGAATGATAAAGAAATCCATGAACTCCTCTTCCTAGAGGAGGACTTGGAAAGCACAATCAATTTCACTTCCCTTACAAATGAGGAGTGCCTTGTTGACGAGATGATTGGATTGTTTAAAGAACCATCCTGAACCGAACAAGAGGAACTCATTGAAGATATGTTCTATATTTTATCGAAACCAGAAGTTATAGAGTGATGAATCTGCATTTCATCATCTTTATTCATTAATTTTATCTTAAAATCCCTTATAAAAAACACATGTATATAATACTAACTCCATATTGTTACTAACTTGCATCTCTGTGTAAATATTGTACACTTATTACTATTTTAACCTAAAATAAATAAATAAAGAAAGAAAGAAAAATAAATAAAAAGATTGTATATATGTAATAGATACATGCTGACCCAAACCCCGAGAGAAGGTCAAGACTTGACCTGATCGACCAGGAATAAAGTAAGGGGAGATAGGGTCCTTAATTAGAAAATACAAAAAAAGTGTTGTAAATATTTTTATGTGTATATTTGTATAATTACACTATTTTATTTGTACATAAATTACCTCAAATTAAATAATTTTCAAAACATAAGTTTTAAATAAAAATGTTTCTCAAATAATAAAAATATTTACAAAATAAAATCATGTACAGAAGAAAAGTAACCACATCCGGAAAAAAACTATAAAGAGTTAATTGAAAGACCAATTCTGGCTCCATACGAACTCAAATTGAACCAAACTCACTTACATTGTATTCTAAATTAAAATATCTTTAAAATGGCTATGGTTTCTTAATTTTTGGAGTTACAGTTTGAAAAACGATTTTCTGGGGTGGTTTGTGCAATTTTACCATTTTATTTTATATTGTTTTTGTAAATATATGTAATTTTTTTAATAACTATTTAAAATAAAAAATTAAAAAAATATATAATAAAAATTTTAAAACAAAAAACTAACTAATTTCCTTATTTAACTATATATATAAATGTACCATGTGTGTATATAGTATATGTATATAATTGATATTCTTAAATAACCACCACAAAAAAATTAAAATAACTATTATTTTTTAAATTTAATAAAGTGACTAAAATTAAAAAATTAATTTTCGTTAATAATTTTAACACTAATTTCCTTTTTTATCTTTATCTCATTTCAAATTCTTTCTTATCTCTTTATCTCCATTTAATTTTTAAAATTCAAATTCAATTTCAGATACAATTATTTTTCTATTTAATTGGCTCCTCTTCCCTCATTTTCACTTGATCAAACTTTGGTGATAGGAGCCTATTCTCCTAGAGCAATCTTGTCACAGAAGGGTGCCTAGCCTCTGAGCCGTCCGCTGATAGCGAGTCGGCCTTCATCGAGGCAATTACGGTATTTTCCTCTCATAAGGTGAGATCCATTTTCTCTTATTTTTTAGCCTAGGTTAATGGTAGTGTAATTTTAGTTTTAATTTCATAATCAATTTTTAGATCATTAATTATAGTTCTTAAGCATCCTCAAATTTGAATCCGATCCAAACTGATATCGATCACTATATCATTTTCGATTTCACATCGTTTCTTATCTACCTCACATGATCTTCCAACTCCGGCCAAGTACGGTGGCCGGAGATCCGGATCCATTCCTCATTTTTCGCTGGATCCCTGTTCATGTATTTTGTTTTGATTTGGGATTGAGCTGTCGTGCTCCCATCCGAAATTGTTTTTAAATAAAAAATATAAAAATATAAAAAATACATAGTTTTTTTCTAACATATTTTGCAGGATCAAATAAAAAAAATATTTTTTATCTAATTTTTCTTTGTCTAAAACAAAAAAATTAAATAAAAACAAACAAACAAACAACAATGCGGCAGGCGCTGCTCCTCCAGCCTGTAGGCGGTGCCCGTCACCATTCCTCCACTGCTCAGCCGCAGCCACCTGCGGCCAGCTGCCACCGCTCACTCTGCCATCTCACCATCGCCGACCACCCTTTCCTCTAGCCGTGCAAGGACCTTGACAACCAGAATCGCCGTGCTCCTAACCGCCCTCACGACGAGAGCCGCATCGCCCGGTGCCTTAGAGAGAAGGAGAGGCGGCACCCCTTCTACCCTTCCCTTGGTCTCGAAAATCAAAGAAGCCATAGAACGAACACTAAAAAATAATTGTTTTGGGTAAATTACATACATGCCGTCCAATATTTCCAAATTTGCAGAAAGGTCCCTGCTAGAACCACAAGTCACATGCTCGGCATGTTTCATTGGATAATTTGCATTTGAGTCCTCTGTTTATTTCTTGTTATTTATTTGTGCAAGAAAAATAAACATTTGCATTTCAGTCCTTTCCAGACTCTATTTTTGCTTGTTTTTTTCATTGAAATAAATGTTTTCATTGCTTTAAAAATTCTACAAAAATTTATATATATTCATGTTGTGTTCCTCTTCATTGTAATTTCATTGCATTTTATTTTATTTGTTATTATTTAAAAACAAAAAACAACATTCAAATCATATAAAGTAGTTCTATTTTTGTGTGTTTAAATTCAAATATAAAAAATTTCATATATTATGAGAAATATTCCAAAAAATAAAGTAGTTCTATTTTTGTGTGTTTAATTTCTATCAATTTTTCATTTATTAACTATTTATAAAACCCTAAAGAATTGCAAAATATTGAAATCTTAAAAATATCATATAAAAGTGTAGAAAATCCAAAATAATGTTATTTCAGTTTCTTTTTCTAGATAATTTCCTGTAGTTTTTAAGAAAAATCATCTTTATAATTTTTTAATTTATTTGGTATTTTTAAATTGAAAAATAATCATGCTTTCGCACTGTTTGCTTTCTCCCTTGTTTTTATTCATTTTAAAAATCCTAAAAAAATCTAAAAATCACTGAAAAATTACAAAAATATTAATAAAAATCAGAAACATACAAAAAAAGATTTTCTTTAGATATTTTGAGAAATTTGTTATATTTGAAAAATCGAAAAATAAAAATTGCATTTCTCTCGTGTATATATCATTTGTTTTGAAAAATAATCATTTTTGAAAATTAAAAATTAGCAAAAATTAACATCATTAAAAATTTGAAAATTAAAAAAATAAAAAAACAGAGATACAAAAAATCTCAAAAAACCGAGAATAGTTTGCAATTTACATTCCTTTTTCTTTTAATTGATTTTTCGATTATTTGAATAACCCTCGGGAATTGTTGCCTCCCTGAATTCGATCCTATTAGCTGAAAAGGTTAATTAAATAGCAAAATCTCCTCTCACCATATTATCTTTTCATGTAATTATTGGCTTGAGAATTTTTTTATTTGAACCAAGAATTTTGGGATTGTAGCGACAACTTTATATCACTCCTCAAAGATTTCGTTCAACAAAATGGTGTCGTTGCTGGGGAAAGGTCGTCCCAAGATGATTGGAGGGTGCTCCACAGGGGTGGAGGTCTCCATGAGCAATACGACGAAATCAGAAGCGAAGTTCATGCCCTGAATGAGAATGATAATGTTTTATAGAATACACTTTGCCTCTTGATAGATCCATCAACAAATTAAACTATCATCCTTTTTTTCTCGAGAGGCCCGAGATGAAGAGACTATACCATTGAGAAGGGTATTATATTGATTGAAGCATCGTCATCATGGAGAGTGTTATCACAAGAATAGTCAAAGATGGAGAAACTTACAAGATGTGTGGCAGTGTTCTCTTTCATAGAATGTGGACGGTGAGGGATGTCGTGGGCAGTGGCCATGCTCAAGATGTGACGCTCAGTTCTGCTCCTCTACTTTCTCTTCTTCTGTTAAGGAGCAAAAAAATGGGTCATGGTCTGGTGAAGTGAGGCTTTAATGATCTTGCGAATGGTGGCCACCACTTCAGGTGTAGTTAACATTTTTTTAAAATTTTAGACCTCCTCCATACAAGGGAGGAGATTGAAATCAACATATACATGAGGATTGCCAAGAGCAGTCTGTACAATGGCATCCTCGGGTTCAAAGTTGGGACATGTCAAGAATGACTGTGTGGGAAAATGGTTTGGCGTGGGTGCCATCTCCTCACAAAATGAATCAACAATGTGTCTCCCGAAACTTTTTGAATTTTTAATAATTTCTCATTTTTTTGTATTTTAGGTGATTGTAAGATCTCATGATTATCCTCAAGTGAATCCATATCCTCAAATAATGGAGCAACATTCTGGCTCTTATTTATGTGAAACAATTTCTAATCCTCAAATTCATATGCTCCATCATCTGGTTTAGGGTCTCAAGTGTGGACATCACAAAAGGTGACTCCAAAATACCAGGGTCGGTGAGTGGAACAATGGTGGGTGAAGATCAATGTCCGATTCCTGAAATAATGGGTTAGAGGAATATGCACAAAAAACAGGAGGAAAGTCCTCCTGGAAAAAAGAGAGGTGGACTGATTGGAGGGTGCGAGGGATCCACGAAGATCGGATTTAAATAACTCTAGTCAGCCGTCTCTGAAATAAAAGATGGGGATCGGGAGAACACGATAGTCAACTCAAGCTATGCAATGAAAAAAAGGCACAAATGCGTGGAAGTATCGAGTATGCACACAATCAATCACAAACAATATACACAAAGCAAAACACATCTGTTATTTCACATACTCAACTTGGTGAAGACCGTAGAAGCTTGGTCTTTTATGTTGTAAATTTTTAGAGTTTGGTGAAAATACAATCTATCAGAGAGATTTGAGAGAGATGTTAGGAACCCAATGCTCCCAGGAGACTGTCCCAATCTCACAACTAGTTTTTCCCAGCTAGTATGGGTGCTGACCATTTACCGGCTACCCGATCTTCCCACTCTGCTAAGGAAGTCCCGGACCGATTACTAGCTACCCGATGAAGCCCTCACTAGAGAACAACTAATCACAAGATAGCAGTCTGAAGAGAGTTTGGGCGTGATTCTATCCTAGTGTGTGGGTCGCTCTCTCACTGTAGATAAATCAAACAAGGAGGGAGTGACTCTCCCCAAAACAATGATTTTTCCTTACGTTTATTTTAGGGTCGAGTTTTCTTTATCAGTCTCGAATTTTAGGAAGTTGTCACTTGGTTTGAATATCTTCAATGAATTTTAGGCAGTTGTCACTTGGTTTGAATATTTTCAATGAATTTCCTATCGAGTGTCCAATTTCATTTTTAACTTATGTGAGAAAAAATAAGGAAGGAGATCGAAAATGCCAATGCACGATTTAAACACAATGATGCATGCAGGGGTTATAGATGCGTACCTTGTTGCCAACACTCTACATGCAGGGTGATCCACATAGAATTGAAATACAAAAAAATAAACTAACCTATACGCAAATGCAAGTGAACCGTCCAAACAATAGCTTCTATAATAGACAAGAACCAATTAAATTTGACTAAATCCAATTAGATTTAAATTCTTTTTTAGGGTGTTTGGACCTAATTAATTACTTGGCTCAAGCAAATTAATTAAAGCAATCAATAGGTAGCTCATGAAATCCGCGTGAAACATAGAAAAATAAGGCGATGAAAACAAAACCAGTGAGGTCCCCCAAGTGCACCGGCACCTGTCGAAACAAACCCCGCAACCAATTAATGTCCTTTGTACAGGAGATCAAATGCTAGAAATAAATAAAAGAAAGTATTTTTTGCTTGGTCTCCTTCAATTCTTCTTCTCTTCCTCTCACTCTATCCTTTAGCTCGATGAAGAATCAAGCTGCCTATGCTTCGCTTGAGTGCTTCGGCTCTCCTAGGACCGCCTCCTTCTCTCCGCGGGCCCTTGCAAGAAAAAGAAAAGAGAGAATGTGTAAGAAACACAATTATCAAATATGAGAGAGAAAAAATGAAATAAATACTATGAATATGATAAATGAATTAATGTGGCAAAATATAAACAGATATTTACAACCTAACTACCCTCACCGTACCTCCCCTACAACGGCGTCATTTTGTTCAAACGTGATCTTCAAGGAGTGATTCGCTTCCGTTCTGATGTAGAGAGTGATGTGCTGATCACTACACCCATTACTGACAAGAGACCTACATCCCATGAGAGTGTACCCGTGTTAGCCAACCCCAAGGACCTTGACCTTGATGATAATAGAGATTCTTGATGTATGTTGGATGATACTGAGACCCATGAATTCCTTTTCAAGGAGGAAGAATTGGAAAGCATAGACCTAGGAATTTCCCCTTCTGGTACGTGACGATGCATTGATGACATCCGTGAGATTTACACAATAGACACCTTGGAGCGGAAGGCAAACTCTAAGACTAGACAGGACATACACGATTTGACTACTTTCACTTATGAGTCCATTCCTATTCACCTTGATTTAGATGAGATTGATAAGGCCAAATTTGATTTGATTGCTAGTAGAGGATTGCTAAGATGGAATTCAGGCCTTTTAATGAAGATGATGATCTAGTAGAGGATTGCTAAGATGGAATTGATCTTACTTTATCTGATAATGAATTTGAGCCTTTTTACTTTGATATTTGCGAGACTTCCCATGCAGTATATGACCACACTACTTCCATTGACCGGTTTGTGCCTGAACACTCAAAAACTACTAAGGATACATTCTTGGTCGATCCTGACCAGTTTATGTCTAATGTTGACCTTAATATCGACTATACCTTGTCAGATCTATTCCTGAGCGATCTCGCAAGAAGGTATACTTTCGACCTTCTTGACCTTTATACATCCATTCCTCTTGTATTTTTTTGTTTTTTCTCCCATTTTATCATTCACCCCTTTCCGTATGTATATATGTTATACTCAGGATGTGCTTTATCATAAGTATAGGGGGTGAATGATTTGTGTTTTTCATATTCGTCTTGTTCATCACTCCTATTGTTGCCTATACTTAGAGATACACTACCCTAAGTATGGGGTCGATGTTGTTCATATCGTCTCTTTGGTGTTTTATTCTTTTGTTCTATCGATTGTCTCCCAACTTGTTGATATTCTATACTTAGGGCTATTCTACCCTAAGTATAGGGGGTAAGTCGAGTTGTCGAGTCTGTACATTCTCTTCATCGGTTTTCCCCTTTCATACAATGTTCTATACTTAGTATTACTTGATCCTAAGTATAAGGGGTCACTGACTTTTATTCTTTTCGTCCTTTCTTTGAGTCGTTGTAGCATAGGAGTCTTTTCACTTTTCTATGCGTAACATGAGTTATGTCTTCCTTTGCCGCTCTCTGATCACTATGAGGACATAGTTCGAGCTAAGTATAAGGGGGTGTCGTAAATGTTGTATATATACTTTAGACATAACTCGGACGTTTAAATTTGATTATTTTAGGGATATGTACATAAATTTGTAAAATTCACGTGTATATAAAGACTTGGATCACTTTCAAAACAAAAAACAACAAAAAAAACAAAAACAAAAATAAAAAAACATAAAAAAACAAACAACCACGTGGCAGGTGCCGCCCCTCCAGCCGCAAGCGGCACCCATCGCCCTTCCTCCATTGCTCCACTGCAGCCACCTGCGGCCAGTCATCGCCCACTCCAGGAGCTCTTCCACCTCCTGCTCCACTTGCACGAGACACCCCTACTGCCGCTGTTTGACGAGTCCGAGATTGTAAAATACAAGCATGGATTATCATTCGCTTAAAATAATATGTCGTTTCGTTGTAGGAGGGCAATCGGAATCGGTCAAGAAATAACCACACGAAATTTTTATCAATTTTAATCAATGCGGTTTTATCTTTATTTTACTTGGGCAAGTCCCACGGTCGAACACAAGGAGACAAAGGAACAACCTTGAATTTTGTCTATCAAAATTTGTGCATGGTTTTCGAGGCGTTTTTTTTGTAATTTTTTTAATGCAATTAGGGATGCAAAATGCAACTTTGGCCTATTTTAGGGACTAAAATGTAAAGATCAATCAAACGATGTCCGAAAAATATTAAACTTGGAAAGGATGATAATTTACGATGAAATGAATGCAATGTAATGTTTTTGGAATTTTTGGATGAAAAATGATTTTTTTATGAATTTTTAAATGCAGAAAAAGTGAATTTCAATATTTAATTATAATAAATAGTAATTCTAATTATTCTCAAGGGATAGAATTATCCAAGATCTATCACTAGGTGATGGATCTCAGAAAAATCCTAAATCTCAAAAATACACGATTCAATACCTACTAAAAATTAAATATTGAAATATGCAAAATGATTTTTAGAAGGTAAATGATGCATGCAAATGCAATTCTTTTTTGACACAATGAAATATACAATTAATTCTACAATCTACAAATTTCGGGCAATTTTCAGAGCAATGGTTAATTACTTAAGAATATTCAAGCACAGAATGGGTAAAGTATGCAATTTTCCACAAATTAATTAATTAATAATTAAACACTGATCACAAAAATGTCTATAATATGCCAAGATGTATAGAATTAGTTGTAGAATACAATGTGGTTTTTTAAATAATAAAAATATGCAATGTAGAGGTCCAAAATAGAGGGGGAACACAAGGTTATTTCTGCAATAATAATAAATAAAAAGAAATATAAATATGCAGAAGAGGGACCTATTTGTAATTACCAAAATTCTGGGGTGTTTGTTGCAAAATCACCAGCAGTCATGTGAGAAATACGTGACTCCTGGTTGGAGGACTTCTAGGAAAATAAGAGACACGCTAGGGGATTTTGTGTAAAATACCCAGCAGGTCACGTGCGGAGCACGTGACCCTGGGTTGGCTTTGTAGTTTAGGCCGATCTCAGGGGTTCTTCTACAAAGTTCCCCCAACGCACATGCGAGGCACGTGCATGGGGCCTCGGGCTTCGTGCTTGGCGACTGGAGCGGAGGAGGGTAGGGATGTTGGCGGAGCAGCAGTGCAGAAGTCGTCGGCAGAACATCAGTGCCGGAGTTGTCTCTAGTCATTGTGACCCAACGGAGTTGGCGAGGCCGGAAATGGACCTCGATAGCTGGTGGTGGTGGAGATGTTGGTTCTGGCCAATGGGCTCCGATCGAGAACACGTGGCGATGAAGTAACCAGTGGGGTGAGGTTGAAAGGCAGAAGTGCAGAGGAGGTCCGACGGCGCTTCTGGAAGTTGGCGGTTGTAGTAGTCGGAGAAGACGATGGTCATCGAAGGCGTTGGGTGTGATCGTTGCGACGATGTTGGAGTCGAAGCTAGAGCGCCTGGAGGTTGTCGATGAAGAGTTGGATGTGGCGGTGATGGGTTCAGGCGTTAAAGGTAAGGGATTAGCATTTCTCGATGGAGGTCGTCGGAGGATCGATGGCGGTTGAAGAGGGGCCAAAGTTAGAGCAGGAGGCAGAGGTTATCCGCGCGGCAACGAAGCAAGGAGGTGTGCTTCAGATCTTATCGGGAAGAAAGCGGAGCTCGGGCTGTCACCACCGAGCGTGGCTAAAGAACACAACCGGCGGATGAATTGTTCGAGGGAGGCAGAGGGATTTTTATATGGTTAAGATCTTTGCCGGAGATGGAAGTTGGGGGTACGAGATTTGATGGACTCGGTGATGGATCCATGGAATTTGGAGATCGACGGAGATGTGATTGTAGTTTGACGAAGATCGGAGGCGAATCGGAAAGGCATGATACGCGGTCAAGATTCATGGAGGCCAGCAACGCAAAATCGCAAGAAGGGCAGCGCTTCCCAGATCAGGAGAAGGACGATGGGCCCTGGCCGTCCGATCGGTCGAGATCGGGTGGCTGAGGCCGCTACACATGGCGAGGATATAGGCGACCGCAACACATGCTGGTCACGTGCGACAGAGGCACGTGACCCGTACATGCGATGTTTTTAATTTTTTAAAATGAAATAAAATAAATCCATAAATGGGTGACATGTGGCGGCTCCAGAAGCAGCCACTTGTCAGCCCCACAAAAATCAGAAAATAAATACAAAGAAAAATACTTAAAAATAGTAAATGACCTCGGATCGAAAAAGTTTCTTCAAGAAATTGCTCGTCTCGATGAGATCTACAACTTTCATGAAGACATCAAAACCAAAATCGATCATTTGCACAAAGTGATATTTTTGGGGTATCCCATGTACATAGAATACCTTGATTTTTTGGGTTTTATAATTTTTTGTCATTTTTAAACTAGATAAAATTCCGAAAAAATATGATAAAATCAAATATAAATATTTACCCATTAATCTACTTTTTTTGGATTTTTATTAATTAAGAAAAAAAGAAGAAATAAAATTGAACATGATAAAGACCAATTTTGTACAAACAGTTAGTGAAGACTCTGACTCAGTTAGTTTCTTTGATTTCAATCTTGGTTTGGATTTAGATTTTTAAGCATTTTAATAAAAGTTTTATCAAAGAAGACAAATAAAAAGAAATAAAATAAAATGAGTCAATTGTGTACATAAAATAATAGGTCAAAACCCCCTAAAATACAAAATGTACAAAAGAGGCCCAAAACCCAACTTTCACACACGAGCTCCGATTCGCTTGAACATGGTTTTGTTTTGAAGGTATTTGATCTTACATTAGTTCAAAAGTGAGTAGAATAAAAAAAGACACTGGATGAGGAAGATATGAGGATTTTAGTTCGGAAATCCTAGAACTAGGGTTTGGGTTTTTGGTCCACTTATTTGGGTTAGTGATTTTTTATATTTTTTATTTATTATTGTTGGTGATATGCACACAATGGAGGTGGTTTTAGGTCATTCGGAGTTAGCATGAATTAGTTAAAAATCAAGAAAGTTAGGCTATTTACAGGTCAATTCTGGCTGGGATTTTTGGCTTCTTATTTTGTGCGAAAATAAGTGCTAAAATGCAATTCTTATCAAAACATGCATGAATGCTAATTATACAGCATAAATGAAGAAATGCCAATGATCTTTAGGGATTAGAGATTAATTAATGAGTATAAGAGTGATGAATATGAGATTCATCATCCCCCTATACTTAAACCATGCTCGTCCCTAAGCATCAAAAGAAATGCCATGAGGTGAAATGAGGTTGGGTTCCATACCAAGACCATGAGCTAAAGGTGAAAGTGAATCTAGACCCAGACTTTGGATTATTAGTGTGGCAGAACTTCTGTGAGACATAGAATTTTAAAATCAACACCCTTCATGTTCTACACATAATTGTCACAGTTTCGGCTCAGAAGTCATCTTAGATCAATCCTCTTCCCAAAGCATACCCCATGAACATTGAACAATCGTCTCATGTGTATGAAACGTTTTAGCTCTTCCCATCCATAATGCCAGACTACCATGCAAACCTCATCTCCAAAAACTCATCCTCGAGAAGTCAGGTATTTCCTTCTCAGGTCTGTGGCGCTGTGTTCACAATCGAAATGGGGGAGAAGTTAGAAGAAGGAGAAAAGAACTGGAGGGTAGCCAGTGTAGTCACCTCTCCTTGTGAAGCTGGCCAGTGTAGCCAAGTCTCTTCCAAGATCTGCAGGTTTTCTTGAAGCTTGGACCTTTTTGCTCTGATATTTATTTGGTAGTGGCCTCTTTGTATTTGGATTTTTGGTGGTTCTGCTTGGATCTTGTTTTTCCCCTATGGATATAGAATCTTTTTTTTCATAAATATTTTGGGGTCTTAGAAAAAATTGTGCTCAGCCGACCATCCCTTTTTCGAAGCTTTATTTCAACCCGTACTACGATCTTTAGATTTCCTCGCTACCAGAATAGAAACTCACAGAGTCTTCCAACACCCCGTCTGAGTCGAGCTAAGTGCATAGTGCAAGAGTACAAATTAATTTCCTATTCCAGAGTCATACCTAGAATGAAGAGATCAGGTTAGACATTAAGAGACTAATGTTGCACATTGTCATGTGGAACACCAAGAATTAAGTCTTAGACCCGAAGTTTCTAAAATCTTATTTCTCGGTGAAGTTCCTTTGAAAACTAGGTGGATTAAGGTCAAGTCGAGATCACTCTCGGTTTCTGCTCATAACTCGGTTTAGAACCCAAGGACTTTCCACAGATGCAAATGTAATGCTGGATGAAGTGCAGGTGTGTGAAATACAAACACAATATATATATATATATATACATATACATACATATATATATATATATATATATGAATTTTATGGAAGGGATTTTTTTGAATTTTTATGCATGGGATTTTTTTGGATTTTTTTATGCAAAAATGAATAAGAAGCCATTTTTTTCAAAAATTTTTGGTTGGACATAGTCAGTGTTAGCAGCAAAACTCTTTTTTTACTTTGTTTGTTTTTTTTAAGTTAGTTACCCAAACTGTAAATACATATAGACTTACGCGAAAGTACTAGATATTGGTAAAATATATACACATTATATATACAGACCCCCCTATACTTAGCGAGTGTTGTTTCCTCAGAGCACCAGAAGCATAAATAAGACATAGCTCGGGCTAAGCGTAAGAGAGTAAAAAAACAAAGAACAAGATAAATACATAGGTTTGCCCCCTATACTAAGGTTGTGAACAGTCTAAGTATAGAAGAAGAGCAAAAATGAAGCAATCAAGATATGTGAATGAGAAGAGTATATATAGATAAGCATTGGTTCCCCCAATACTCATGTTTGGTCAGCCTAAGTAAGGAAGAAGGGTGGAAATGAGGTGATCGTGAGATGGGGAGAATGATATGTACAGATGGCATCGGTTCCCCCTATTTTTAGGCCTTGGCCTAAGTAGAGGAAGAAGATGTAGAAGGAGACCTATGTGGTCGGGAGGTAGGGTGGGTAGCCGATGATTAAGGAGGTTTTCAGCCGATCTTCTTGTGAGCCTGTGGTGGGAGATCATAATAACGAGAAGGAGATGAAGCGCATGATTCCCAACTATTATCAGTGTTATCCTCGGAGAGATCATGTTGGATAGTAGATGAAGCATATGAGTAAGATGAAAGGTAACCATCATCAGAGTTATCCTCAGAGGAATAGTATTTGAAAGTGGACATACTCCAGATTTTCTTGTCTTTTTGTTTCTTCAGTTGTTTTCTCAGAATTCATTCCTTCTTGGGATCAAGCGGTTTGTCCTCAGATGAATACTTTGAAGCACTAGTCTCAGTCAGCTTGTAAGAAAATATTACAATGTATTTGATAAGAGCAGGAGCATCGGCTCTGTATGAATAATAGTGAGGAACGGGAGTTGTCCAACGTGAATCGAAGTTTGGATCCTTGTGAAGGTAAGGTTTTAAGACTATCAAACAAACTTCACTCATGTAGATTACCTTTTCCAGATCTGATGAGGAGTCATCAGATGATTCCTCTTCCGGAAGAACAAATGTGACTTTCTTTTTTGATGAAGGAGTAGTCATGGTGTTTCGTGAAGCTGTTGGTCCATTTGAGTCTCCAGATGAATAACCATTAAAATATTTCTCCTTGGTCGGTGTTCGTCCTACGTGTCTGTTCTTAATCTTCTTAATGTTGGTGCACTCTTGAGTTTGAATGATTTGGTCAAGGTATTCAGAGTAGGTTGACCTAGGGTGCGACCATGCATAAGTCTCAAGATCATATAAGAAACACTTTTCTACTGTGAGATCCGCATGAATTGAAATAATAGAGGGAGTCTCTGCATGTTCGTTCTCAATTGACTTGACGTTGGAGCATTCCTGTGTCGAGTTGATTTGATCAAGGTACTCATAATAGGTTGACCTAGGGTGCAACCATGCATATGTCTCAGGATCGTATGAGTCATATATTTGATTTTCCATTGTAAGAGCAACTGGGAATGGAGCAGGACGGAGAGTCTCTAAACCAATAGTCTCATCAAAAACTGCTATCTCAGGTGTAGAAACGAGGTAGGGCTCTTCTACCGCTTAATGGTTACGATTGCCGAGGACTTCGTTGGTTGCCTCAGAAAATCATGGTTCCTCAAAGACTGAATGAGATCAAAGTTCATCCAGTGCTGTAAAATTTATTTGTCGCGCCTCACACTGAATAACTGCCTTAGCTAATGCCATGAATGACTTTCCGAGAATAATTGGAGATAGGGTGAATTCTTCTTGATGCTCAATATCAATGATCATGAAGTTCACTTTGAGCAGAGCACCTTGGAATGTCATAATGACAGAAATTGTTCCTCTCAACCGTTTTATTGATCGGTCAGCTAATTGAACAATCTCTCGTATCTTTCTGATAGGTCCGAGTTTGAGTTCGTGAAATACAGAGGTCGGGAGGATATTAATTGGTGAGTCGTCATCAATTCGAGCATGGGTAAAAATTGTATCTTTGATTTCACAGTCAAATTTGGGCAACCGCTTCACTATGTGGCTCATGGTTTTTCTCCTCAACACCAAGGAGGAGGCCATTTACAAGATATGACTTTCCGTCTTTGTTCTTATCCTGCCTGACTTTTTCTTCATTAATTTATCCATTACAAATTCTTAAGGTCGGGGAAGTGTTCAATGGCCTGTATAAAGGGAAGTTTAAAATCAATCTTTTCTCTAGTGCTTCCCATAGAGCAGGACCCAAATTCTTCAGATCTTCTTCAGTTTCGATTTTGATGTATTTTTCTGGATTTTCAATTTTTTTGGTGTTTTCGGTGTGGTGTGGTGATGTGGTGTGTTCTGTGGATGAGAAGGGGTTCTGATTAGTTGAGTAAGAATCAGAGTCTGAGTTATTCCTGGGGGAATAGTATGCGGATGTGTTGCTGTCAGAGTTATCCCTAGGGTGAATGTTGTCTATGGGTTTCTGAATATCCTCGGGGTTCTCAATATTAGATCCAATTATTTCATCCTTCACTTTCGTACCCGAACTACCATTGAATGAAATTATTCAATCGATGAGCATTCTAAATTTCTCCTCCATTAATTCATATCTTTTGTTTATTCTCAAAAATCTATTCATGATCAATCATGGGAGTAGTCGGAGTGTGTTCTTGTTTTTAATATTCAGTTATTTCATCTTCCATTTTCTTGTATGTGTTGCAAGGAAAGTCTCTTGTAATATCCAATATGATCGTTATTTTCTGAAAATTTCTCCTAAAAAATTACGGAAGGAGTCTACTCAGTGGAAGAAATTTGCAGGAATCTGTAGGTCTCATACTCAGCATGCTGTGACTCAGGCATGCAATGCTGGTTCGAGTAGAGTCTAATTCCATGGTTATGATTTATTGTATCCTCGAACAATGGAGTCATACAGGGTGCATATATATCGATATCATCCATTTGGTCCTCTATATGTATAGGATGATCAAAGGAGTGGTATGTAGGTTGGTCAATAGGGATTCGATCGTCACGGTCAATCCAACGCTGATAATCATTAAGTGAGAGCCTCTCCATCGGGTGTGGTCGTATTTGGTTTCTCGGCCAGTCATGAGACTCAAAAGTGATTTGATATTGAAATGGTTCATTAGTTTCAGCAAGAAATCAAGAATAAGACGGTTTAGTCCAGGATGGTTAGTAATCACGTGTGGTAGGGGGATTTGAGTAGAACGGCTTTGAATTCAATGAGGCGATCAAATTCATCCGAGAGTAAGAATTTCCCTCAAATGTTGGAGGATTATTGAAAGAAGAGGGTCTAGTCGATTTGGGCCTGACCGAGACTAATTCATTTTCATAATATAGGTCAGATGGGTACTCGGACCATTGTCCTGTTTTTTGTCAAAGGAGGTTGATGATGAATCGACATGGTTGATCTCGATACAAGTGCACAGGATATTCACAAGAAGTTTTAATCAAGAAGATTGGTGGCACAAATATGCAACTTTTGGTCTTTGAAAGCAGTTTATGCACACCAATGCAAACACAAATCAAACCCCATGTTCACCAACTCACACAATGAAGCCACAAGAGTTTGGCTATTATCTTTTTAATTTTAATTTGGTGATAAGACAGTCTTGGAAAATAATTTAACGAGCTGTTAGGTGCTGAAGATTTTCTTAAAGACTGTCCCAAATTCCTACGACTAGTTGCGCCTATTTCAGCCAGTATAGGTGTAAGTACGAATCGTAAAACAGCTACCCGTTTTACTTAAGTACAGAGCCTTATGTAGTGTCCTTTAAACCACCCACTCTACTAAGGAAATCTGGGCCGTTTACTGGATACCCATAGATCCTCACTGAGAAGTAGCTAATCATTTTTAGAATCAGTAGTCTGAACGAAAATTTCAGAGTTAGGCTCTAACCATAAGTGTCGTCTCTCGCTCACTCAAAAAATAAATGTATCCAAGGTCGAGGTTGCTCTCCCGCAAAAATTCTTGATTTTATGGGTTAATTTAAAATGGACTATATTTAGCAGTCCCAAATTTAATTAGGCGATCACTTCAAAATTAAGTGAGCACAAATACATGTCTACCGTCTAGTCCCAATTTCCTTTAAAATTATGTGATAAAACAGGAGGGAGAAATTCGGGAAAAGTAGATGCACGTGAAAAATGATGATGTATGCTCAGATAGAAGACTTACAGTGATTCCTCGCAATCTCCATGTGGGAAGCAATACAAGATTTGAAGACTTAGATTATATGAATGCAAGCCGATGAAAAACCACACCTAGTAGGAAGCTCTATTAGCAGGAACAAATTGAGTTGAATTTATTTAAATTGAACGATCTAATGTTCTTGTCAATTAAAGTGAAGTGTGGCCTTAAGTCCTACAAGCACAATAAAAAATTTAGAAGCTCTAAGAGTCGTATGTGCAGGTGTATCCTAAGCGCCACTCAAGTCGGGCCCTACCCTCACCGGAGAGTCATACAGGCCACGACACACCACATAAAAAGTTTGAGGTCTTTTACACACACGAGAATCCAAAAGGGCACCGCTAGAAATGAGAAATTAATTATAAAAATTAAAATTGCAGAAAATAATATCCTAAACTCTACGCTCTCTCACGAATCGACTCGGTCTTAAATTTAATGCAGCTTTTTCGGAAGTCGATGAAGATGCTTTGGTTTGCAAAAACCGCTCCACGTATGCTGGGTACCGCACACGAAAAAATAAGAGAGACGGTGTAAGTGAGTGACACAAAAATTAAAAAATTTTATAAGAAAATAAGTGCTGAAAATAAAATAGAAATAAATGCAGAAAAATAGATTTTTACAATGAAGAATTTGGGGGTCGGACTACCCAAATAAAGAAAACCAAACAAAATTTCTAGACAAAAAAACTAAGCTGTTTGCCTCCTTGGGAATGGCGCCATCTAATGAGTCTGAGATTGCCTTTGTTAAAATACATGCGTGGTTTATCATTCTCTTAAAATAATGTGTCATTTCGTTGTAGTCGGGCAATCAGAATCGGTCAAGAAATAACCACACGAATTTTTTGTCATTTTAACTAATGCAGTTTTATGTTTATTTTACTTGGGCAAGTCTGAAGGTCGAACACAAAGAGGCAAAGGAACAACCTAAAATTTTGTCTATCAAAGTTCGTGCAAGGTTTTTGATGCATTTTTTTTGTAATATTTTAATGCAACTAGGGATGCAAAATGCAACTTTGGCCTATTTTAGGGACTAAAATGTAAAGATCAATCAAACGATGTCCGAAAAATATGAAACTTAGCCAAGACGATAATTATGATGAAATGAATGCACTGCATTTTTTGGAAATTTTGGATGGAAAATGATTTTTTAATGAATTTTAAATGCAAACAAAGTGAATTTTTATAATTAGATATTAAACCTAATTATTCTTAAGGGATGAAATTATCCAAGATGTATCATTAGGTGATGGATCTCAGAAAAATCTCAAACCTTAAATATACATGATTCAATACCTATTAAAAATTAAATATTAAAATATGCAAAATGATTTTTAGAAGGTAATGATGCATGCAAATACAATTCTTTTTGGGCACAATGTAACATACAATTAATTATATAACCAATGAACTTTTGGAAATTTTCAGAGCAATGGTTAAATATTTATGAATATTCAAGCACAAAATGGTCAAAGTATGCAATTTTCCACAAATTAATTAATTAATAATTAACCATTGATCACAAAAATGTTCTATAATATGCCACGATGTAGAGAATTAATTGTAGAACACAATGCTATTTTTAAATAATAAAAATATGCAATATAGAGTCCAAAATGGAGAGGAAACTCATGGGTATTTCTGCAATAACAATAAATAAAAAGAATTATAAATATGCATAAGAGGGACCGATTTGTAATTACCAAAATTCTGGGCATGTCATCTGCAAAAACACCAGCAGTCACGTGAGAAACACGTGACCCCTGGTTGGAGGACTTCTGAGCAAATAAGAGACACGTCGGGGGCTTTTGTTTAAAATACCCAACAGGTCACGTGCGGAGCACGTGACCTTGGGTTGGCTTTGTAGTTTAGGCCAATCTCAGAGGTTCTTCTGTAAAGTTCCCCTAGCACACAAGCGAGGCACGTACGCATGGGCCTCGGGCTTTGTGCTCGGCGGCTGGAGCCGACGAGGGCCAGGTCGTTGGCGGAGTAGCAGTACTGGAGTCGTCGGCAGAGCAACAGTGCTGGAGTCGTCTCTGGTGACTATGACCCGACAGAGCTGGCAAGGCCAGCGAAGGACCTCGTTAGTTGGTGGCGGTGGAGATGTTGGTTCAGGCCAAGGGGTTTCGATCGAGAACACGTGGCGGTGAAGTTGCCAGCAAGGCGAGGTTGAAAGGCGGAAAGGCAGAGGAGGTCTGCGGTGCTTCTGGAAGTTGGCGGTTATAGTAGTCGGAGAAGACGACAGTTGTCGAAGGCTTGGGTGTGATTGTTGTGACGACGTTGTAGACGAAGCCGGAGCGCCTGGTGGTTGTCGATGAAGAACTGGATGTGGCAGTGATGGGTTTAGGCGTTGAAGGTAGATGAGTAGTGTTTGTCGATGGAGATCGTCGGAGGCTCAAAGGTGGTCGAAGGGGGGCCGGAGCTAGAGCAGGTTGCGAAGGTTGTCCGCGCTGGAATGAAGCAAGGAGGTGTGCTTTGCATCTCATCATGTAGAAAGTGGAGCTCGAGCTGTCACCTCTGAGCTCCGTGGCTAAGGAACGCAACCGACAGATGAATTGTTTGAGGGCGGCAAAGGGATTTTTATGAGGTCAAGATCTTTGTCGGAGATGGAAGTAAGCGGTACGAGATTTGATGGACTCGGTGATGGATCCGTGGAATTTGGAGATCCGCGGAGATGCGATTGTGGTTTGATAAAGATCAGAGGAGAATCGGGAAGGCGAGATACGTGGTCAGGATTCGCAGAGGCTGGCCGTAAAAAATCGTGAGAAGGGAGGCCCTTCCCAGATCGTAGGAGGACGATAGGCCCGGGCCGTCTGATCGACCGAGTTCAGGCGGTTGAGGCCGCTACACATGGCAGGGATATAGGCGGTCGCGGCACGTGCCTGTCACGTGCGGTAGAGGCACATGACCTGCATGTGCGATGTTTTTATTTTTATTTTTATTTTTTTATAAAAATGAAATAAAATAAATCCAAAAATGGGGTGACACGTGGCGGCTTCAGTAGCGGCCACGTGCCAGCCTCACAAAAATTAGAAAATAAATACAAAGAAAAATACTTAAAAAATACTAATGACATCAGATCGAAAATTTTTCTTCATGAAAATTGCTTGTCTCAATGAGATATACAACTTTCATGAAAAATCAAAATCAATCATTTGCACAAAGTGTTTTTTTTGGGGTATCCCACATACATAGAATACCTTGATTTTTTAAGTTTTATAATTTTTTTGTCATTTTCAAACCGGATAAAAATACAGAAAAAATATGATAAAATGAAAGATAAATATTTACACATTAATCTACTTTTTTGGATTTTTATTAATTAAGAAAAAAATAAACATAATAAAACACGACAAAGACCAATTTTGTACAGACAGATAGTGAAGACTCGGACTCAGTTAGTTTCTTTGATTTCTAGCTCAATTTGGATTTGGATTTTTGCACATTTTAATAAAAAATTTATCAAAGAAGACAAATGAAAAAATAAATAAAATAAAATCAGTTAAGTGTGTACATAAAATAATAGGTCAAAAACCGCTAAAATACAAAATGTACAAAAGAGGCCCAAAACCCAAATTTCACATACGAGCTCTGATTCACTTGAACTTGGTCTTGTTTTGAAGGTATTTTTAATGTACATTAGTTTAAAAGTGAATGGGTTCAAAACAAACAACGGATGAGGAAGATATGAGGATTTTAGTTCGGAAATCCTAGAAATATGGTTTGGGTTTTTGGTCCACTTATCTAGGTTAGTGATTTTTTTTTATTTTCCATTTATTATTGTTAGTGATCTGTACACGGTGGAGGTGGTTTTGGGTCATTCAGAGTTTGCATGAATTAGTTAGAAATCAAGGAAGTTAGGCTATTTACAAGTCAATTCTGGCTGGGATTTTTGGCTTCCTATTTTGTGCGAAAATGAGTGCTAAAAAGGAATTCTTATCACAACATGCATGAGTGCTAATTATGCAGAATAAATGAAGAAATTCCAATGATTTTGAGGGATTAGAGCTTAATTAATGAGTTTTAGAGTGACGAATCTGAGATTCATCACCGTTCAACATCGACCACTTGAACGAGACCTCCCTCCAGACCGCTCTCTAGGATCAACTGCACCCCACCGCCCACGCGAACTTCCGCACCTCCACCTTGCACAATGTCGTCCCACTGCGGCCACTACCTTGCTCCTCCAAGGACGAGTCTCCAGCACCATCACGCACCCCGAACGCACACATCATCCTCTAGCCACCTTGAGCGTTTCCGCTAGACCTCCTGCCCACTGATTATGAAGAAACAAAAGAAGAAGGAACATGCGTTCAAACCCTAGGGGTTATTAATAAAAAAATTGGCCAAATATCACTGAGCCACCAAGAGGTTTCAAAAATTGTACAGAAGCCCCCCACCATCCTCAAGCATGTGTAGTGCATGCCTCCTTTTTGTGTAATTTGTAGTTTCCACTCTTCGGTTTATCTCTATTATTTATTTTATGCAAAAATATTAACAATTTGCATTTCAACCCCTGTGATCCAGACTGTTATTTTCTAGTGCTTTTCTCATTGAAATAATTATTGGTTTTGTTCAAAAAATTCAAAGAAAAATATGCCATGCTCCTGTTTGTGAGTTCTATCTCATCTGTAAATTTCATCGCATTTCATTATTATCTGACATGTTTAGAAAAATAAAAAACTTCATCATTTACTCTGTCTGAACTTGAAAAATTCATAAAAGTTCAAATGTTGTGTAAAAATTCCAAAAAAATCAAAGTAGTTTTATTTCTGTGTTTTTAATTTCTTGTCCATTTTTCGTGCAATAAGTATTTATAAAACCCAAAAAATTTTCAAAGTACTAGAAGTCTTAAAAAATCGTATAAAATTGTAGAAAAAAAATGTGATTTCAATTCCTCCTTGTAGATAATTTCCTGTAGTTATTATGAAAAATCATTTCATAATTTTTTCATATATTTCCTATTTTTACTTTGAAAAATAATCATGTTTTCTCATTGTTTACATTTTCCCCTATTTTTTTATTCATTTTAAAAATCCTAAAATAATCTCTAAAAATTTTAAAAACAGTAAAAAATCATAAAAACATAAAAATATTTTTGAACACTTTTTAGCATTGTTGTCGTATTTTAGAAAATCTTAAAAGAGAGGGTTTCATTTCTTTCGTGTATATATCATTTGTTTTAAAAAAATAATCGTTTTTCAAAATTAAAAATTTGCAAAATTAAAATCAGTAAACATTTGAAAATCAGAAAATAAAAAAATAGAAATGAAAAATAAAAAATTAAAAAGAGAAAAATTTCATAAAAAAACCAAGTTAGTTTGCAATTGAGATTCCTTTTTCCTTTAATTGTTTTTTTGATTATTTGAATAACACTCGGGCATTGTAGCCTCCCTGAGTTCGATCCTCTTACCTATACAGGTAAATAAGTAGCAAAATCTGTTATCACATTTTCTTGTAATTATTGGCTTGAGAAAAAATTAAATTTGTTTGCGTGAGCCGGGAATTTTGGGGATCACAACAACAACTTTATATCAATAATAGCCACTCCTCTAAGATCTCGCTCAACACCAAGGTAGACAACACATCAGATAATAACAGAGCAACTACTATCAATAACATCTCAAACGTTATCAAGAGGCCAATTCTGATTCCGCCTGAACTAAAGTTGCTTCTAGCAAACGTGAAATATAACTTCCTTGTGGTAAGCCAAAATAGTATCCAATCATTATTTGTTCGTAAATGACCATTGATCAAGAATCTTCCTTGCTAGAGATTCCAAGGAAAAATCGCAAGGTTGTTGGTTGGAACATTTCGGATATCCGTGGGATAAATCCGACCTTGTGTTCACACCACTTCTACTTAGAGGATGACAACAATTTGTTCCATGAGTTTCACTACAAGCTAAATCCTAATCTCTAGGAAAATCTCTAGGAATTTGTCATGAAAGAGATTATGAAGTGGCGTGAGGCTGGCTTTATCTATCGCATCTCCGACTTTAAATAGTTGAAACCATTACACGTAGTTCTAAAGAAATTTGGAATGACAATGTTTACTAATGACCAAGGAGAGGAGATCTCGATCAAAATACCAACATCATGGCATGTATGTGTAGATTACAAGTGCCAAAACTCAGCTACCAAGAAGGATCACTTTTCTTTACCATTTATTGATCAAGTGCTTGAATGGTTGTTAGGTTAAGAGTTCTTTCGTTTCTTGGAAAGGTACTTTGGATACAATCAAGTGGCAGTTTCCCTAGGGATCAAGAGAAGACTACATTTACTAGTTCATTCGTAACCTATGCATTCAAATGGATGCCCTTTGGATTGTGTAATGCTCCCCCTACATTTTAGATGTGTATGTTAGTCATTTTTGCCGACATGGTGGGTAGTTTCCTTGAGGTCTTCATGGATGATTTCTCATTGTATGTCGAGATTTTTGATGTTGTCTTGCGCACTTGGATCACATTCTTCAATGATGTTGTGAAGTTAATTTGGTTCTGTTGCGGGAAAAGAGTCACCTCATGGTGACTGAAGGGGTAGTATTGGGCCATGTCATTGACGTACTCGAATTTTATCCTTTTAGTTATGTAGAATTAATGATTTCATTACAGTCAGATAAATTCTAATCGATCATAGAACCACTTGAAAATTCATCGATTAAATCAAAGCAGCCGATTTTATTTTACTTGTGCAAGCCCAAGGTCGAACTCAGGGGCACGAGCCTCCTAAGTGATTAAATTAGAAACTCATAGGTCAATATGCACACAAAGACTTTATGTAGACACATGCAGACATACATTTTTTTATTTGATTTTTTTTCATCAAGCAAAGAGATGCATTGAGGACAAATGCAAGTATGCCCTAATTAAATAGAACCAAGGAGCAAATTAACAAGTGATCAAATTCAAGGAAGTAATTTTCATTGACCGAAGAAATAATGGCATAAAGAACATCAAGTATGTGACACTAATTAATTAGATTTAATCATCTGTAATCTAAGAGTAAAAATAGAGATTATGCCATGTCATTAGAAAGATAATGAAACATGCTTCGAAATCCAACTGAAATCAACTAAAACGGAGCTCAGATGCTGAAAAAATTGATAAAAGTAACCAGGGGCATAAATGAAAAGAAAACATGAAAATAAATAGAAAAACACTACAAATAGGTCCATCGAATGGCCTAAATGTAAATAATAAAAGTCACGAGGCCTTAAATATAAATTACCCACACGTGTGGGGACTAATTTGCAATTATTAAAAACTGTAGTGGCCTGAATGCAATTAACCCCAATCACACGACGCTAGGTTAGGTGGTCGATGGAGGCTCATATCATGGCTCGGGGGTAGCTCAAGCCATGTGTCATCTAATGAAGCTCGGCTGAGGCTCAGAGGCTCCAAACCTAGAGGCACGATACTGCCACTCGGAGCTGAAACGTGGTGGACTGTGGACCGTTTGATTTCGAAGATCAGACGGTCGTTGTGAGCACATGGAGATGGCGACGTGGCCAAATGTCTGCCGTTGGATGGCCACCGGGAGGGTGCCATACAGCGACACCTGTACATCTTGGACCTACATTCTCCTCCTCGAGGCTGGCAGCAACTTTTTGGCTTCAGTGAAGTGCTCCACCACCTTCTATCGAGCTCGGTGAAGGTCTCTAGTAGCTCCTGAACAGCAAGATGTCAATGTGGAAGTAAGGCAAAGTAGCTGGCAGACCTAGAGGGGATCGGTGATGCCTGTACGCCGGATGCGGGGCTTGAGAAGTCCCCTCCGGTGATGCTTCGACCATTGAAAGTTTTGGCTCCTACAAAGTTAGTCCAAATAGCTGAAGCACAAGTTCCTGGGGGAAGAGGTGAGTGGGATGATGTATCATATGGGTGAAGAGAGGGGAGACCAGAGCTTCTCTCCGATGATTCAGTGAGAAGATGGGTCAGAGGTGATCAGGTCTTGGAGAAGGGAAGATGGCTCAGGGATGGGTGTGCAAAGGTGGCTGAAGTGAGGCCGAGCAGATGGGATGATGAACGGAAGGTGGAGATGCGAAGAAGCGTCTAACTAAATTAGAGAAATTTCAATAAAAATTTAAATGAAGGTCAGAAAACTTACCTGGGCAGATTGGTGGATGTAGCGGCCTATGCTAAGCTCTGAGGGGAGCTCGGGTCTTCACTGGACTCCGACGACCCCTCGGAGGAGCTTGTTAGTGAGCGAGCGCCGGGGGCTAGGCCTACCATGGCCTAGGGTCTCAATGGAGGCACCATCATTATCTCACCTTCAATCCGGCCTCCCCCTATCACGAGGAGGTAGAGAGGTGTTGGGCGGAGCCCCATGTACAAGTGAACGCCATGCGTTGGTAGCGACGAGGGTGTATTTGAAGGAGGGGGTTGGTGGTTCAGAAGATGGGCAACATGGTTTGAAAGGGTGATATGAAGCGATAGGAAGGGAGACATGGCAAGAATGGGTTCCCACAAGGAAGACAGATGATGGGTCATGGTCATGGGGTGGTTAGGAGGGTGAGGGAGAAACTGGAGAGGTGGAGAAAATGGGAAGGGGGTGAGGTGTGCGCGAGGTGGAAGACGCAGACAAGAGAGGGGGGCCTGACGTAGAAGATGATCTCTTGGCTTTTGGATCTCGCGATCCAATGGTCGAGGAAAGGGCACTAAAGAGCGGCTCGGATTAGATCGATGAAGGGCGCCATCGATGGCTAAGTAGAGCTCCACATGTCATGTTGAGAGGCAGGCGACAACGAATGGATGCGATGAAATCTAGGCCTTCATCGGATGGTGATAATCGAAGGCGGAGGTAAGCGGATGGGATTGAGGTGCTTTAGAACAATCAGGCAGCGATGGAGCAAGGCGCTGAAGTGAATGGCAGGGATTTGAAGCGCATGGAGATTATCAAGCAGTGGGGTAATAGAGGCACGTGGCGCAAAGCGAGCGGACTACGTGGTGCAACCAGAAAGCACCATGTGGCCCAATCAGGTTATTTGAGAAGAAAACATCGAAAAAGATGGAGAAAATGGCCGATGTTGGAAAAACTCAAAACATAAAAATATTAGATTTCAAAGAGATGTACAAGTTTCATGTTGACCAAAAACGAAAACGAGGTCAAATGAAGGGAAAAATATTTTTGGTTAGCGTTTTGAAGGTATAAAAACACTATGATTTTTACTTTTGTTTTTATATTTTATTGTATTTTTAAGTTATTCTAAGACTTAGATATATACAATGTTTTATTTGGTTTTTATTGACATGAATTTGAGCAAGGGGGTTAATATTAGCAAATTAAGATGATGAAATCGAGTTTCATCATCCCCCTATACTTAAACTATGCTGGTCCCCGAGCATTTCAAAAATGAATGAGTTGGATCAACCCCCGATTGTGCATGTGCTTATATGATATGATCTGTTTAAGAACCCCCAATTTTAGAGATCCAAAATCTCAGAGCTCAACCTGGCCTTAATCAAGAGGTATCTGATTTCTCTAATTTTTCCAGACTCTCTCTTGCATACATATAAACTAAGGATTTGGCATTAAGTGATGACCACGATTATGAGAGTAGAGTCACAACGTCACCCAAGATCCCGATCCAAGAAATTTTCCTAAGGACCCAATCCTCAACTCTGGGGAATAAATCAAATATTGTGTCCAATCCACCATCTCTTTAGTTGTAAGACTTAGAAGTGTAGGTGGCAGGCCAGTTGATGGAGGGTTTAGGATTGTGTCATTTCTTCTCTCCCTCTCATTGGATAAGGATTCTCTCAAGTGCCTTATTAACTCAACACATATTTTTGGTGTTGATCAGTGCACTGTTGACACAAAAATTCCGGTTTTACTTATTTTCTATTTTTTTTAAAGAAGTCCGAGGAGATGGAAAAATAGATGATGGTAAAAAGGTTGTGTCGCTGTTGTTCCCAAAATCCTGTGTCCAACAAAAATATTTTTTTATTTTTGCTACTTATTGACCTGTATAGCGGACACGATCGAACTCAGGGAGGCTAAAATCCCAAGGGTTATTCAATTAATCGAAAATCAATTAAGAGAAAACAAGAATCTCAAAGGACAACTATCCTTGGTTTTTGTGGTTTTTTTATCTTTTTAAATTTTTTAATTTTTTATTTATATTTTTTTATTTTGTAATTTTCAAATTTTTAGTTATTTTGATTTTGCAATTTTTTTTATTTTCAAAAATAACACAAAGCAATATGCACAAGATTAAAAATACGCATACAAACTCTTTTTGTAATTTTTTAATTTATTTAAAATACTCATAAAAATCCAGTAACAATATTTTTGGGTTTTGAAAGTTTTGAAATATTTTTGAGAATTTTTGTGGAATTTTCAGATGCTTGTGTATTCTTTTAAAAATCAAACAGTGAGAAAAAGTGAAAATGTGCACTGCCTGGAATAATTTGTAACTTAAAAATACTTTAAATGCCCAAAACTCTTAACAATTATTTTTAAGATAAACTAGAAGAAAATATCTACAAACATGAACACAAGTCACAATTTTTGGATTTTTTTTAGAATTTTTATGATTTTTAGAAGATTTTTGATGTTTTTCAATTTTTTGGGTTTTATAAAAAAATAATGCATGAAAATTAATTAAAAATAAAAAACAATGAAATACAAATACTCTATTTTTTTGGATTTTTTGGAATAATATTTGAATTTTTATGAATTTTGGAATTTCAAGCAGGAAAAATGACATGTTTTATATTTTTTAATAATAATAAATTAAGGCAAATTACAATGAAAATTTTATGCTAGATGGATATGAATATCAAGAACATAGCATAATATCCTCAAAATTTTTGGACTAATAAAAACCTTTATTTCAATGAAAAATACATGCAAATTCAATATTTGAATAAAATGTGTACATTCAATATTTTTGCATTAAATAAATAGCAGAAATAAATAGAGGGAAGAAAACACAAATTACCCACTGAGGGGGCATGCACGGCACATGCCTCTGGATGGTAGGGACTCCCTTGTAATTTCAAGAACTTCTAAGGCTGAACTTGGAATTTTTCCAAATATTTTTTTTAAGAAGGAAGACCTCAGTCTTCGTTCAAGCAAATCCCCGGGGCAAGAGGCACCCATTGCCTCTCTCCTTCTTCTCCAAGGCGGTGGGCGGCACCACCACTCGCAGGTGGTCGGACGGCGCGGGGGGATGGCATCAAGGGGGCTGCGACAATGGGGCTCGCAGGAGCAGCGGTGGGGCGGCGAGGCCGCTGAGCACGGGCCTACGGTCTGGGGAGTGAGGCCACGAGAGAAGAGGGTAGAGGCACGCATAGTCGTGGCGGCTGCGTCGCATGAGGAGGTTCGACGTCGGTTGGTACGGCGATGGGGACTGTGTCGCTACCTGGAGCGCGGCGCGGAGGGATGCGGATCGGAACGCTCGCACGGGTTGGAGGTCGGTACTACTGGCGGTTGAGGGGTGATGGCATCGAGGCAGGATGAATCCATGATTCATTAACTTTTCTGTCGCATTTTGTCTTAAAACCTTTAACAAATGCATGTAAATATTCATTAATTCCCATCTTTTATTCAAACTTCATTCATGGATAAATATCCACTTTTAAGCATCAAAATCATGTAAATAAATAAAAGAACAAAGAAAAGAAAATAGGGCAGATTGGAGATATGTATATATGTACAATATGACTTATAAATAGAAATATAACTGCAAGGTAGATTTATAACCTCACCCCCAAGACCAAGTCAGCATGGATTGGTCAACAAACCAATAAGTAGGGGGAGATAAGGAAAGAAAACCTAAAAATAAATTAAGACACACTTCATGAACTTCTCACTATTAATAAAATAGATACAAAACTTCAATGATTTTTAATTAATTCATATATATATATATATTTCACCAAACTCTTTTCCTAATTATTTCTAAAAATGTATATAAAAATATAGAAATAAGTTAAAAATATTACCCTGTATATATGCTAAGATATCTAGCTTTTAAATTGTTAAAATCTCAACTTCCGAACATCATAACTTCTTCATACGAACTCCAATTTCACTCTACTCACATTTAAAGTTCATAAAATATTATTCTCTAATCAATAGAGGTGGTTTCATCGAATTCGGAGTCCGTTTGCAAAAAGTCGATTTTGGGACCAAATGACAATGGGGTTACTGGGCTATTTATTTTATGTAGAACACATTATTTATAGTTTTATTAATTTTATAATTTCTAAATATTTTCATTATCTTATGATTTAACCCTAATTTATTCAGAATTTTTGGAGCATATTTATTATTTTAATAAAATAAAAAATCCTAAATTATATGTAAAAATTAACTGGATAACTTATACCCATATTTATTAATATATGTAAATTAATTTATTAAAATCCCTAAAAATTCACACAACCCTTATTTTCTATTCTTATAATTAAGAAAATATAAAATTTATTTTTCAATTATTTATTTATTAAATTAAAAATCCAAAACTTATTTATCTATACATATTTATTAATATAATATTTATATTTCAAATAATATTTATTATTTATAAAAAGTAATTATTCTATAATTTAGATAAATTAATTATTTACATTTCTTGTTTTTATTCATATTTAAAACAACATTATTTACTATTTAATATTGAATTTATAAAGAATTTTGCACATCTGGCCAACCAGGTGTTGACACGTGTCAACACCTGGTTCATCTTCTTCAAGAAGGCTGTTAGCCTTTCTGTTCTGAATGGCCATCTTCACTTATTTTTCCCGCAAGCATCCTATCCATCTTTGACGATCTAATCCATTGATTTGCTTCCCTAAACACCCAAGATTCTCGCCAACCCTTATATCTAACTTGGGGATCATGAAATCGATATATATAAACCCTCAAAGATCGCAGTTCATAACTAACTTTCCTAACGACCTGAGACACCCAGTTCCAGTGGCCGAACCCCAGCCTTTCCCTCTCGATTTCAGCCATTCTAGGAGGTGACAACTCCTCTTCGTCGGCTCGCGTGGAAGAAGGGAGATCAGAGGAGGTTCCAAGGTGTTCGTCAGCCCTTGCATCGCCGCCTTGCACGCATCCAGCTCCGGCGAAGATCGGCCGTCGCAGCAGCTACCAGAGGTAATACACCACTATTTTCCCAGATCTAATCCTCCACCTTTACCAAATTTTATCTCAATCCTCGTGCCTCGATTAGCGTGGCTAATCATGTAATTAGTTAGTCTTATCCTCTAGATTAGATGCACAATCAAATTAAATTACAAAATCGTTTCGAATTTAATCCAAATCGCTTTCCCTTTTTCCTACAATTCTCACGCACACTTCACTAAGTCTGGAAACAAAAATCTTTGATCTTGCAAAAACCTAAGTTGTTGGCCTATTTCTCGCAAATCGAGCACATGAAATTGTGATTTGCAGATCCATCATTCATTAGGAGCAATTTTCAAAGTATCCAGAGCTCTAAATCATTAAGAAACTCGTGATTCCAAAGAGGCGTAACAAACTCCATTAGTCTCCAGCGCAATGAGACCGCCACCTTCACCGGTCGATCGCCGACGCTCTGAGCCAACGCCGACCGCCGTCCACCGTGGGAGAGCACGAGGGTTAGAGGAGCTAACCCTTTGGCCCCGCTGGAGGTCTAAGTTCGTCGCTAGCTACCCGTGGAAATTCAAAGAATATGCCGTCGTCAGCCACCCGCGAAGAACCTGAAGAACGGCCCAAGAACATTCGCAGTACAGGCTATTGACACGTGGAGGTAGCGGGCGATCCAGATCACATCGCATGTTATAATCTCAGCCGTCCATCTAAACCGGTGGAAAAATGGTAGAATAAATCCAGAAGAGTTCTAGATATTCCAAAGCTCTCCGAAGTTTTCCAGATTTACATTTAGGTCCCCGTGCGGGGACCTAAATGTAAACATTTTTATTTTCATTTCAAAATAGTCCATGTCTGATGACCTTTTTCCAGAAATTTTGTCTCTTTTTCTTGTGTTTATACCCCTGACCTATAGGGAAGTTTTGGACCTATTTTTGACATAATTTTTCATAGCTCTTTTTAGGGTAGGTACGCAACTACCCCAGCAAGTTTTTCATTAATTTTTCGTATATTTTTGTCGTGTTTTTATTGTGTTTTGATTCGTCGCAAATTATCTCCGTTTTGATTTGTTTTCGTGTGATCTTCGAGCCCGTTGCTCGACCGTTTCACCTACTATATAGTATCATCTATATTTCTTCTATATTTCACCTATTATATAGTAAATAAATTGTGTGAAAAATACCACTCTAAAAAATAAATAAAAAATGGAAAAGAATAAAATCAAATAAAAATTAAAAATAAAAAATCCCATAAAAATTGTAGCCTTTTTCCTTGATACCTTTAAGAAGAGATAAAATAACCACAAAATTATTTTCTTTGAAAAAATTCAAAATACCCTATTCTGCCTCCTTGTGTTCGACCCAGGAACACTTTATTGGTTAAATAATTAGTGTAAGGTTTTTCTTAATAAAACCGATCTTTGTTTAATCGACTAGGGTCCTTTTGCGGCTTTTCTACACTGACAACCTTTTCTTCTAAAAAGCTGTAAACTGATTCCTAAGCATCGCATCAAAATGGTGTCGTTGTCGGGGAGGCGTTAGTGTATTTTGATTTTTTACATATTTTGTGATTTTATTTTCTCTCTTCTTTTCTTTTTATTTTTCGTAGCTTTTCTTCGGTTTTTCTTACGACTTTTCTCGACTCGTCTCTCGATTTTCTTTAGCTGCTAACTAGTTTTTGCAGGGCCTGCAAGATTAGCTGGTTTCTTAGAAGCCGAGTCAGTTGAAAGAGCAGAAGCCGATTCCTTCTTTATGAGTTGGTTGCAGATGGCAGAAACTAATAAGTGTAATATTGAAAAAGAGAGAGGGAGAGAGAGAGAGAAGTTGTATTGAACTCTAGTAGAAGGGGTCCACTAAGGACATCCCGACTTGTAACCCCCCCCATTTTTTTTCGGGGTCTGATATACCGAGTATCGTGTAATCGGGGGATCAGGGCACCCACCACGGTTTTCTCGCTTCGGCGGTTTTTCCGCAGCTTTTCCGATAGATGCTTGCTTAGGTTTTTTTATTCTATATGATAGTGCTTACGTAGTTAGTCTTAGGACTTGCAACCTAGGTGCATGATTTTAGGATTCTTATAAAAAAAGTAGACGTTTGATTGAAAAAACTCAAAAAAGTTATAAAACCCCAAAATAAAATCGGGACTACTAAAGATATCTGACCTAAAAAACGTAACAGTTCATCTGATTTGGGAGAGTAATACCCGCACATCTTCTCATAGT
The DNA here is from genome assembly GCA_037367405.1 of Ottelia alismoides. NCBI lineage: Eukaryota > Viridiplantae > Streptophyta > Magnoliopsida > Alismatales > Hydrocharitaceae > Ottelia > Ottelia alismoides. The sequence goes on along the minus strand of JAZKJV010002366.1, from coordinate 1,829,242 downwards.
GCGCGGGAGAGAGATGACCCATAAGGTTAGAGCCAAAACCCCATATTTCTCACGAAATACTACTTAGTCTATACACCTAATAACTGTTCCTCAGTGGTTATGCTCGAGTAGCTGGAAATGGTTTGGGTTTACTTAGTAGAGTGGGAGGTTTAGAGGACACTACGCAAGGCTCCGTCCTCAAGTAACACGGATAGCCGGAAACGGTCCGTACTTACACCCATACTGGCTGAGTGCGAGTGATTTTCTTTAAAGACTCGGGCCAGTGTTTTGGAGAAAATATCGGGCACCTATCAACTCGCTTCAGCTCACGTTAATCAGTTATACTTGTTTGCTAAATACAACCCTAAAACCGACAAGATAACAGACCAAACCCTTACGGTCTTCATTAGGTTGTGTTGGTGAAAGAAGGGTTTGCTTTATGTTTGCTTGTGGGGCGTGAGTTACCGCAACTTTACACATTTTTTCCCTCTCCTTTGAATCGAAAATCGTGCTCTACCGATCATTCTCTTTATATCGAAGATGACGTCTCGGCGGCTTTTCTGCTCAGACTCCGTGAGCTTTCGACCATCCACCGTTGTTCGTACTTCTTCACAAGCTTGGGATGACTCTCTTCCCAAGATGGTCCCATATGATCTCGAGGATAGTCAGACCCAGTCTCCTTCACCTCCTGGCCAGACTATTGAGGCAGACCCTTGCCTCAATACATCATCTAGATCTACAACCAATTTTTCACTGAGTTCTTACGAGAGCTTTTCTTTCACAGAAGACTTGAAGCAGATGGATCGCGGCAAAGGACCGACAGATGAGAGGCCACCAGCTGAGGAACATCACGAAGGAAGACTAGACTCAACAGATATTATGACCAGGATTCTCGACACGCTCCAACAGATGAACATCCAAATTCGAGAACAATTCAGAACTCAGAATGAGTTGCGAGCTGAGATAGCTGCGCTGCGAGCAGGGGCCGGGAACCAATTACTGCCTGTAGTGGTTCTCGCTACTTTATGGGAAGAGTATGACCTAGGCGCGAGAATGCTCCATCACTGGATTCGGCTACTGCCGAATCAAGGGTCATACGAGTTGAGACCATCCTTCATATCACTGCTTCCCATGTTGTAGGGGAATGTCACAGAGGAGCCATTTACCTTTTTACAGCAATTCGAGATGATATGTGGTACGACTAGTTATCCAGGAGTTACGCAGGAGTCTGTATGCCTCAAGGCCTTTCCCTTTACCTTAGCAGATAAGGCACTTTACTGGCTGAGTCACCTAGGAAGGGAAATGTCTACCTGGGACGATCTGAAGTCCACATTCCTACGTAAGTTCTTTCCACTAGGGAGGACAAACATGATGAGGAGTAGATCTCCAATTTCACACAGCTTCCGCATGAGTCTTTCCATGAGGCATGGGATAGATTCAAAGACCTTACGGAGAGATGCCCACATCTTGAAATACCAATGAAGGTGCTAGTTCAGAATTATTTTGGAGGACTCCAGCCGGACATCTAGGGGCTCGTGAGTGCTGCATGTGGAGGCAACTATTTGAACAAGGATGCCGAGTCAGTCTGGGCCATCTTTTAAGGGATGGCTGAGAACTCGAGAGTCGTTGACTCTACTCGGTCATTTCAGAAAGCCCCTCAGCCACAACATCACCGAGAGCACCATATGGTGGCTAGCATCACAGAATCCGAATCAAACACCAACATGTGATTTATTAGTGAGAAGTTAATGTTGGTGGATGTGTTCAAAAACAAGTTCAGGACTTACAGCCGCTGCGAGAGTTGGAGAAATTCTCATCTCTACCTCAGTAGCTGAGTGATCTTTCGAAGAAGGTTTCGGAGCTTCAGCTTCAGTACCAGCAGAGACAATCTTCTTCGACCGCACAACCAACAAGGAGGATCTTACCCACTTCACCCACCCGCCAGAGTCACTACGTGCAGAGCGAGCCAGAGACTCCGCAGATTGATTGGCATGAGGATCAGTCTCATGCCAATCTCGGCCAGATCACCAGCGCTGCAGATATGGAGGTTGAGTCACAAGCCACTCTCGAGATTAACGGGATTTGGTATACTCGATTCAGCAACTGAGTATATCGCATCATCAGTAGCAGGCGTACGGTCATCTGCAGCATGGACATCCATATTTCCAGCACCGACAGAATTTCATGCAGCAGTAGTCTCACAAGAATGTTTATCAGAGACCACAATCATACGAGCATCCTGCTCATTATTCACAGACATATCCTTATCAGCAACCACAACAATCTTCCTCCACACTGTTGAGATTCTCCCAGCCTTCCACCTCTCAGCAATACATGCCAAGGCAGGAGAGAGGAGCAAGCCAGGGCCACCACACCTAACCTGAGATGTCTTCGCAGGCCCAGACACTCAATAAAATCATGGATATGCTGAGTATGCTCCAGATTGCACATAAAATCGAGATGGAGCAGGTTAACCGTCATCTGGACGAGTTAACTACACCAAAGACCACTTTTCCAGCCCAGCCTCATATGAAATCGAACAACAAGAGGAGGCATCCAGACTAGGTAGACAACACTATAGGTAAGATCTCGTTTCCTGAATTTTTATCTAACTTCATTCGTCTCAAGAGCGGTAGATCACCATGAGCACCTGCTGGAGTAGAGGAGAGGGCACTAGAGGAGCAGGAGCAAATCCATGAGCAGAAAAATTCCGATGCCAAGGAGGAGAACCAGCAAGTTGATGAGGACCACCTTGAAGACACAAGAGAAGGGAGCGATGCCGATACAGTTGACATGGACACTGTCTAATTAGACGATGACATCACGCCAGACCATGCAAATACTCCCGAGAAAAACATTTCTTCCCCTGTTTTAGAGAGTTTTGTACATAATTCTGAAACTCTTGATGTACAAGCTGATTCCAATATCAATAAAAATTCCGATTTTCTGACTCTTGACATTGTTCCTTTTCCCGATGCACTGTTTAGAAAAGGAAAGAAAAATAACAAAAAGAATGGTGTGACTACAGATACCGAACGATTACTAAAAGATCACATCTTTCTGAAGATTCCACTTCATGATGCCTTGTATCATTTTCCTACACTCAAGAATCAGTTGACGAACAAATGCACTACACGTAGGAAAAAGAGATCACGAGTTGAGAATCATATATTGACCAAGGCAACTTCGTGTGCGATTCGGAACAAGGTACCCAAGAAGAAGAAAGATTCTGGAGCTCATTTTGTCACTTGTCAGATTGAAGACGCTACATTTCATCGTACTCTTTTAGATAATGGCTCCTCGATCAATTTACTTCCATCCTCTTTGCTTGATACGCTCTAGCTAGGTCCTCTCTACAAATCACGAGCGATACTTCATTTTGCAGATCAATATGTGAAGAGACCTAGAGGTGTGTTGAGGAACATTATTGTAACCGTTCATGGCTCGCAGTTTCCCGGGGACTTTAGTGTCCTAGATATGACATGCCCTACACAGTTACACCTTGCTCCAATCATTCTCGGGAGGCCCTTTTTACAAACAACAAGAGCGCTCTTTGATTATGATGCTGGGAGAGTATTCCACACAGACAATGGATAGATACACATTGAGATGGAGAGAGAATGTAGCAGTCCTAGATCAGTATTGTCATTTACTTCATAGGACACCAGTCTTGCAGAAGATTGTCAGCACATAGATGAGACACAGTTTTGTGATCTTGAGAGTGTTTATTTTGATACCCATGATATCCTACACGAGGATAGGGTAGATCACCTGGTACCTAGTTCTTCTGATGATTGTTCACATACATAGACAGATTTCATATTAGATGAGCAGTCACTTGCAGTAGACATCTCAGTGCCGCAGATTGAAAGTACACATATTACTGCACAAGAGTCAATTGATCACATTTCACAGATCATACAGTTAATTCAGCGTAGAGAGTAGGATGGTGTAATGCTTACACATATAGACAGCTTCTGTAATCCGACTCCAAAGACGCATATTTCAGAAAAGAGAGCTATGCCACGTACAGAATTCATTTACAGAGGAGGCTCTACTTTTTCAGCCAAGGATCAATACGCATATAAAAAGCAGAAGATTAAGTATGACCCTGGTTGAAGTGATCTATTTTGTACAGGATTTATGATCATTCTTTCACTTCATCTCATCTTGTACAAATTCTTTTGAGCCATTCGATTTTTTGAGATCTGCAACATTTTTGCTCGTCTTTTATGCTTAGGATACGAGATCCTAAGTATAGGGGGACCGATTGTTCGCTGATTCATGTTTTATATTTTGTTCTGATTCTTTTGTATATCCTTTCTTTTGTACAAATCACTGGTCTCTGATTTTTGGCTACACTCTTTTCTCTACTTAGGATGCCTTATCCTAAGTATAGGAGGACCGAGTGATTTCGATGATTTCGTTTTCTTTATTCCTTTTGATATTTTGTTGTATATTCTTTTTACTCAGTCATCTCGTTTTTGCTCTTCCGTTATACTTATGATGACCTGATCGTACGTATAGGGGGGTTGACTGACTTGTACTCTCTATTCTTTTTCACCCACTTCTACTCAGCACGAGTTATGTCCTCCTTTTTCTCTTTTGATGCTATGAGGACATAGCACAAGCTAAGTATAGGGGGTGCGTATATATTTTATATATACTTTTGTCCATAACTTGTATTTTTATGTATTTTCTATATCTATAAAATTCATAAAAAGTGGTCAAGGGTTAATTTAAAATCCATTTATATATTTATTTATTATTTATAAAATCCTTGTAAATAAGTAAAATATGTTTAAAACTTGTATTTAAAATCTGTAATTAAAATATTAATTTAAAATGTATTTTTAAAAATTGTATAATACTTATTTATAATCCTATCAATTAAAACATGTGTAAAAATAATTTAATCCTTGTAAATTCTCTTGTAGATAAAATCTGTAAAATACATTAGATATTAAACCAAAAAAAATATATCTTGTAAAATTCATGTACAAAAACTTCTTTATAAAATTCAGAAAATCCATAAAAATTACAAAGTCCTAAAAGTCATAAAAAGTACAGAAGCCTTAAAATCCATAAAAATGAGTAATATTCAGAAAATATACTTCACAAAAACATGGTTGCCTTTTCATTCGCATTTTTTAAAATAAGTTTGATTTCTGGAACTAAGGATTTAGTCTAGTCTAAAGGATGGAGCTTGATTACGGCATTTAACTTTCGTTGTAAGGAGCCTAGTTAGGATATGGAATTTAGACTCTTCAGGTCTTTTGACTTAAATCTTTGTGTTCCATAAGACCATATTTGGGAAATCAAGTTATGTGCTTAAGTAGACCATTTGGTGTCATCCGTACAACTCTACACCAATGAACCAATCTTGAACACATGCACTCTGCACTTAGCTCAACTCGCATGGAGTTACGAAGGGCAATACATCTTGGTAGTGCGTTTCTATCCTTATCTTTGCGGCATTGACGTCTAAAGATGGTAGAGATTGGGGTTGTGATAGTTGATTCGGATGAGGGAAGGATCTATTGACACAATTTTTCTAAGACCTCAAAAAAGGGACGGAATAAAAAGATGCTATATCCATCGAGGCACAAAAAGATGAATGTAGTGCAAGCAAATTACAAAGTCAAATCAAAGAAGAAGCCACCAAATACAACCACAATGGTCCAAGCTTCCACCAAAAATGCCTGCACATCTTAGTGGAGACTCAGCTACACCGGTTGAGCTTCACAAGGAGATGCGTCTACAGTGGTCGCACTCCACTTCTTTTCTCATTCTACTTTCCCTCTATATTCGATTGTAGACATAGCACAAACTGACCTCAGAAGGGAATACCTCCCTCCCCGAGGAAAGAGTGGTTGGATGAGGAAGCAATAGAAGTGTATAGCCATGATGGACGGTTTCTTCGTTTCTGTAAGCAGGAAGAGCTAAATCAATTCACACACTATACAAATTGACTTCAAGGATGATAGAGTTTGCGATATGAATAAGTGAGTCTTAACTAGCTGATGAAGTGATCTTGAATAAGGATTTGTGGAACTTGAGGACTGTTGAGGATAAAATCCTAATCCTAATTAAGGCTCCGACAAAATGCTTATTTTAGGCCCCATCGAGCTCTATCCCTGTACTATTCTCATGAATTGGTTTAGGAAAACAAATTCATTCTAACCTTCTTTCTTTTTCACTTACTTTTTCAAATAAATGTTTGGAAGGGACTAGCAAAGTTTAAGTATAGGGGGTTGATGAATCCATGATTCATTAACTTTTCTGTCGTATTTTGTCTTAAAACCCTTAACAAATGCATGTAAATATTCATTAATTCCCATCTTTTATTCAAAATTCATTCATGGATAAATATTCACTTTTAAGCATCAAAATAATGTAAATAAATAAAAGAACAATGAAAAGAAAATAAGGCAGATTGGAGATATGTATATATGTACAATAAGACTTATAAATATAAATATAACTACAAGGTATATTTATAACCTAACCCTCGAGACCAAGTCAGCATCGATTGGTCGACAAACCAATATGTAGGGGGAGATAAGGAAAGAAAACCTAAAAATAAATTAAGACACACTTCATGAACTTCTCACTATTTATCGAATAAATACAAAACTTCAACGATTTTTAATTAATTCATATGTACATATTTTTCACCAGACTCTTTTCCTAATTATTTCTAAAAATGTATATAAAAATATAAAAATAAGTTAAAAATATTACCCTGTATATATGCCAAGAAATCAAGCTTGTAAATTTTTAAAATCTCAACTTCCAAACATCATAACTTCTTCATACGAACTCCAATTTCACTCTACTATCCTTTAAAGTTCATAAAATAATATTCTCTAATTAATAGAGGTGGTTTTATCGAATTCAGAGTCCGTTTGCAAAAAGTCTGTTTTGGGAGAAAATGACAACGGGGTTTCTGGGCTATTTATTTTATGTAGAACACATTATTTATAGTTTTATTAATTTTATAATTTCTAATTATTTTCATGATCTTGTAATTTAACCGTAATTTATTTCAGATTTTTTGTAGCATTTTTATTATTTTAATAAAAACAAAACCCTAAATTATAGGTAAAAATGAACTGGATAACTTATACCCATATTTATTAATATATGTAAATTAATTTATTAAAATCCCTAAAAATTCACACAATCCTTATTTATTATTCTAATAATTAAGAAAATATAAAATTAATTTTTTAATTATTTATTTATTAAATTAAAAATTCAAAACCTATTTATCTATACATATTTATTAATATAATATTTATATTTCGAATAATATTTATTATTTATAAAAAGTAATTATTAAATAATTTATATAAATTAAATATTTACATTTATTGTTTTTATACCTATTTAAAATAACATTATTTACTATTTAATTTTGAAATTATAAAGAATTTTGCACATCTGGCCAACCAGGTGCTGACACGTGTCAGCACCTGGTTCATCTTCTTCAAGAAGGTTGTTAGCGTATCTATTCTGAACGACCATCTTCCCTTATTTTTCCCGCGAGCATCCTAACCCTCTTCTATGACCTAATCCATTGATTTGCTTCCCCTAACAACCAAGATTCTCGCCAACCCTTAGATCTAACTTGGGGATCACGAAATCGATCTCTATATAAACCCTCGAAGATCGCAGTTCACAATTAACATTCCTAACCACCTGAGACACCCAGTTCCAGTGGCCAAACCCCAACCTTTCCCTCTCGATTCAGTCCATTCCAGGAGGTGACAGCTCCTCTTCGTCGGCTCGCGTGGAAGAAGGGAGATCGGAGGAGGTTCCAAGGTGCTCATCAGCCCTTGCATCGCCGCCTTGCGCGCGTCCAGCTCCGGCGAAGATCGATCGTCGCAGCAGCTACCAGAGGTAATACACCTCTATTTTCCTAGATCTAATCCTCCACCTTTACCAAATTTTATCTCGATCCTCGTGCCACGATTAGCATGGCTAATTATGTAATTAGTTAGTCTAATCCTCTAGCTTAGACGCACAATCAAATTCAATTCCAAAATCGTTTCGAATTCAATCCAAACCGCTTTCCCTTTTTCCTACAATTCTCATGCACACTTCACTAAGTCTGGAAACAACCATCTCTGATCTTGCAAAATCCTAACTTGTTGGCCGATTTCTCGTAAATCGAGCACATGAAATTGTGATTTGAAGATCCAGCTTTCATCAGGAATAATTTTCAAAGCAACTAGATCTCTAAATCATCAAGAAACTCGTAATTCAAAAGAGGCGTAACAAACTCCATCAGTCTCCAGCTCAAAGAGTCCACCACCTTCACCGGTCGATCGCCGACGCTCTGGGCCAACGCCGACCGCCGTCCACTATGAGCGAGCTCGAGGGTTAGAGGAGCTAACCCTCTGGCCCTGCCGGAGGTCCAAGTTCGTCACCAGCTACCCGTGGAAATTCGGAGAAGATGCCGTCGTCAGCCATCCGCGAAGAACTTGAAGAACGACCCAAGAACAGTGACAGTACAGGTTGTTGACACGTGGAGGTAGCGGACGATCCAGATCACACCGCACGTTATCATCTCAGCCGTCCATCTGAAATGGTGGAAAAATTGCAGAATAAATCCAAAAGAGTTCCAGATATCCCAAAGCACTCTGAAGTTTTCCTGATTTACATTCAGGTCCCCGTGTAGGGACCTAAATATAAACATTCTTATTTTCATTTCAAAACAGTCCCTGTTTGAGGACCTTATTGCAGAAATTTTGTTTCTTTTTCTTGCATTTATACCCTTGACCTGTAGGGAAGTTTTAGACCTATTTTTGACATAATTTTTCATAGTTCTTTTTACAGTAGTTACGCAACTACCAAAGCAAGTTTTTCATTAATGTTTTGTGTATTTTTGTCGTGTTTTTATCATGTTTTGATTCGTCGCAAATTAACTCCGTTTTGATTTGTTTTAGTGTGATCTTCGAGCCTATTGCTCGATCGTTTCACCTACTATATAGTATCATCTATATTTCTTCTATATTTTACATATTATATAGTAAATAAATTGTGTAAAAAATAGCACTTTGAAAAATAAATAAAAATTGGAAAAGAATAAAATCAAATAAAAATCAAAAATAAAAAATCCTGTAAAAATTGTAGCCTTTTTCCTTGACAGCTTTAAGAAGAGATAAAATAATCACAAAAATATTTTCTCTTAAAAAAATTCAAAATACCCTATTCTGCCTCCTTGTGTTCGACCCAGGAACACTTCCCTGGTTAAATAATTAGTGTAAGGTTTTTCTTAATAAAACTGATCTTTGTTTGATCGACTAGGATCCTTTTGCGGCTTTTCTACACCGACAACATTTTCTTCTAAAAAGCCGTAAATTGATTCCTAAGCGTCGCATCAGGGCACTGGAGGAACGACCGTAGTTCTAGGCTTGCATTGGCGGTGGAAGCGCAGTTGGGACGCGCAGAGGTCAGCATCTGGTCACTTGGAGGATGCGACGCTACCGCCCTTGGCGGGTCTGCTCGGCGGCGACCTGGTGGGCGGTAGGGGGTGGCGACCCCGCTGCCTTAGGCGATTTTTTTTATTTTTTTTAAATTTTTTATTTTGTATGTAAACATGAAACAAAAATAAATAAAAAAACTTTTTTTATAATTTTTTGTAAATCCAAAAAGTAAGAAAAGAAAGGATAAAGAAATTCCTTATTTTAATTTCTTTTTATTTTTTTTAATTTGATTATCCTGTAAAACAAAGGTTAGAGATGAAAAACAATTATATGGAATTTTTAATTTTTTTATTTATTTACAAACGGAATATGAACGAGGATCCGACGAAAATGAAGGTCTCGAATCCGATTCTCCGACCAACGTGCATGGTCGGAGTTGATAGTTTGTGGGAGGTAGAATCTGAAGGAAGAGAGATCGAGAAGATGAGATGAAAAATCAAGTCAGTGGTGGATCAAAAAAGTGACGGATTTTTTTAATGGTCTAGAAAAAAAATGACTATAAATAAAAAAATGCGATGAAGTAAACAACGATTAATCTAGATAAAAGTAAGAAGAAAATGTGGATCTCACCTTAGGAGCGGAAAAGGGTTGTGATCGCCTCGACAAGGCCGACTCGCTGTCACCAGATGGCTTGGAGGCTAGGCGTAATTCTCGACGAATTTTCTCTCGGAGATCGAGCTCCTCTCTAAATATTTATCAAGTTGAAATGAGGGAGAAGGAGCCATATAAATAGAGAAGATAGAGATGAATTTTGAATTTTTGAATTTGTTGATTTTTTGGTGGAAGAGATAAGAGATGAATTTTTGATTTTTTTTTGTGGAAGAGATAAAAGAGATGAAAAGAGGCAACATAAAAGAGATAAAAAATAATTACAAAATTATCTTTTTTTTTGAATTTTCATCACTTTAATTATTTGAATTCGAAATGTTATTTTTTTAATTTTTTATGGAGGTTAATTAAAAATAGCAACTATATACATATAATTCAGCTGATTACAAGCACCCGCAAGTGAGACCACCTTTGATGGTAAGCGGCTGTCGATTCTTTCTAGCCGTCGTATCATATAGAAGGAATTCCCAAAAAATCCCAGGGCTTCGGAAATATAGTATAGGGGGCAAACATTTATGACATTATAAACAAGGGTAAATGAGGAAATTAGCCTTTTTTTGTTTTTAAAGAATTCTATTTTATTTTTATATTTATTTTTTATAATTATTAAGAATAATTTACAAATATATACAAATACAATATTTACAAAATAAAAGGAAAAATTGCACAAACCACCCCAGAAAACTGACTTTTAAACCGTAACTCCAAAAATTATGATAATACAACCCTTTTGAAGATAATGTAATATAGAATGCAATGGAAGTGATATTGATTCAATTTGAGTTCATATGGGCTCAGAATTTGTCTTTTAATTAGTGCTTAGTGGCTTTTCCAAGTGTGGTTACTTTTATTCTGTACATGATTTAATTATGCAATCATTTTTATTGATTAGAACACATTTTTATTTACAACTTTGGTTTTGAACATTATTTGATTTGAGGTCAATTAAGGCACAAATAAATTAGTGTTAGTTATATACAGATATACACTGCATTTACAACAACACACACATTTTTTTTGGATTTTTTCCTTAAGGACCCTATCTCCCCATACTTTATTCCAGGTTGATCAGGACAAGTCTTGACCTTCTCTCGGGGTTCAGGTCAGCCTGTATACAGTCTTCCTTTTTTATTTTCTTTTCTTTATTTTTCCTTTATTTATTTATTTATTTATTTATTTTAGGTTAAAATTAGTATGAAATTTACAATATTTACACACAGATGCAAGTTAGTAAGAATATGGAGTTAGTGTTATATGCAAGTATTTTATAAGGGATTTTAAGCGAAAATAAATGAATAAAGATGATGAATCGCAGATTCATCATCCCCCTATGCTTTACATTTGCTAGTCCCTTAGCAAACACTTAATTGAAAGAATAAGTGAAGAAAAATAAAAAGAAAAAAAAGAAAGGGAAAATAAAGAAAGTAGGAAAATATTGAGCATTAAACTTATCTTCATAAAATTGTTGTTTGGAGCTCTGTCGGACCTTTAGATTATTAGTGTGTCATAACTTCTATGAGACTTAGAATTTTAAAATTGATTGCCTTCAAGTTCTACACATCATTGTCACAATTTTGGCACCGAAGTCATCTAGATCAATCCTCTTTCCAAAGTATACCCTATGAACATTGAACAATCAACTCATGTGTGTGAAAGGTTTTAGCTCTTCCCATCCAGAATGCCGGACTACCATGCAAATCTCCTCTCTAGTAACTCGTCCTCGGGGAGTCAGGTATTTCCTTCTATGGTCTGTCGCGCTGTGTTCACAATCGAATTGGGGGAGAAGTTAGAAGAAGGAGAAAAGAACTGGAGGGTGGCCAGTGTAGTCACCTCTCCTTGTGGAGCTGGCCAGTGTAGCCGAGTCTCCACCAAGATCTACAGGTTTCTTGAAGCTTCGACCTTTTTGGTCAGATATTTATTTGGTAGTGGCTTCTTTGTATTTGGATTTTTGGTGGTTCTGCTTGGATCTTGTTGTGCCCCAACAGATATAGAATCTTTTTGTTTCCGTACATTTTTTGGGGTCTTAGAAAAAATTTTACCCAGCCGTCCATCCCTTTCCCGAAGCTTTATTTCAACCCGTACTCCGATCTTTAGATTTCCACGTTACCAGAAAAGAAACTCACACAATCTTCCAACATCCCGTCTGAGTTGAGCTAAGTGCATAGTGCAAGAGTACAAATTAATTCCCTATTCCAGAGTTGTACCCAGAATGAAGAGACTAGGTTAGACACTAAGAGTCAAACGCTGCACATTATCATGTGGAACTCAAAGAGTTAAGTCAAAGACCTGAAGCTTCTAAAATCCTATTTCTCAGTGAAGTTCTTCTAAGAATTAGGTGGATTAAGGTGCAACTAAACTCCATTCTTCAATTTTATTCCAGACATAGTTTAAATGTCAATACTATCCTGAAAAATGCACATGCAAATGCAACATATGTACAATGCAAGGGTTTTTTTCAAGGAATGATGCACATGTAAAAAGAAAACAATTTTTTTCAACAATTTTCTTATTTCGAACTTTTTATGGATTTTTGGAGGAAAATACATATGAAAAAGAAAGTTTTTTTTTAATTATGCAAATTTTTATAGATTTTTGGTTTTGTAGTTTTTTTAAGGTAAAAGGTTTGTAAAATATATAAAAGTATATACAAGATTTTTTTGTGTGTGTTTTGTTTTTGTTTTTTTTTATTTTTGTTTTTGTTGATTTTTTTTTTGGTTTGTTTTTTGTTTTTTGTTGTTGTTGTTTTTTTGGGTTTTTTGTTTGTTTTTTTATTGTTGTTTTTTTGTTTTGTTTTTTTACACACGTGGATTTTACAAAATTACACACATAACCCCCCAAATAAATGTATTTAAAAGTATGAGTTATGTCTAAAGTATATATACAATATATACGACCCCCCTATACTTAGCTCGACCTATATCCTCATAGTGATCAGAGAGCGAAAAAGGAAGACATAACTCGTGCTAAGTATAGAAAAGTGAAATGAACTACTATGCTACAATGACTCAAAGAAAAGATAAAAAGTAGAGAAGTTGGTGATCCCCCCAATACTTACGATCAAGTTATCCTAAGTATAGTGGAGTGTACAAAAGGGGAAGACCGATGAAAAGAATTTACAGACTAAAAAAAATAAAAAGACACGATATGAACAATATCCACCCCTATACTTAGGGTAGAGTATCCCTAAGTATAGGCAACAACAAGAGTGATGAACATGACGAATATGAACAACACAGATCGATCATCCCCCTATACTTTGGATAAAGCACATCCTAAGTATAGCATACACACACACACACACAGAAAAAGGGGTGAAGGATAAAACGGGAGAAGAAAGAGTAAAATGAAAGGATATATAAGAGGAGTGGATGATTATGTATCAGACGCAGAAGATGGAATCAAGAGATCATCATCTAATACCACAAATATCGAATCAATAACAGACAAGAATGTATCGTGATCTAGATATGGCTTCAGCTACTGTCCATTCACAACAACTGGTTGTGCATCAGATAACAACCCATCCCATTGTCACACACAGCTCTCACGATGAACGGTCCTGACCACTTGCTTTTCAATTTTCTTTAAAATAACTTCAACTTAGCATCAAATAACCAAACTTTCTGATCTGTGAAGAAAGTCTTTCTTCGGATATGTTTATCATGCCAGCGCTTGACTTTCTCCTTATACATAAGTGAGTTATCTTATGCAAAGTCTCGGAATTCCGGTAACTTGTTCAAATCCAACTTCCTGTTCTTTCCTGCCTTCTTATAGTATAAATTGCATACACAGAGTACCCATAAAGATTTCTGAATTAATTCCACTAGCAGGTGGCAAGGATTTCCATATACCAATCTGTTGGGAGACATATACAAGGGAGACTTGTACGGCGTCCGATAAGCCCATAGAAATGAATCAAGCATCTGGGACCAGTTCTTCCTATCTAGACGTACAAGTTTCTGCAATATCGTCTTGATCTCCCTATTTAAAATTTCCGCCAAGCCATTAGTCTGAGGGTGATAAGGAGACGCAACTTTGTGCTCAATGGCGTACTCCTTCACAAGCTTTGTTATGTCTCTATTAATGAAATGACTTCCCCCATCTGAAATCAGTATTTTGGGAATACCGAACCGCGTAACAATATGGTCCTTGAGAAAAGAACACACTATACGACTATCTGCGGCTCGGGTGGGGATACCCTCTACCCATCGACTAACATAATCCACGGCGAGTAGGATGTACTGAAATCCCTGATTGACAGGAAATGGGCCCATGAAGTCTATGCCCCAAGCATCAAAAACATCAGAAATCTGTATATATCTTAGGGGCATGGTATCTTTGGAACCAGCAGTTCCTCCCATTTTTTGACAATCAGTACAACCTCAAACATACTCTGTAGTATCCTTAAACAATGTGGGCCACCATAGGACACTCTGTAAAACCTTTGCTACCATGTGTTTCCTTGAATGATGCCCACCAGATTCTAGTTTGTGATAGTGTTCAAGTACACTGGTGTGTTCCTCCAGAGGAATGCACCTTCTCCAGATACAATCCACCCCCTCGCGAAATAGGTACGGATCCTCCCACTGGTAATAGTGAATTTCAGACAGAAATCTTTCAACCTTGTGCTTCGGCCAATCTTGTGGAACTTTCTTGGAGACAAGATAGTTCACAATATTAGCATACCATGGGAGTGAGTTCACAGACAAAATGGCCTCATCTGGAATGGTTTCGAAAATAAGAATCATGTTCTGCTCAGAGGTCCTTGTGTCTGTGATACGAGAAAGGTGATCTGCCAAAACGTTTTTCACTCCAGGTTTATCTCGAATCTCTAAATCAATTTCCTGGAGAAGAAGGCTCCATCTGATAAGGCGTGGTTTGGCATCCTTCTTTGCCTGTAAGTATCGTATGGCAGTGTGATCCGTGTAAACAATAACGTATGAACCGATGAGATAAGATCTGAAATTTTATAACCCAAACATAGCTGATAACATCTCCTTCTTTGTAATTTTATAATTCTGCTATGCTTCATCCAGAGTCTTGCTAGAATAATGTATATCAAATGTTATCCCATCCCTTCTCTGTCCTAAAACTGCTCCAACTGCGAAATCTGATGCATCCGTCATGATCTCAAAGGGAAGAGACCAATCAGGTGGCTGTAAGACAGGAGCACTAGTAACCATTTCTTTCATTTGATTGAATGCAAGGAGAACTTTCTCATCGACAACAAAATAAGTCTCCTTACACAGAAGCTCAGTCAAAGGGCTAGCGATTTTGTTGAAGTCCTTTATGAATCGCCTATAGAATCCTACGTGTCCCAAAAATGACCTCAACTGCTTCAAATTCTGAGGTGGTTCTAACTTGGAAATCACATCAATCTTAGCCAGGTCAACCTCCATATCGTGTTTGGAGATGACATAGCCCAATACAATCCCATTAGTCACCATAAAGTGACTCTTCTCCCTTGAGAGCACTAGGTTTACCTCGCCGCAACGTTGAAGAACTCGGTCTAAATGAGCAAGACATGTGTCAAAACTATCCCCGTAGACAGGGAAAGCGTCCATGAAAACTTCAAGAAAATTATGCACCATGTCTGCAAAAACGGCCAACATACACCTTTGAAATGTAGCGGGGGAGTTACACAATCTAAAGGGCATCCGTCTAAAGGCGTAGGTGCCAAACGGACAAGTGAAAGTACTTTTCTCTTGATCTGTAGGAGCGATTGCAACTTGGTTGTATCCCGAGTACCCATCCAAGAAACAAAAGAACTCTTTCCCTGCCAACCTCTCAATTATCTGATTAATAAAGGGCAGTGGAAAGTGATCTTTCTTGGTAGCTGAGTTCAGGCATCGGTAATCTACATAGACACGCCATGAAGTAGGAACCCGGGTCGGAATCTCTTCACCATGGTCATACTTTACGATGGTAATCCCAAATTTCTTTGGGACCACATGTAAAGGGCTGACCCATTTGGAATTCGAAATGGGATATATAAAGCCAACATCACACCATTTATTGATCTCCTTCATGACAACCTCCCTTAGGTTTGGATTTAGACGACGCTGACATTCACGAGAGGGTTTACATTCATCCTCTAGGTAGATATGATGCGAGCACAATGCTGGATTGATCCCACGGAAATCCGAGATATTCCATCCTATGGCCTTGTGGTTTCTCTCAAGAACCTATAGCACGCGAGATTCTTGTTCAGCTGTCAACTGCGAGCTGAGGATGGCCGGAAACATTTGGGGGGGACCTGCAAGGAAGGCATATTTCAACGTTGATTGTAAAACCTTGAGCTCAGGTGGGGTCTGAATCAGCTCTATCATAACCTCTGCTACTGTACTGGTAGATGGTATGTGATCTGTGCTCTATAGATTATCCACCTTTGCTATTGACGGCTCAACAAGAAGAATATCTGATAGATCTGTAAGGATTGTTCCCTGCTCAGAAAGAGATGGCTTATCAGGATATTCAATACTCTTATCAATGAACGGCTCAGATACCTCATCAATAATCTCAGAAAGATGTCTCTCATCTGTGCATAAATTAGGAAATTAAACAATTGGCTCAGATATCCGGATCTCAGAACTCTGCTCAAAATGCTCATCTGCAACTGTCTCAATTGGACCACCAATGGAACTCATGTCGATTGTGCTTTCCAGAGAGTCCTTTTGGGAAAGGAACTCCTGGGTATCTATAAAATCCGTGAAAAGATCTGTCTCTCTCAATTCAGCAAGAAAATCACAGTCATCTGGCTCTGATATAGCTTTCTCTATATCATCTGCTCCTGGGTATCTATAAAATCCGTGAAAAGATCTGTCTCTCTAAATTCAGCAAGAAAATCACAGTCATCTGGCTCTGATATAACTTTCTCTGTATCATCTGCTACGAGAGTGAAAGATGATATCTCCAGTACCATAATCAACTGCTGCTTCGGCCGTTCGTAGGAACGATCGACCTAGTATGATTGGGGTCTGGAGTAGCGGTGCAGGTGTGTCCATATCCGTGACAACAAAGTCAACAGGGAATTTCATTCCCTGCATCGTTACAATAACGTCCTCTAAAATGCCTCTTGGCCTCTTAATCAATCTATCAGCAAACTGAAGGATCATTCTGGTTGTTTTAAGAGGCCCTAACTAGAATTCAGTTAATAAAAAGGAAGGCATGAGATTAATGGAGGAACTGCTATCGAGAAGAGTACGATCAAATTCTTGATCAAAGATATTGCAACGGATGTGAGGTGCTCCCTTGTCTTTCTTTTTCGGTGGAAGGTTGCTGATGGCCTGAATTGTGGCCATAGTCAAGATGTGTTTCTCTGTTTTCTTTCGTCTGTTCTTCCTCAGTTGATGCTTCTGGGTACATGCCTCTTTCATTCCCTTTTTTACAGTAGGCATGTATTCCATGGCCTTAAGGAGTGGCATCTAAAAAGATGTTCTGTAAGATCTCAACCACTGCAGGATCAGATAGTGCTATTTTTAATTTTTGATTTTTTTAGCTTTGAGAACAGAAGGAAATGGCACAGAATCAGAATAAACATGCAAACGTTCATTTCCTTTATTCAAAGTGGAATCTTCATGTACAAGAGGACAACTAGAATAAGTTTGTATAGTGTTGTCCAATCTAGGAGAAGGAAAAACAGTCTAAAACAGAACGGGATGCTGCTGCTGGTAAGAGGAAGAATCTACGACTGGTATATTCTCCCATTGGCTACTTGCTCCTTGCGTCTGAAGTAGTTGGGGTTGGCTTCAACCTGTGCCGGAATCAGTGTCTTGGTAGTGTCCAGGTCGTCAATCCGTTGAGTCAGTTCATTCATGTTCTTCATAAGCAGTGTAAGTTGGTCCGGTGCTGGATTGACTGAAGGGGCCACAAGTAGCTCATTGATTGGTTGTCGCTAAGGCTGATAGTACGGAGGCTGTTGGTACCCATACCAATTATGATAATAAGGAGGAGGAGGGGGAGTATACTGTCCATAATATGCAGTCTGCTGCTGGTTAGGATGAGGGAAATACATAGACTATTGTTGAGGCTGGCCTTGACTCCAGTTTTAAAACTAAGGTGGAGATTGATACTGAGGTTGGAACTGCTGGTGCTAGTACTAGTACTGCTGTTGTCTGCCTCCCTGAAACTGGTGGACGGGTCTCTATGTGAACCCAACTGGCCTTGCCCTGATGGACGAGGCTAGTTTCACTCATGGTCGAACCAGATACCATTCACCTCCTGAATACTAGGTGGAGGTGGAGACTGCTGCTCAGGAATGTAGGAAACTTCTTGTTGATATGGAAATATCTGATGTAAATGTTGCTGAACCTGATCAGGTATCTGCACGTAGTAGAAATGCTGAACAGTGGATGGTCCTCCACTGCTCTGGATGGTGGAAGAAGTCTGCTCCCCAGTAGAGGTATTGGCTGCTGCATTCGTGCTATGTACTGCGTTGATCGAATTAACAAGAAGTTCCAGATGCTTTGTTATCTCATCCAACTTATCCAGGTTCCTTGTCCTCTGCTCGATCACATGAAGCATATCAAGTTCCTGGGATCGTTTTTCAATAATGTCCACTTTGGATAGGTGGTTTCCAATGATGGCCAGGTCAGTGCTATCCACCTTATCCACTTCTTTTGTTGTCGTCATGTTGACATCTTTGTGGGGTACTGCAGGGGTGGTGACAGGATGCTTCTTAAAAGCACGTGAAGAAGAAAGAGCTGCTGAACTTTCCGCCGTCTCCACAAAAATTTGGTAAAGGATATCCTCGTCCTTATTGAAGTGACATCCCCCATAAGCGGCATCTACCAGCTTCTGATTCTCAACGCTCAATCCCCAAAAGAAATTTTGTACCAGGCTGGTCTTTGGAATATCATGACGGGGGCATTTCTCCATCAGATCATTGAATTGTTCCCATGCCTCGTGAATAGGCTCTTGGGGCATCTGGGAGAAATTAGCAATTAAGGATCGCATCTGGTTGAGTCATCCAAGTGGATAATACTTGTTCAGAAATGCGGACCTCAACTCTTCCCAAGTGGTGACAACCTTCCCCAAGTGATTTAGCCAATACAACGCTTTGCCCATTAGACTGAATGGAAAGGCGGTCATCTGTACTACCTCTAATGGAAAATTCGGGTAGTTTACTATTTCACAAATGCGATCAAACTGCAGGAGGTGTATATAAGGTTCTTCACTAATGTTTCCATGGAATATTGAGAGAAGAGGCAAAATAGTAGGCTTAAGCTCAAAATGCCCATGAACCACAAGGATTTGTATCCAAGAATTTGTCTGTCTTGCACCTTTATTATAAGCATCTTTTAGTGTAGGCTTAGGCTCTTTATGAGATTCTTCTCCATTCCCACCTCCAGGGTTTCTATTATCCCCCTTTCTCCTGTCTTCTCTTTCCTATCTCAGCTAGAGAATCATGTCTCTTAATGCATTATGAAAGTTAGTCTGCTTTGCTATCTGGGCTTGAATTGTCTCGATGGAGGCTAACATGGTGTTGTTGATCTCGCTCTGCTACGACATGGTTCCCTTTCCCTTCGGTCGCATCAAGTGTTCAGTGTCTGACTCTGAGAATGTGCATGATACTCGATTAGTACTCAGAATTGATGGAGTCTCAGATATTAATTTGAGATTAAAGCCAATCTCAAAAAGTGGATTGATGGATGTTGTGAACGGGGAAGTGGGAGAAGAGGAATATTCATGAAGTGAGTCTCCATGAATAGAAAGTGAACGGCTCGGAGTGTAGAATGAGTTCGCGGAGTCTGAACGAGAAATACTCTGATCCGACATCTTCGAAGTCAATAGGCAGGATACGAGAACACGAAGGTTAATGCATGAGTGAAAGCGAATGAAGGCACAAATTGCGCAAAAGGATCTTTACTGCTAGCAGCAAACACAATACAAACCCCCAGTTCACCAACTCAACTCAATATGAAGACCATGAAGGTTCGGTCAATTATCTTGTCAATTTTAGAGTTTGGAGAGAATAAAATATATCAGAGCGGTTAAAGCGAGTTGTTATGAACCCAATGCTCTTAGGAGACTGGCATAATCTTAAAGTTAGATCTTTCCCAGCCAGTATGAATTACGGACCATTTACTGGCTATCCGATCAATTTAATCTGTTAAGGACGTCATGGGACGCTTTACCGGCTACCGGAGAGATTCTCACTTGAGAACGACTAACCCAAGATAGTAGTCTGAAAAGAGTTCGGGCGTGGCTCTATCCAAGTGCGCGGGTCGCTTTCTCGCTCAAGCAGACCAAATAATGAGGGGGTTACTCTCCCCAAAACAATGATTTTCCTTGTATTTTTTCGGGTCGAGTTTTCTTTAGCAGTCTCAATTTTAGAAGTTATCACTTGGTTAAAAATATTTTCAAATAATCACCTACCGAGTGTCCAATTTCCTTTTTAATTTATGTGAGTGAAAACAAGGAAGGAGATCGGAAATGCCAATGCGCGATTAAAAATAATGATGCATGCAGGGGTTGGAGATGCGTACCTTGTCACCAACACTCTACAAGCAAGTGATCCGTGCAGAATTGAAATAACTATCCTATATGCAAATGCAAGTGAACCATCCTAGATGATAGCTTCTATTAACGGGCAAGAACAATTTAAATTGACTAAGTCCAAATTACGCTCTACTCTATAGGCACAGAAATGTCTTATTTATGGTGTTTGGACCTAATTAATTACCAAGTTCAAGCAAATTAATTAAAGCAATCAAGAGGTAAATCATGAAATACGCGGAAAACAAAGAAAAATAAAGGCGATGAAAACAAAATCGGTGAGGTCCCCCAAGTGCACTGGCACTCGGCGAAACAGACCCTGCAACAAATGAATGTCCTTTTACGGAGTTTAAATAGAAAAGAAAACTCTCTCTCTCTCTCTCTCTCTCTCTTTTCTCTCTTTTTTTGTTTTCAGAATTTTCTTTCTTCTTCTCCTCTTCTCACTCTATCCTGCGGCTTGGTGAAGAATGAAGCTGGCTCCACATCGCTTGGGGGCTTCAGCTCTCCTAAGAATTGCCTCCTTCGCTCTGCGGGCCCTCGCAAGAAAAAGAAAAGAGAATGTGTAAGAAATACAATTATCAAATAATGAGAAAAGAAAGAAGAAAATGAAATGAATGCAGTGGATATTAACAATGGAATGAATGGAAAAAATGTAAACAAATATTCACAACCAATAATAGCAGGTCATAAGAGAAACTTAACTACCTCACCGAGCCTCTCCGGCAACAACGCCGTTTTCTTGACACAAAAATTCGGGATTTTTTTATTTTCTTTTTTTAAAGAAGTCCGAGGAGATGGAAAAATAATTGATGGTAAAAAGGTTGCATCGCTGTTGTTCCCAAAATCCTGTGACCAACAAAAATATTTTTTTATTTTTGCTACTTATTAACCTGTATAGCGGACAGGGTCGAACTCAGGGAGGCTACAAATCCCGAGGGTTATTCAATTAATCGAAAATCAATTAAGAGAAAACACGAATCTCAAAGGATAACTATCCTTCGTTTTTTGTGGTTTTTTTATCTTTTTAATTTTTTTAATTTTTTTTATTTCTAATTTTTTTATTTTCTGATTTTCAAATTTTTAGTTATTTTGATTTTGCAAATTTTTTTTATTTTCAAAAATAACATAAAGCAATATGCACAAGATCAAAAATGCGCACACCAACTCTTTTTGTAATTTTTCAATTTATCAAAAATACTCAGAAAAATGCAGAAAAATATTTTTATGTTTCAAAAGTTTTGAAATGTTTTTGAAATTTTTTGTGGAATTTTCAAATGTTTGTGTATTTTTTCAAAAATCAAACACTGAGAAAAAGTGAAAATGTGCACAACCTGGAATAATTTGCAACTTAAAAATACTTTAAATGCCCAAAACTCCTAGCAATTTTTTTAGTCAAACTATAAGAAAATATCTACAAACAGGAACTGAAATCACAATTTTTGGATTGTTTTTAGAATTTCTTATGATTTTTAGAAGATTTTGATGTTTTTCAATTTATTTGGGTTTTATAAATAAATAATGTGTGAAAATTGATCAGAAATTAAAATATAATGAAATACTACTACTCTATTTTTTTGGAATTTTTGGAACAATATTTGAATTTTTATGAATTTTGGATTTTCAAGCAGGGAAAAATGACATGTTTTTTATTTTTTGATAATAATAAATGAAGGTAAATACAATGAAAATTTTATGCTAGATGGATATGCACATCAGGAACATAGCATAATTTTCTCAAAATTTTTGGACTAATAAAAACCTTTATTTCAATGAAAAATACATGCAAATTTAATGTCTGACTAAAATATGAAGATTCAATATTTTTGCATTAAATAAATAGCAGAAATAAATAGAGGGAAGAAAACACAAATTACCCACTGAGGGGGCATGCACGGCATGTGCCTCTGGCTGGTAGGGACTCCCTTGTAATTTCAAGAACTTCTGAAACTGAACTTGGAATTTTTCCAAATAATATTTTTAAGAAGGAAGCCCTAGGTCTTAGTTCAAGCAAATCCTAGGGCCAAGAGGCACCCGCCGCCTCTCTCCTTCTTCTCAAAGGCGGTGGGCGGCACCGCCACTCGCAGGTGGTCGGACGACGTGATGGGATGGCATCAAGGGGGTCGCGGCAACAGAGCTCGCAGGAGCGGTGGTGGGGCAGCGAGGCCGCAACGCACGGGCCTGTGGTCTAAGGAGCAGGGCCATGGGAGGATAGGGTGGAGGCATGCGGAGTCGTGGCGGCTGCATCACCTGAGGAGGCGGGTCGTCAGTTGGTACGGCGATGACGGCTGCGTCGCAACCTGGAGCACGGTGCGGAGGGATGCGGATCGGAAGGCTCGCGCGGGCTGGAGGTCGGTACTGCTGGCGGCTGAGGGGAGATGGCGTCGAGGGCACTGGAGGAGCGAGCATGGACATTGGAGGTGCGAGCGTAGTTCTGGGCTCGCGTTGGCGGTGGAAGCATGGTTGGGACGCGCAGAGGTCAGTGTCAGGCCTCCTGGAGGATGCGGCGCTGCCGCCCTTGGTGGGTCTGCTTGGCGGCGACCTGGTGGGCGGCAGGGGTGGAGACCCCGCTGCCTGAGGTGATATTTTAAATTTTTAAATTTTTTATTTTATATGAAAACAGGAAACAAAAATAAATTATTTTTTTTTTATTTTTTTCTTGTAAATCTGAAAAATAAGAAAGGAAAGGATAAAGAAATTCCTTTTTTTAATTTTTTTATTTGATTCTCCTACAAAACAAAGGTTAGAGATGAAAAACAATTATATGGATTTTTTTAATTTTTTTTGTTTATTTACAAATCAGAATATGAACGAGCATCCGGCAAAAGTGAATGGATAGAATCCGATTCTCCGACCACCGTGCGTGGTCGGAGTTGATAGATCGTGGGAGGTAGAATTTGAAGGAGGAGAGATCGAGAAGATGAGATGAATAATAGAGTCGGTGGCGAATAAAAAACGTGACAGATTTTTTTTAATGATCTAGAAAAACAAAATGACGATGAATAAAAAAAATACGACAAAGTAAACAACGATTAACCTAGATAAAAGTACGAAGAAAATGTGGATCTCACCTTATGAGCGGAAAAGGGTCGTGATCGCCTCAACAAGGCCGACTCACTGTCACCGAACGGCTAGGAGGCTAGGCGCAATTCTCGCTGAATTTTCTCTCGGAGATCGGGCTCCTCTCTCTAAAGATTGATCAAGTTGAAATGAGGGAGAAGGAGCCATATAAATAGAGAAGATAGAGATGAATTTTGAATTTTTGAATTTGTTGTTTTTTTGGTGGAAGAGATAAGAGATGAATATTTGAATTTTTTTGGTGGAAGAGATAAGAAAGATGAAAAGAGGCAAAAAAAGAGATAAAAAATAATTACAAAATTATCTATTTTTTTAAAATTTTTTCACTTTAATTATTTGAATTAAAAAAATGTTATTTTTTTTATTTTTTATGGAGGTTAATTAAAAATAACAACTATATACATATAATACATACATATTTGACATTATAAACAAGGGTAAATGAGGAAATTAGCCTTTATGTTTTTAAAGAATTTTATTTTATTTTTTTATTTTTATTTTAAAAAATTAGTAAGAATAATTTACAAATATATACAAATACAATATTTACAAAATACAGGGGAAAATTGCACAAACCATCTTAGAAAACTTATTTTTCAATCGTAACTCCAAAATTTATGAAAATACAGTCATTTTGAAGATAATTTAATTTAGAATGCAATGGAAGTGATATTGGATCAATTTGAGTTCATATGGAGTTGGAATTTATCTTTCAATTAGTGCTTAGTGGCTTTTTCCAAGTATGGCTACTTTTATTCTGTACATGATTTAGTTGTGCAGTCATTTTTATTACATAGAACACATTTTTATTTACAACTTTAGTTTTGAACGTTATTTTATTTGAGGTCAGTTATGGTACAAATAAATTAACGTTAGTTATATACAGACATACACAAAGTAAGTGTGACGTATTTACAACAACACACACAATTTTTTTTGATTTTCTGCTTAAGGACCCTATCTCCCCCTACTTTATTCTTGGTCGATCAGGTTAAGTCTTGACCTTCTCTTGGGGTTCAGGTCATCCTGTATACAGTCTTCTTTTTTTTATTTTCTTTTCTTTATTTTTCTTTTCTTTCCTTATTTATTTATTTTAGGTTAAATTAGTAAGAAATGTACAAAATTTATACACACATGCAAGTTAGTAAGAATATGGAGTTAGTGTTATATGCACGCATTTTATAAGGGATTTTAAGCTAAAATAAATGAATAAAGATGACGAATCACATATTCATCATCCCCCTATGCTTTACGTTTGCTAGTCCCTTAGCAAACACTTATTTGAAAGAATAAGTGAAGAAAAAGAAAATGAAAAGAAAGGGAAAATAAAGAAAGTAGGATAATATTGAGTATTAAACTTATCTTCATAAAATTGTAGTTTGGAGCTTTGTTGGACCTTTGGATTATTAGTGTGTCGGAACTTCTATGAGACTTAGAATTTTAAAATCGATAGCCTTCAAGTTCTACACATCAGTGTCACAGTTTTGGCTCAGAAGTCATCTTAGATCAATCCTCTTCCCAAAGTATACTCTATGAACATTGAACAATCGACTCATGTGTGTGAAAGGTTTTAGCTCTTCCCATCCAGAATGCCGGACTACCATGCAAATCTCCTCTCCAGTGACTCGTCCTTGGGGAGTCAGGTATTTCCTTCTAAGGTCTGTCGCGCTGTGTTCACAATCGAATTGGGGGAGAAGTTAGAAGAAGGAGAAAACAACTGGAGGGTGGACAGTGTAGTCACCTCTCCTTGTAGAGCTGGCCAGTGTAGCCGGGTCTCCACCATGATTTGCAGGTTTCTTGAAGCTTGGACCTTTTTGGTCAGATAGTTATTTGGTAGTGGCTTCTTTGTATTTAGATTTTTGGTGGTTCTGCTTGGATCTTGTTGTTCCCCTATGGATATAGAATCTTTTTGTTTCCGTACATTTTTTGGGGTATTCGAAAAAAATTGTTCCCAGCCGTCCATCCCTTTTTCGAAGCTTTATTTTAACCCGTACTCCGGTCTTTAGATTTCCACGCTACCAGAAAAGAAACTCACACAGTCTTCCAACATCCTGTCTGAGTTGAGCTAAGTCCATAGTGCGAGAGTACAAATTAATTCCCAGTTCCAGAGTTGTACCCAGAATGAAGAGACCATGTTAGACGCTAAGAGTCAAACGCTGCACATTGTCATGTGGACTGAAACAATTAAGTCAAAGACCTGAAACTTCTAAAATCCTATTTCTCAATGAAGTTCCTCTGAGAATTAGTTGGATTAAGGTCCAACTAAGCTCCATTCTTCAATTTTATTCCAGACATAGTTTGAATTTCAATACTATCCTGAATAATGCATATGCAAGTGCAACATATGAACAATGCAAGGGTTTTTTTTGAAATGGAATGATGCACATGTAAAAAGAAAACATTTTTTAACAATTTTCTAATTTTGTTTTTTATGGATTTTTGGAGGAAAATGTAGATGCAAAAGAAAGGTTTTTTTAATTATGCAATTTAATTATAGATTTTTGGTTTTGTAGTTTTTTAAGGAAAAAGGTTAGTAAATTATATACAAGCATATACAAGATTTTTTTTGTATGTTTTGTTTTTGTTTTTGTTTTTTTTGTTT
The DNA here is from genome assembly GCA_037367405.1 of Ottelia alismoides. Classification (NCBI taxonomy): domain Eukaryota; kingdom Viridiplantae; phylum Streptophyta; class Magnoliopsida; order Alismatales; family Hydrocharitaceae; genus Ottelia; species Ottelia alismoides. Next base: position 1,802,986 of record JAZKJV010002366.1, on the reverse strand, counting down.
TTGTTTATTTTTTTTGTTTTTTTGGTTTGTTTTTTTTGTTTTTTTGTTGTTTTTTTGGGTTTTTTATTTGTTTTTTTGTTATTGTTTTTTGTTTTGTTTTTTTACACATGTGGATTTTACAAAATTATACACATAACACCCCAAATAATCGTATTTAAAAGTATGAGTTATTTCTAAAGTATATATAAAATATATACGACGCCATAAAAGTAAGACGAAAAATGTGGATCTCACCTTAGTAGTGGAAATGGACCATGATCGCCCCGACAAGGTCGACTCGCTGTCACCGGACGACTCGGAGGCTAGGCACAATTCTCCACGAAATTTTCTCTCGGAGATCGGGCTCCACTCTCTAAAGATTGATCAAGTTGAAATGAGGGAGAAGGAGCCATATAAATAGAGAAGATAGAGATGAATTTTATATTTTTGAATTTGTTGAATTTTTTGGTGGAAGATATAAGAGATGAATTTTTGAATTTTTTGGGTGGAAGAGATAAGAGAGATTAAAAGAGGCAAAATAAAATATATAAAAAATAATTACAAAATTATCTATTTTTTTTTAATTTTCGTCACTTTAATTATTTGAATTAAAAAATGTTATTTTTTTATTTTTTATGGAGGTCATTTAAAAATAGCAACTATATACATATAATACATACATATATTACATTATAAACAAGGGTAAATGAGAAAATTAGACTTTTTTGTTTTTAAAAATTTTTTTATTTTTTTAATTTTAAATAATTAGTAAGGATAATTTACAAATATATACAAATACATTTTTTACAAAATACAAGGGAAAATTGCACAAACCACCCCAGAAAAACCGGCTTTTCAACCGTAACTCAAAAAATTATGAAAATACAGCCATTTTGAAGATAATTTAATTTAGAATGCAATGGAAGTGATATTGGTTCAATTTGACTTCATATGGAGTAGGAATTTGTCTTTCAATTAGTGCTTGGTGGCTTTTTCCAAGTGTGGTTACTTTTATTCTGTACATGATTTAATTGTGCAATCATTTTTATTAATTAGATCACATTTTTATTTACAAATTTGATTTTGAACGTTATTTGATTTGAGGTCAATTAAAGCACAAATAAATTAGTGTTAGTTATAGATAGATATACACAAAATAAGTGAGACGTATTTACAACAACACACACAATTTTTTTGGATTTTCTGCTTAAGGACCCTATCTCCCCCTACTTTATTCCTGGTCGATCAGGTCAAGTCTTGACCTTCTCTCGCGGTCCGGGTTAGCCTGTATACAGTCTCCCTTTTTATTTTTCTTTATTTTTTCTTTATTTATTTATTGATTTATTTTAGGTTAAAATTAGTAAGAAACGTACAATATTTATACACATATATAGGTTATTAAGAATATGGAGTTAGTTTTATATGCATGTGTTTTATAAGGGATTTTAAGCTAAAAAAATCACTAAAGATGACAAATCACAGATTCATCATGCGCCCGTCAAGAGAAGTTGGAGTCGTATCTACTTGTTTTTCAGAGAATACACCGGGTGCGCCTTTTTTGAGTATCTATTATAACTTTTACTCCCATACTTGTAGAATTTACGATGCAGAGCCCTTTTTTGGTACAAATCCGACTCTTGGTCCTAAAAGCAATGGTCCAAGTGGATACTTTTAAATGGTTGGGAGTGCCCGCCTTTGGTGGAAGCTCTTTAATATTTGGCTTGTAGGATGAGAGCTTTTCTTTCAACATTGATATTTCTTTGCTTTGTTTTTGGCTAGCTCCACTGCTTTTACCAAGAATTGGCGCACACTGATCAATATTTTTCATTTAATTCACACCTGACACTTAGGTAAATGTCAAGAGATTATTTAAAGAACCAAGTTCTCATACTGCTAAAAATGATGACACTCAGGTTTCATGAAGCCTTCAATGTTTTTATCCCATCTCGAGCATTATTAAACCGAGTCTAGATTTGAATCCCTCATACCAGTCCCTCAAGTGAAATTTCAACTCCTCTCATCATAACCATAGTCGTGTATGTGAAGTGATGATCATATTCCTAAGGGTAGAGACTAAGCATGCAATGTAGCACGCGAATCTGGCAAACTAGGGAAATGTGGATAATTAAGTCGAAGACCCTGATGGCTAAGGCTGGTTATCCTGAAATCTCAAGACCTCTCAAACCAAGTGTTCTCGATCATTACAGATCTTGTGCGCAAGTGAAAATGTCTGGGATTAACACGAACTCCTTCATCCTTTTTTTGTTTATTTTTCTTCTTCTTTTTTTTAAAAATTTATATGGAGACTTTAAAGGCCTACTAACTGCCTAAACTCAAATGAGTAGTTGCATAAGTACAAGCTGTAGAACGATACCCATTGCTTGAAGACAACGCCTTACGCGATGTCCTCTAAACCACCTACTCTGCTAAGGGAGACCCTCACTGAAAGTGGCTACTTATTTGAATTTCATAGTCAATTTGACTTTTAAAGGATTTTTAACATTTTCTCATTTTTATGGATTTTGAATAAAGTTAGAACACAAGTTAAACTCATTTTCCTTTATTGAAATTAAGTTTTAAAAATATTTTCCAAACCATGTCACATATATAGAAATCATTACAAACACTTTTCAAACGGTTTTTCAATACAAGTAAAACCTATTTTTCAAATCATTTTTCGAAATATTTTTCTCAAAATAAAAAATTTAACATAATATAGAAAATTTTCCAAAGCTTTGAAACATTTTGTCCACTTAGTTCATAAGAATATACTCTAGCCCAAAAAGTTTAAATTTTTCCAAAAAATTTCAAAATATAGCTATGGCTAAAGTACATATATAATGTATATACGGTATACCACCTATACTTAAAATTTGCTATGTCCTCATAGCACTAAGTGACACAAGGCCATAGCTCATTTTAAGGTATAGGAAGATATACGGGAACTGAGGAGGACACCCCCTGTACTTAGGTTAAACATAACCTAAGTATCAGCAAGAAGGATAAA